>OX637467.1:40432573-41032573 GCA_951799995.1 Trifolium subterraneum
TTTGAGTAGCTGCAAACTGTCTTGACAATTGGCCGATTTGAGTTTCTACGCTCTTGATGGAAGCTTCATGATTCTTGTTGGCAATGTCTTGATTGGCTTTCATCTGTTCCTGGTTGGCTTTCAATTGGTTTTGACTAATCTTCATCTCTTCAAAATTTCCTTGAGTGACCTTGATAAACTGAGCAAGTGCATCTTCTAGTGGAGACTGTTGCCTTGGTTGAGAGTTATGAGACTGTGCTTGTTGTTGAGATTGATTTTGATTTCCTCCCCAACCAATGTTTGGATGATCTCTCCAACTCGGATTGTAAGTGTTCGAGTACGGATTATTGGTGGTGCTGCTCTTCTTGAAGTTAGATAGGTACATTGCTTGCTCGGAACCTGCAGGAAAATATTCACCATTAGCATGTCCCTTACCACAAAAAGCGCACTTCACATCTTGGACCGTGTTAGCTTGCATTTGGGGGGCTGGGGTGGTTGTGAAGTGTTTCAACATGGCCGCCATTTGCGTATTCATCAGTTGTGACTGCGCTAGGAGAGCGGTTTGAGTGTCAAGTTCGAGCATGCCAGCCTTTTTCTTTGCTCCCCTATCATTCTGAACTCTGTATTCATTCTGAGCCATTGCCTCCACTAACTCCCTTGCTTCGCTCTCATCCTTATTTTTCAATGACCCACCAGCTGATGCATCCAACAACATTCTAGTTTGAGCTCTCAATCCTTGAGTAAAGTGTTGCATCTATGCATGATTGTCTAACCCATATTTTGGGCACTTCTTCAAACAAAGCTTGAACCTCTCCCATGCATCATACAATGATTCTGAGTCCCCTTGCTCAAAATTGGTGATATCATTCCTCCTCTCCAAGAACTTATGGATTGGAAAGTATCGCTCGCGAAATTTCAGCTCAAGCTCGTCCCAAGTAGCAATAGTGTTGGGCGGCAGTGTATCGATCCAATCTTTTGCCCTGCCAGTCAAGGATAGTGGAAACAGCCTCAACTTCTTGTTTGACTCGGATACACCAGTTGGGTCAGTGTACCCACATGCTTCGTAGAATCGGGCTAGATGGATGTTTGGGCATTCCGATTCACTCCCAGAAAACTGGTTCTCCTTAAGAGCACTGAGCACCATATTCTTTATGTCGAAAGATACGGGATTCACTGGTTGAAAACCCAGATTAGGATTATGACCACCAGTTGCTTGGCCAAAGTCACCCAATGTCCTCCGCGGTGGTGGATAAACTTCAGCCATGCTTTCGGTTTCGTCGTTCGAAGTGTTTGAACTAGGAACTTCTTCTTCAATTATCTCTTCCGTACCACTTGCTAACAGGGCAGCCTGGTGTGCCAACCGAACTGCTTTCCTGTTTGCTTTAGTTGTTTTCTCGATTTCCGGTTCAAAGATCAGTTCTCGGATTACCTTCTTCCTACCTTGCATAAACAATCAGAAATACCTTTAGAAGCAACTGCACTACAAGAGAATTAAAAAAGAAATAGAATTTAGAATTTGTAGATATATATAAAAAAAAAATCGATAAAAATAAAAAAACAAGAAAATAAAAAAAAAGACTAAATATGGTTCAATCGGATTGTCAATTAAATCAACAAGCCCCGGCAGCGGCGCCAAAAACTTGATGAATTATTTAGCAAGTGTACTAAATGCCGTCAAGTAGTAAAATAAAGATCGTTTTCCACAGGGATTGTGATAAATCAACAATAACGAATTGAAAGAATACTTATGTAAATTGACAATAATATCAAAGGGGGATTTTTCTAGGGTTTGTTGGAGAAAATAAACTTTGAAATTAGGGTTTGACTTTAGAAGGATAAGCGATTGGACCTTTTCGGTTCATCTAATTATTATTGTCTCGGTAGTTCATGTATGTTAACAAATTACCAAACTAGTTTCACGATTTGATTAAAATAAATAACTATGCTCAATCTCTTGATAACATAATCCTCTCCCTTGATCATAAACTCCGCTAATCTCTTAGGATGATTTATGATCCGGGAGGAAGTTGCGCTTTAATCTTTAATCTCAATTAGTAAACCAAAGTCTCTTAAGTGTAAACCAATTTTACAATAATTCCTAGGTCAATAATCTATTCTTATTCTCATAGTAAAACAAATTATTAAATTCATCTCACAAGTGATCAAATCATGTAAAGCATTAAGCACAAGGAAGAATTGATGAAACTAACTTCGTAATTAATTAAACATAGCATATGAAACTACATGGTTCAAGAACAATAACAATTAGAATCCCCTAAGATCCAATCATGGAAGTTTAGCTAGACATAATTAAAGAGTAAATTACATCAACAAAGGTGAAAGAAAGCATTACAATAAGTTCTCTGATCGCCTTCAAAAGTCTGTCGTTTCACCGTAAAATTTTGTACCCTAATTCTGCTTCAGAACTTCAAATATATAGGCCAAGGTTACGCGCTCGCGCCCCGCGCCAAACAGCAGAAAGGGATGGTTGCATTCTGGTCGTTGGCGCCCCGCGCAGCCATCTGGCGCCCCGCGCAGCCATCTGGCGCCCCGCGCCAACTGACAGATGGTCTTCACAATTTTTCTGTTTTTCTTGTGTTTTCAGCAATCTTGTACTCGATGTAACTTCCACTTATTATTGTGCAAAAACATAATAAAAACATACTAAAAACCTCATAAAGAGGTCTTGAAATAGGTAGAATTATAGTAATGACGTGGAGTCATCAGTCAACATTAAAATCTTCGAATTTTTATAATTTTATTAAAATTATGTGATATTTTATAATTGATCGATTTATTTTTAGAAAAAATGCGGATAACAGGTATGGGTATGGGTACCTATGGACACGGGTACAAAGATTGTTACCCACACGGGTATGGGGATTTGGGTACGGTACTTTTTCAAACTCCGGGTATGGAGATGGGTATTATAGTACCATACCTATACTCAACCCATTGTCAACCCTAATTTAGAAAGGAAAAAAAAAAAGTAAACTATCATTATAAACTTTAATCAAAACAAAAAAAAAAAAAAAAGCGTCCTCGTCCACCACTTGATCTCCGTCCACTTTGATTCGAAACATTTTGTTTCTCTCACGTATTTTGTCATCGGAAGTCAACGGTAGAGCAAGTGTTCCCGTTCTCGGTTGTGAAAGTTATGTTGGCAGTTATAAGCAGCACATTTAATGATTCCAAAAAATAGAGGGATTAAATTTGGTAATAGGAGTAAATTGTATAGGATTTTTAAAAATGTTTTTTAAAATGTAAAAACTATTCTTAAAAAACGAACAAAATGTAGGACCAAAAACACATTTAATAAATGCACCATGTTTCAGGTACGTCAACTTTGTGCCTAGAAACAAACTAAGAAACTTTTATTTTTGAATGGCGACCTTAGAAACTAAATTTGACAACAAGAGAAACTATAGAGTTTTTAAAAACATTTTCAAAATACAGAAACTATAGTTAAAAAATGAGCAAAATATAAGAATCAAATACATATTTAACTATCCAACAAATTACAATGAAAGCAACATTGATATTATCTATTAGAGCATCCACAATGGTAGATCTTATACTATTAAGAACCGGTTCTTAATAAGATCTACCATTGGAGCAGTACAATTTTGAATTCTTAATAGGAACTGATTCTTAAATAAGAGTTCTCTCTCTCCTCTAGGGTCCCCTTAATTTTCATTAAAATATTTTTTTTTATGGGACCCGCTTACTTTTATATATTATTAATAATTAAATAATTAAATGATTAATTAATATTTAATATAGTTATTTTTAAAATTATGTAATTCTTAAATTTGGTAATATTATTTTAAATTAATTTTTGAATTTTAATTATTATTTTGAATTATAAAAAAATAGTACATATTAATTTTGTAATTTTATAATCCAATTAATTTAGTAGTATAAAATATGAATTATTAAATAATAAGTTATTGTGTGAAGTTATTGACGGAACCCATTTAGAACTTTTGAAGAGGTGCTGGGTTGGAGAGATTGGGTGCTTGTTAAGAACTATTATTAAAAAATAATAAATGAGTGATGTGTACATGTGGGACCCAGTTAAAATCTCAAACTTTGGGAGCTCCATTGGAGATGGTCTTAGTACATAGAATTTGGCTCCTAGAGAAGGCAACATTGTCATGAATAAGTTTCCCCGTTGTCTGGTCTAAAATTAGTAATACAGAGTTATTGCATTTGAGAAGAAAGTTATATTCTCCTTTTAAAGTTTAAACATAAGAATAGCTACTTTTTGTGGAAAGTGAGTGAATCTCTCTCCCTATGAGATTCATTCACACTAGCTTATAGCTTAAATAAATTATTGATGTGTCTGTTGATGCTGCCTGGACCACAGAAACACTAACCAGTGCTTCCACAACTTTAATTTCCTCTCTTTTGTCAATAATGCTATCACTTATGTTATGTTATGTAGCACATGTTTGTTTTGAGAATAAAGAAGATCAGGACAGAAACCATAGTTTTTTTTTTTTTTTTGTGGAATTGTGGAAGAAAAAAAAATTGACATAAATTCACAACTAGAGAAAGTAACAAAACACAAAAATTGCAATGGAGTATGTTTCTTATGAAATAAGCAAAAATAAAAGCAACAAAAAAGACGGGCAAAAAAAAAGCAACATAAGCCTGACGGCAAAAAGGATTGCTCATTGGGTCAGTAGTTCGTTGATCCTATCATCTTTTATGAAAAGAGTTGAGATTTTGAACCACACGTCGTTGAAGTTTGTTTAGAATATCACATTTATGATATTTCTGGATAGTTGAGTTTATAAATATGTTTGGGTGTTTGGGCACTCTTGTCCTTTGAGCTAACTTTTGATATGATATCATAGCCAGCCGAATTAAAGACTGTGATATGGAAATTGAACTCAGACTCAACTAGGCGTGAGGATAGTGTCAAGGTTGATGTTAAAGTTATTTAGAGTCTTACATTATTCAGGTATGGCTCATAGAGTAAATATAGAAGAAAAGTATTTCCTTTACTTTGTATTTATAATTTTAGCTTAATATTTTTAATAGTTTATCAATTGATGAACTCATTAACTTTTTATTTTGATTATCTTCTTAGCTTATACTAGATTTTTAGATAAAGATTCATGGATGTTTAAATTATAATTTCCATATTTGTAGTGGACTAGCTAGTTAATTATATATTTATTGGAAATAGTTGTCAATAGTGGTCAAATTTGTAATCAAACACTATTTAGAAAAAACTTAAATAACGGAATTTAGATTACAGAATATGTTTATTCTCTAATGGAGATGGAAAAAAGCATTAGAGACTAAAATTTAAATATGTGTTAGTCATGAATTTAGAAACTGAAGTTTTCGTGTCATCAAAGTTTCGTCTCTAAACCCTTCTAATATGGACTGAGTGGTGATCGGTGGTGGTTGACAATCGTGATCAAAGTGTTAATCAATGGTAGTCACATATTTTGTTCAAATGTGGATAGAGTGGTGAAAATTGTGGCCATCCCTTTTAATAGTTTCATATTTATGTCAAAAAAAAATATTTATGTGAAAATTGTTTTCAAATTAAAAAAGAAAAAAATCAATTCAACTTCGTTTTACGTGAGCATGTTTTATTTTCAAATTTAACTTTTAAAATTGCAATGCAACCACCTGAACAACCCCTTCCATTTGTCTTTCATTTTAGGGTTAAACAAGTTTTAATCCCTACATTTTAGAAAATTGTCAAGAATGGTCCCTATATTTTAAAAATGGTCAAAATAAATCCTATAAAAATTTTCATTATCAACATTTAGTCCAATCCGTCAAATTTTTCTATGTCACGGACGAAAAGCTTATGTGGCATAAAATGTAGGAATCATTCTTGACAATTTCGTAAAATGTAGGGACTAAAAACATATTTAACCCTAAATATTTTAGTCCCTACATTTTATGTCACATAAGCTTTCCGTTAGTGACATGGAAAAACTTTGACGGATTGGACTAATTTTAATAACGAAAATTTTTATGGTTTTTTCTTTTACCATTTTTAAAATGTAGGGATCATTCTTAACAATTTCGCAAAATGTAGGAGTAAAAACATATTTAACCCTTCATTTTATTTATTTATTTATTTGTATCTTTTTTACATGTTTTATATTATTTTTGTGAACTTTTTAGTTAATATATAAAGATCGTCTTCGTTTACTAAACTCTTGGCAAGCCATAAAATGGAGTTTAGAATCACTTCATTTACTACTCTTCCATTTATTCTCCATTTAGGAGAGAGATAGACACAATAGAAGATTTGTGGGACCCACTTATTAGTGGGATCCACTTTTTATGGGTCCCATAAATCTTCTATTGTGTCTATCTCTCTCTTAAATGGAGAATAAATAGAGGAGTAATAAATTGAGTGAATTCAAACTCCATAAAATGAAACAGAGTGAGATTTTTAATCATATAAATTAGTTGATCCATCACGTCACACTTTAAATGAATTAATAATAGAATGTAATGAATTGTTATATAGAATGTAGAAAAGTGAAGAAAATCTAACCGCAAACACTAGTATATTCTTGTGTGTCCAAGACTATACACCCTTTTGTAATATAATTTTTTTAAATAAATATATTAGAGAAAAAAAAGGTAAAGAAAATATAAAAAATCCCTCCTCTCAACAGATCACCGAGAATATGAATTCGCAATCACGGTCCTACTTTCAAAGTCTCACTCTCTCACCACACATATGAATATTTTTTAAATTAATTGCTAGGATGATTTTTTTTTATGTTATTGATGTTATTTACAATTTAAATGAGAATTATTCCCATATCAAAAAATAAATGAGAATTATTCTTTTTAAATTTTTTGTATTTTTTATATTAAATATCCATTTTTAATATTTGGGGCCGGGCCTCTAAATAGTCAGAACCGGTCTTTTGTCCTTGACATGTGTCAAGGAATCAAAAGTAAAAAAATTATCTTATAAAATATATATTTAAATTCTAAAAACCGTAAAATATGGACTTTTATACTAAATATTTTCTATTATCTTAAGAATAATAGTTACCAATTTGTTACGTACAAATGTTTATATATTTATATAATAATAAAGAAGTTCTTCTCATGTGAACATGCGTTATAAAGTATGATGTACGGGTACTCCGTTTGAGGAAAAGTACTGGTATCAAGTACGTATTTGTATTAGTACCGGGTACAAATTCGTACATTAATTTATGCATAATACATATGTTAGTTGTTCTAAAAATGTCGTACTCCGTATCGATATTCGTATCAGGTATCCGTACCTAAGCGACGAACATTCTAAATATGATGAAGGCTAATTGAAGGTTATTCACTGAAACTAATCAGCATGTTGACACATGTGATTGGGAAGTAATTGCATGTGTGGCCTCAAAACTTTGCTTTCCATTGAAATCGACAGACGTGAGAGCTATTGTTGAGTTGTAGTTACATGTGCTCATCATCCTATTGGAACAACCTTATCGACTCAATGATTTATTTATTCTTTTGAAAAAATTAAGAGTATATATGATCATGATAATTAAAGAATAACTTGAAAAAGAGAAATGTTTTTTGAACTACTAATACTACTCACATTATCTTTTTTTCTTTTTTTCTCTTTCTATTATTTTTCTCTTTAAATAGAGAAAATGAAAGTTGTCCTAAAAGGATTGTTCAAAATAACACACCTTAAAAAAATAGTTAGTCTATGTCCATAAAATGAAAAAAAACAATAGGCCAAAAATAAATAAACTACTAGCTAGGGATTGAATACCCTTTATACTCCTTTATAATATATTTCACTTGCTTATAAAAAATAAAGAAAAACTACCACTAATATTTGATAAAGGTAGAATTAAACAAAATAATTAATAATTCAATAATATATTTTTTTGTGTATTTTATACAATGTCATGATAAACGTAACCACTTAAACACTTTCCATTTAAAATGAGCAAAATGAGGAGAAATGAAATAGAGATTTTATTCTATTTTTAATAGAGATTTTATTCTATTAATTGAATATTTTATGTAGCAGATAAATACATTTTATATTCTAAGAATCAACAATTGATAGGTTGAGTGGGGAACATTGGTTTATTAGATTTAATAGATTTTTTTTAGTTATCTTTGAATAAGAATATTTCAGTGGCTAATATGTGTAGGTCGAGGTGGAAATGTTAAGGAAGGTGGATGGAGAATTGGAGATGGCGTTGACATTTATTTGCTTGTCAAGAGTCTACTGTTTTGAAAAATTCTCTTTTGCATGTGAATGTTTTAGATAGATTGTCTTGGCATCTTGATCTCGGTGAAGGTTACACAGTTAAGGACGTTTACCACTTTTTAATGTTTATCATTATGGCAAAGATGATAGTGCATATGGAGATTATTTGGAATAAAATTCTTTAAAGAATAAAAATGTTAGGAGTTACTCTTGAATGAATTTAGACGAATAGTGATTTTCCATTTATTTTTTAAAATTCTAACAAGTTAAAATAAATTTTTGAAAGATATTCGTTTTGTGTCTCATCTCTCCCTCACTTTCTATGTTTTTATTTGAAGTTTATTTAACCTCCACTAAAGTGAGAATTGATTCGGTGTTGTAATTGTGTCATACTATTACATCTTTCAATCATGTGATCTAAATCGACAAATAAAATTATTTCACCCTAGAAACTAATTGTGTGATCTATATCATCGGAGTTAAAATTAACAATTAAAAATAACTATTGTGTGAAACTACATGCTTGAACTCATACTACATGTAATTACCATTCATGTGAGTTTTTTTGTTCGACTAAGCCATGTGAGTTGTTAATATAATTTTTTGTATCGAGTTTGCAACCATGTTTATAAGTGTCATTTTACTAGTGATTTCGGGCTTAAAATATATTTTTGGGTAGCCAATTTATTATCATTTTAGTTTATAAATTAGTAACAAATGAAGCATGCCCCATCTAAATGCACATAATTCAAATTCGAATTATACGGTAAACAATTTGCCCTGTTTATTTTGGATTTTTTTTAAATAGATTTTGTAGTGTTAAAAAAATTGGATCTCAAAATTTCAAAAAATCACTTAATTTTGAAACTATTTCAAATATTTCACAAAAATCATTTTTGAAATACATTTTTTTGAAAAACTTACGATTTTGACTATGCTTTGAACTTCAATAATGTACATTTATGTTTTATGATGTCAAAATTAGTGTTTCAATTTAGAAAAAACAAATAAAAAAACTTGTAATATTTTAAAAAACGGTTTTGCAAAATCTATTTTAAAAAATACAAAAAAAAAATTCATCTTTTTAAAGCTGAAACAAACCGACGCTTTCTATGTAAAAAAATGGTAACAATTTTACAAATAAAAAAATGTTAATTGTCAATTAAAAGTTAAACGGTCCAGATGAGATGCATGATGTTGTAAAATTGTATCAAATCCAATTCCATATAGGAGCAATAAACAAAGGACAAAAAGGTCTTGTAGTCTCAAAAGCTAGAAAGTGATTTTAGCATATTTGATTTAGTGTGAACGGTATATGTCCGCTCAATCTTAACCACCAAGACAGACAAGACAAAGCACTAACAAAAACTATTTGTTTGATTTGAAAGAAAATCAAGATAAATCTTCTACTACTAACTTTTCTTAGGATATGATTGATGTTTGATTAATTTTTTAAAATAGTTTATATGCCCACATATAAAAATTAAGATTCTGTTTACCTTCAATAAATATTTTCAAAAATATGTGTTTGTTTTCATTTATTAATAAGAAGATATGACATTTTTTAAATTGATATTAATATGATGGAGAAAAGATAAAATGTTAGTCAGTGAAGAAATATTTAAGAAAATAATAAAAATAACGTTTAAGTTTTAATCTCCTTATTTTAACCATTTTGTAGAAGTGGTTCCCCTAATTTAAAATTTGACTATTTTAGTCCCCCAACACATATTTTGTCTAAAATATGGCAATACAATATGTTTTAAATTAATTTTATGAAGAGATTTTTCTTACAATTTCATCGATGTTAGTATTTTCTCATCATTAAATCATATACCGCGTCGTTTAAAACATATGACATCGTCAATTTATAGTTAAAAATTATGATAGGAGACAAAAACTGTCATATTTTAATATATTGAAAATAACCCAAATTCAACGCCGCTAGTATAAAACAACGTTGTTGCCCAAGTTGTGAGAACAAACTCATGACATTCAAATTAGTAGTATAAAACGATAAAGTATCTACAAATGTGACCAAATCAAAGTGATTGGAATACTTGTGTCTTCAAATTCATGACATTTATGATCAATGATTTAATCTATAATAGACTGAAGTTGATTTCACAATGTAAAGTCAAACGAACCCTGTGATAAGAAAAACATCACACTAAGACGAAGAAATCATAACTAGTAAATGAAGAAAATGAAGCAACCCAACAATGAAATAGTTTTATAATCAATAGATAATAAAACCGAATCAATGAGGTTGTAAAAACAAAAGTTGTAGTGAAATTTAAGCATTTTGATTTGTGGTGATTCGGTTTGTATATAAGTTGAAATTTGAAGTGAAGAAAATAATTGGCTTCTCTTTGATGGTTTTGGGTCTTATCTTGAATTATATTATAAAAATGATAAAGATGACGAAGAGAGGGGTGAAAATGATAAATTTATGGGTTTTTTTAGAAAAGAATGACAATGTTGATATTTAAAAATATAAAGAACTAAAATGAGAAAAAAAAATATAAATGACTGAAACGTTACTTAAGACTAAGTCAAGGGACGATGAGAACACTTTCGCCAAAAAGTAAAAGAGATATAAAGACAAGACAAATGTTAACATGAACCACACAATGCCACATATGATATGTGAGTTTTGGTGTTCAAATTATCAGAAATTCTAACGACTATCGACAATACTATTTAAAAGTAAAAAATTACGATTAAAAGTTAAAACAATGAAATGATTGACATCAACTCATACGAGTTACTCCCTCCGGTCTCATATATAAGAAACAAAAAAAAAATTACAAAGTCTTAAGTATAAGAAAAAGTTACTACAATCATTACATTTATTTTGAATATTCCAATTTTACCCTTTGTTTTACTTTTCCACATAATAAATAATAATTTAATTTAAACAAAAAGTAAGGGTAAAAGTGAAAATGACATGTTTTTCCTAATCATTTACTCCACTTTCTTAAAGGGTGTGCCTTTTTTTTGTTTCTTATATATGAGACCGGATGGAGTATATCTTTATTCTTGTTGTTTTAATCAAATCAATATCAATTGAATAATTATCTCTTTTCATAAGCAAAATTATATTAATGGATGTATAAGGGGTACTCGAACCCTTACAAATATAGATATCCGGACCCAACATCATAGCAGAAACAACTATCCACCTTCTATAAAAGATTGCAGGAGTTTTATCAAATCATATGCTAAAAAACCGGACGAATTTAGAGTAATACAAACGCCAACAAATACAATAAAGACAAGTACAATCAGACAACTCCAACACTAATACACTGTAGCACTCTATACTCTTTACAAAGTAATCAATATGTCAAATGCCCACTATATATATAATGAAATTTCCAATTGCTAACTCAATGTCTGCTGGACTAAATACTCCAGTATACCACACCACCTACCTATAAGAATCATTACCAAGTGGATGAAAATGAGAATCATTATCTTAATTATAAAGACGAGAATAATCACCCTTAAAATTTTAAATATTTTTTTTTTTGTTTTCATAATCAGTATCTAGTTTATTGGACTATCCAATCTAGTTCGGGAGTCAATTTTGACATGAAGTGATTTCAGTTCTCCCTCAATCGCAGTTGTGGAGAATCGAACTATGGTTCTTCTATCAAGTTCATCGCCAACTACCATTAGAATAACTAACAAATGGTAAATATATTTTAAATAGGGTTAAATATATTTTTGATCCCTATAGTTTCGGAGAATTTCGTTTTTAGTCCCTGAAGATTTTTTTCACACTTTTGAATCCCTGAAGTTTTTTCAGTCAGTGTTTTTAGTCCCTACTTTTAATTAAACTCTTGTATATCTTGTATACTTTTACATTTTTGAATGATTTTTTGTATTCATGTTCATAATATTATAAGAACATCTCCGATATAAATTTAGAATTTTTTAACATAAGATGAATTATTTATGAATTTTTATATACGAAAAACTAAAAAAAACTCATATTTAATTCATCTTTTGTTAAAAAAATTTAAACTTTTGTAAGAGAGATTCATATAATGTACTAAACATGACTGCAGAAAAAAAAAGTTTAAAATTTCGAATGATATGCACGAGTTGAGCTGAGTTGAATGAAAAGTAGAGACTAAAAACACTGACGGAAAAAAACTTTAGGGACTAAAAAGTGTGAAAAAATCTTCACTGACTAAAAATAAAATTTTACGAAACTATAGAGATCAAAAATATATTTAACCTTTTTAAATATCGATCTCCCATAACCACTTGTATAAGTGATTCATATTAAAATTTCCCACAAATAAGGTACTTTTAATTGCAAAAGGATCGTGACAGAGAAAGTAAAATTGCAAAAGGATGTCCATAAAGGCCATGGAATGGAATAGTCATAAAGTGTATTAGCAAAGAAATTAAAGGTTATAGGAAACACTAATAGTGAACCTACTTATTTTCACATTGAAAAGAATCTATACCCACCCACCCACCACACAACACCATCTGTTTGATTATGAATAGCCACAGTGAAAATGGTCCCACCCCACTCAAACTAATCCATCCTACCATAATATCACCCCCAGAAATAAAACAACACACATATCTTAATCTAATCTGCCACATCATCACCTTCATCATAAACAAAAAAGTAAATAAAAAATCATCACCACATAGACCAACCAACCAAAAATCTCATCACTCTCTCACACTCTTCTTCTCTCCTTTCTTCATCTTCTTCTTGTCTTGTCTTTACCTCAATAAATAATCACTCCAATAAATTACTCCACGATCTCTCAATAACTAAGTAAAACCTTCACACTTTTTTATTTCTTCAATCATCATCAATCTCTTCACTAAACTCCAAACCCAAATACCTGGTACTTTACCCAATACCCATATATCAAAATATTCAATTCAATACTATATACTAAATTACTAATATAATAATATTAATAAAAATAACCAACAATATTAGATTATTGTTGTGATTAGTGATACAATTTATTTATTTTTCATATATGGTTGCCGGCGATGCCGACGCCGGTAAGCTCCGCTCGGCAATTTCTAACAGACGAAGCCGCGCGTGCATTAGACGAAGCAGTAGCAGTAGCACGCCGTCGCTGTCACGCACAAACAACCTCACTCCACGCCGTATCATCTTTACTCTCTCTACCATCTTCTTCTCTCCGGGAAGCTTGCTGCCGAGCACGAACTGCCGTTAGATTCACTTCCAATCCGTCATTCTCGCATCGTCTCCAGCTCCGAGCACTCGAGCTTTCCGTCAGTGTATCTCTCGACCGTCTTCCATCGGCGACATCAAAAACGACGGAGGAGCCGCCGATTTCGAATTCACTCATGGCGGCAATCAAACGGTCACAAGCGAATCAGCGTCGGTCGCCGGAGAGTTTTCATTTCTATAATCAGAATCAAAACGGTTCGTCTTTGTTGAAAGTTGAACTTAAACACTTTGTTTTATCGATTCTTGATGATCCAATTGTGAATCGTGTTTTTGATGAAGCTGGTTTTCGTAGCTGTGATGTTAAACTTGCTTTGCTTCAACCACCGGTTCAATCTTCTTCTCGGTTTTTTTCTCCACCGGTTTTTCTTTGTAATATTGAACCGGGTCGAACCGGTTTAACTAGTTTCCCTTTAGGGATTGATGAGAATTCAAGAAGAATTAGTGAGGTGATTTTGAAAAAGAAAAAGAGAAATCCTTTGTTGATGGGTGTTTATGCAAAAGATGCTTTTAGAAGTTTTGTTGAGTTGTTACAAAAGGGTCGAGGTGGTGCTTTGTTTCCACCTGGAATGTCTGGTTTGAGTGTTGTGTGTGTTGAAAAAGAGATTCTTGAGTTTCTGAAGCAAGGTGGGAGTGAAGAGAAAATGGGTTTGAGGTTTAAGGAATTGGGTTGTGAAGTTGAGAAGTGTTTGAGTCCTGGTGTTGTTGTTGGGTTTGGAGAGATTGAGATTTTTGTTGGAGATTCTGTGAATGATGTTGCTGCTGTTAGGTTTGTTGTTTCGGAGTTGACTAGGTTGTTGGAGATTCATGGTGACAAGGTTTGGTTGATGGGTGTGGCTGAAAATTCCGAGGCTTATTCGAAGTTTTTGAGTTTGTTTCCGGGTGTCGAGAATGACTGGGATTTGCATTTGCTTACTGTGACATCTGCTACTCCTTCAATGGAAGGACTATACTCTAAATCTAGGTTTGTGTTTTCTTTCCTTTTTTGTTTTGTTTTTATCTTGTTTTATTCTATGAAACACATACTCGGATACTAGACAGACACAACACTGAGACGTAGACTCGGATGGTTATTTTAAAAACCGAAAGTGACTGAATGTAACCACACACGCATCGTTGTCACCACGTGTTAGGCTCCGTTTGGCCAGACTTATTTTCTACTTTTTCTAGTTCTTTTTAAAAAAATTAAGGAAGTAAAAAATTGTTTTTGACCCTATTTCTAAGTAAAATTAATAGAGAAATAAAGTAAAGAAGTCAAAAGCAAGGAGAAATAAGGTCAAACATAATTTTTTACTTATCTATTTCATTTAAAGAGAAATAGAAAAGTGAAAAATAAGTCGGGCCAAACGGAGCCTTAGACACGTGTAAACTCAGATAGTTATTTTATATAGACTTCTATTGGTTGTAGTTTGTAATGGTCTTGATTTTGGTTGAAGTTAGGTACTATGCTTGCCTGTTGTAGGTTCATAAACATATACATACATATATAGAAATGTTTCAGAGTCGTCATTTATTTTAGGCAGTGCATGTTTGAAATTGTAGCTGAGGCCATAGAGAAATAAATGAATTTGATTGTGACTTGGCTGTATTGTGCATATTTGGGTAATGTTTATGGGTTTTACAATTTTTGGTGCTGTCTTCTGAGTTTTGTCTTCCTTGTTAATCTTTCCCTCTGTTGCTTTTTTAGAAGGGTTCTTTCATGTTTGGTTGCAGTGGAATTTGTATGTACATGTTCTACACTCTATTTAATCTCCTTCGCTTAATAACAAACCTGTGTTATGTTTATTTTATTTTTTTCAATAGGAAAATGAAAACGAGTCACTTGCAATTTGCTACTTGCTAAACATATGTCAATCTGATAAGATTTGATAATGACAGATACACTTTTGAGTTTTCATTATTTTGATGTGTATAACTTTATCCTATGTATTAGGAAGCTGGAGAAATGTACATAATTGAATGTGATTTTCACTCTGTAGTTGTACTTACCTTTCTTGTTATGCATTGTCAGATGTGGTAATATTTAAGCATGTATTTTTAGAATTTTTTTTTTCCAAACTCCTATTGAGAGCCGATAAAAGTCAATAGTCTGTTATTATATATGTATATCAGCTACAATATACTTCATCTTCATTGAGGATGCTTTGATGTTAGAAGTTTCTTCCACTGTTTGCACTTTAGCTTCTGACTGTTGTGCCAATTGAATCTCACAGTTCCGTGCTCATGATAAACTTACAGTTTGATGGGGTCCTTTGTTCCATTTGGTGGATTCTTTTCTACACCTTCTGAAAGCAAAAGTCCAGTAAGCTCTACAAATTCATCTTTTACTCGTTGCGACAAATGCAATGAAAAGTATGAACAAGAAGTTGCCGATGTTTTGAAGGTAGATTCTGCTACTCTCGCATCTAGTCACTCAACAAGCTTGCCTTGGTTTAAAAAGGTCGCTGATGTGGATTCACATTGTGGACTGGATATGGCAAAGGTTTGTTATGATCGCCAAATCTTGTCAAATGCATATTGTGACATGAACATGCATACACATATGCATGCAACTTGGTGGGGACAATTATTGTACCGATCCACTTAAATAATTTAATGGTACCAATAATGCTTGCTTCCTATACTGGTTAAAACAATTTGGTTGCCCTTGCCCTAAAGTAAAAAGTTACTTTAGAGGGTAAAGTAAGTAATTATAGATTTCTAGTCATTGATTTGGGAATCAATGACTGAGATTGCGATCATATGCATGTAAATGTATTGTGTATTGCAAACTAGGAAGTTTATATGCCAATAATTTATTTTTGAACAATAGCTATAGCTTACTTATTTTACCTTCCTAAGTGACTTTAGAGAAGCCAAATAAAGTTATAAAAACCTTTCAAGCAATAAAAACGGTGAAAATGTGATTTTTTTTTTTTTTGCAACAAACCAAATTAATAATGGACTTATTGAACTTAATGGATTATACCTTTCTAAAAGTTAAGGCTAGATAGCATATTCTACATCCACTCACTAGTATAGGGGCCTTTGCAGTTTCGGTCATACCATATAAATCTGTGGTTGCTAAAAGGACTTTTTGCTATTAGTATTGGTACACAAGAATATCATATATTTTCTTTATAACTCACAGAGCATCTGCAAGTTATTATAGAATGTTGTACCTATAAAATGATGTTAGAATTCTATATTTTCTTATGAAGAACTGTAAGATTTTGTTTCATGAGTTTATATTTGCTTTATTACTGTAATTTCTGGAAATAAACTTTCTGTCAATAATCATATTTTGCATCACGTGCAATATTTTATTGGTTCAATTTATGAATTTATGTATTTAAGAATGAACTCCATCATCCAGTGCAGACTAATGAAGAAAATACAAATTTGAATAATAAGATATCGGAATTTCAAAAGAAATGGAATGATATTTGTCAACGTCTTCATCAAACAAGGTCTCAAGTTCCATCCCTTGAGGTTTTACGCTTTGGTTCGGGTTTTAAGGAAAGCAGCAGTAAAGATCCATCACATAATGAACTCCAATGTTCTACTCCATTTTCCTACATGCCTAAAGAGTTGCATGGCACGTTTCCATCAAAACAGCTATCACCTGGTCCAGTACATACCGATACAGTTGGTGTCAATGTTAGAACTGATCATGTGCCGAAAGTTACTGAGACTCGGCTAATTGACGTGGAGACTCGAGTCCCCCCTTCACGTATGGTTAATATGAGTGTGCTTGATAACAAATCATCTTCATCCGTTACTCCTGTGACCACAGATTTAGGACTGGGAACGTTATATACACCAATTGCTTGCAAGCCAGATATCCCAAAATTTCAAGATAAAATAAAGCATTTTGAGCACTTTTCACAGTCTGCTTCAGCTGATTGTGTTGCTATAGATAGAAATACATCACACCAGATTGCTAGATCTTCCTGTGCTGTTTCAAACTTGGCAGCAAAATTTGATTCAGTAGATTTCAAGTCTCTTAATCAACTTTTCTCTGAAAAGGTTGGCTGGCAGGATCAGGCCATATGCGATATAAACCGAACTTTGTTCCTTCATAAATCTGGCGAGGGAAAGAGTAGGGACTCACATGGTAGAGCAGACATATGGTTTGCTTTCCTTGGACCAGATAAAATCGGGAAAAAGAAAATTGCTTCAGTACTTGCGGAGACTATATTTGGAAATGTTGAAAGCATAATCTCTGTGGATCTAGGCTTCCGGGACAGGTTTTACCCGTCGAACTCGATTTTTGAATGCCGAAAATCATTTTGTTATGATTTGTTTATGAGGAAGACAGTTAATGACTACATTGCTGGGGAGTTGAGTAAAAATCCTCATTCCGTCGTGTTTCTTGAAGATGTAGATAAAGCTGATTTTCTGGTGCAGAGTAGTTTATTGCAGGCAATAAGAAGAGGTAAATTTCCAGACTCACATGGAAGAGAAATTAGCATCAACAACACAATCTTTATTTTAACCTCAACTGTTTCTAAAGGCAATGGCTCTTCTGCTTCGGAGAACACTAATATGTTTTTTGAAGAAACAATCCTTGACGCCAAAAGATGTCAAATGCAATTGCTACTTGGCGATACATCAGAGGATGCCACAATTAGCTTTAGTACAAATGTCAAGATTGTGACGAGAAAAGGGTTTTCAAAACCATCATTTCCAAATAAAAGAAAGCAGGCTGATACTAGTGACATCAAAGAGGGAGCAACAACCAAGATGCAAAAACAGGTACGCGAGGCATCCATGTCCAATCTGGATTTAAATATGCCTCTAGAAGAGGGCGACGAGGGTATGGACGATAACAACCTTGAAAGAGAAATCATAGTGGAAAACTCAAACTCATGGTTTAGTGATTTCTGTGATCAGATGGATGAAAAAGTGATTTTCAAGCCATTCGATTTCAACGTGCTTGCTGAAAAATTACTAAAACATATTAGCATACAATTTCAAAAGACATTTGGTTCAGAATTTCAGTTAGAAATTGATTATGAGGTAATGACACAGATACTTGCAGCTGCTTGGTTATCAGACAAGAAAAATGCAGTATATGATTGGATTGAAAGTGTTCTAGGCAAAGGCTTCATTGAAGCTCAGAAGAAATACCACCCTGCAAATAAATATGTTGTGAAACTAGTTAACTGTGAATCTATTTTTGTGGAAGAGCCTAATCTTGGAGTATGCCTTCCAGCTAGCATTAACATGAAGTGAATTTTGCTTATTTTGTAGTTTTTTGTAAATACTTGTAAAATGTAGTTTTTAGATATAACATATGGTTAGTTGGTAGCCTTGTTCAGCTAATTAATCTCACATTTTTTGTTGTGCTGATCACTGTGTTGTATGTTCTGTAATGATACAAGAATGAAGAATGTGGACTTTGGTATAATACCTAGTTAAAATGTCTTTTCTCTTTATCTTACTCTGTACATTATTTTACTGCAATACATTAGTTTGCCAGTGTTATTACTTACATCTATATTCTTTAAGGGGTTTTCCCCCTAATTGCTTCTTTATAGTATACTATCTTCGGTCTCAAATATACGACTGTGTTGACTAAATTACGAGAATTAAGAAAATTGGTAGTAGTAGTAGACTAGTAGTAATAAATTTGTTAATAGCGAATGTTGTTTTTACATGTTTATCCTTTAAGAGAGAGATTTTGTTTATGTTATTATCATAAAGTTTATTGTAAAGTGTAGAAAAATAGGTAAAATAATTAGGGGTATGTATATAAGAAATAATTAATGTAGATTTTTTTTTTAGAAATAATTAATGTAGTTGAAAATTCAATTATCAGACCTGATGAAAATGGAGTTGAAGTGCTTAATTTATCAGACCCATAGTCACGTTTTTTGTATGGACTTAATTGCACAAATATTAAGTTAATTTATCGGGAGACACCACCAAGATACTACACCGACAACGTATAAGAAACATAGTTTGACTTTGCAACGGGACAATTACTCTTGAGCTTTGTGTGTGGATGACTTGTAACTTTTTCCTTTTTGTTGAAAGACTTGTGATCTTAAGATAAGATAGAAAAGACTTGTGATCTTACAATCTCGGTCGGATTTGGTCATTGATATATTTAAATTTTTAAAATCGAACTCGACCATATTTAACTATTTTTATCCATTATATTTTATCTGTAGATCCAAAGATCCATGTAAATTCGTCTAAATTTAGTATGAATAAATTTAGACAATTTAAATATTGTTGCTCAACCCTATATTTAGGCACAATTTCTAACCAAGACATTAGTTTCCAAATTCCTAGCAATTCCTACGACGCTAGCAGCCCTATTCCTACATCTCTTAACAACAATTATACAAGATATTATCTAGGCACAATACTTAGGCACACGCATCAATCAAAAAAATTAAAATGTGTTAATAGTAAATAAATTGACCTACACATTCAATTACTTGTAACACAAGCTACTACTCCATGACTAGTTAATTAATTTGTTATGAGTAGTTTTACTTAGTTATAACTGTTTTGTAGTTAGTTATAGCTAAGAGTTAGTATATAATGTGTAACAAAGAGCTTGTAATCATTAAGTTGCTTAATACAAAGTTTCTCTTTCACTTTCTCTTCATCGAGCGCAGCTTGCGCCTATTCTCTGCAACTTTCCTTCATCTTGTACCTTGCAAGTTCTCTTTTCATGGCATACTTAGATCACAATGCTCACTCTTTACAAAATAAAAATAAAATAGTCATATCAATTAATATAATTTTAATTGTTTTTTCTTTAATTTTTATTACTTATTTGTATGTGCCTAACTTTTAATTTGTGGTCGTGTGTCTAAGTAAGTATTTCCTCTATTATACCAACACCATGGCAGTACTGCAGTACACTCACTTCTCCATGAACAAAATTAACAACACTCTCAGCATCCATTTCAATCACTATATCATGCAATTATAGATCATGTTTGTGAGTAAGACTTGCTTGGGTACAAGCAATTAGGTACCAGCATTAGGCACACATACATAAATTTTAAAAATTAAATAAAATTGTCACATCAATTTATACTATTTCAACCATTTTCTCTTTATTTTTTATTGTTTCATGTGAGTATGCCTACCAAATATTATTTGAGTTTGTGCCCTAGAAGATTTTCTCCATGTTTGGAGGCATCATCTCAAACCCCAGTGCCTCAGCAAGAATTGGTGCATTTTTTAAAACAAAGGCACTTGTTAAGAAATTAATTTTTTTTTTTTAGAATATCAAAATTCTAATATTCTAAGCACTTGTTAACATTTATTTATCTTAAAGCAAATATACTTTTGAATTGTCATTATTAGTGAAGAGTACTAGTGCTATTTTTTCTCTAAACAAATGAATTTGCTTTCAACAAATCTTAGGAAGCCGTCAAATAGAAATTTGATACTACTCCTATCTATACCTTTAGAAAAGACAAACAATAAGAATATGGGAATTTCATTATCAGCTGAGGAAAAAAAACCTTATCAACGACAAAGATCTTCAAGAAAACACCAATGTCCCCTTCACAAGTCGATGACTTCAAGAATACTTGTCGGATTTTTCTTTATAAAAGTACTTATTTTATTTTTTTTAATAATATAAAAGTACATATCTTGATTGAATTCCTCGTCCCATATTAAATATTTCATCAATTTTTTAATTAACGTCATACAAATAAGTGTTCTAAAAATAAATTAATTGAAATTATTAAGTGTAGAATCTTTCTATTGAAAATAATTAATACTCTCTCCGTTCCTTTTTATTTGTCATTTTAGAAAAAAATTGTTTCAAATTATTTGTCGTTTTGATAATTTAAGCATATATTTTGTCTATTATATCATTCTTCCCATTTTTTTTATTGACTAAATTTTATATAATTTTTTATTATATATATATATATATATATATTTTACTAAACTTCATATAATTTTTTTATTATTTTTGTTTTGTTCTTATTTTTTTGTACATAATATATTTCAAAAAAAAATTAGGGTATAATGAAAAGATAAAGTGCAAAAATACACTTTCTTAATTTTTAGTAAATTTTCTAAAACGACAAATAAAAAACGTTTTAAACTCAAAAAAACAAATGGAATACAAATTTTTTAAGATAATATTATGTATTAGTTTTCTTAACTTGGGATCTTCTTAGCATTTTATTTTTAATTATTGATTTTTACAAAATAGTAATTTTATTTGTTTGTTAATTTCAAATGAATTTGTTCAGCATCGTGCGTGCACCCGTATCATCACTTAGGTACGGCCTAGCTAGTGTAGATTCAATAACTCTTAATATTGATGAAAGTGTGTTTCTAGATTCAACCTTGGTTTATTTTGGTGGTTTTATTCTTGGTCACACATACCCTTTTCATGGTTTTTTGGGCTGAATTAGTAGTTTTTGTATTTTCCATTCCATGCTAGGGTTATACCCTATATAGTTTGAATTTTTGTTGGAATACTGGATTTAAACAGGTGTTGTCTTTATGATCCGATAACTATTGTTGGTTTCATTTAGAAGGATTGGAATGTGCATATGTATCGCAAGTACGAAAATTTGTTCCAGGCTATTAATAAATATCTTAGAGATCGAATGGTTAATTTACGGCACACTCTGCGTGTCAGTAGTGTTATTATTTTGCATGAAGGTCCTGTCAAATAACCGATTATTCCAAAAGTTTAAGCGGCAAGGAAAGACTAAATCAATGATTTTATATTATTTCTAACGCGTCCACTCACGCAAGAGCCCACTTGGGCTTAAAGCGTGGATAATGCATAGGCACCACCTACCATATGTTTAAATTCCACTTTTTAATTAGAAAGTGAGGGGAGCGAGGATCGAACTCTAGACCATTTAGTCATAGAGGCTCTGATACCATGTTAAATAATCGATTATCCCAAAAGCTTAAGCTGTTAGGAAAAACTACATCAATTATTTTACATTATTTCTAACAGGTCCCTCTTGATACGACATTTGTCATTTTAACATATTTCATGAGAATTGAGTTTGTTCGAATTAGTTTGGGTCACCATTGTTTATTTCTCTACTATATATCTTTGATTCTAACAGTGATCTTATCAACACCATATGGTGAAGATCAAACATTGACATGTGAATCCTTGAATTGTGAAGATCAAACATTGACATGTGAATTCTTGAATGTGGAATTCGCAATGACATCACATGAGTCCTTGAGTGTCAAATTCTCTTTTATTAGTTATTTTGATTCTTTAATATGTTTTTAAGTAGTTAATTTAATCTTAAAAGATATTTTTATTGGTTAATTTAATCCATAAAATTAAATTACTATCAAATTAGATATTAAAGAAGTATTTATGTTTAGATTCGACCTCAAGTCCACATCTCTGAGAGATTGTCCGCTTTGGGGTTAACCAGTCACGGTTTTGTCCTTTATAGGAAAGGCGCCTCGGTGGTTTGAAAGGTGTGGGTGTTGTATATAAACTACCATTTGTCTCGAGTACCAAGCGATATTCGACCTCAAGTCCACATCTCTGAGAGATTGTCCGCTTTGGGGTTAACCCGTCACGATTTTGTCCTTTGTAGAAAATGTGCCTCGGTGGTTTGAAAGGTGTGGGTGTTTGTATATAAACTACCATTTGCCTCGAGTACCAAGCGATGTAAGACTATTTTTGGTGTATCCAAAACAATTTACAATTTTGATATAATCATAAATCAATAGTATAACAATGTGTTACACTTTTAAAGATTAAAATAATAGTTTGTTTGAAATTAGTCTCTATTTGGTAAAAATATCGGATAGCTGATAAGCTAGCTTATAGCGGATGAGCTTATATCGGGTAGTTTATAAAGCTAGCTTTTAGCTTATAGCGAATAAGCTAGCTGATTAAATTTGTAGTGTTTGATAAAATTAGCGGTTGAACTAGTTTATAAGTGTAAATTGACATAAAAAAAATATGTTTAATTAATATTTACTTTTTTTCAAGGGAGATTATATGGGTAAAATTGAAAGAAAAGATTATAACCTATAAGCTCATCAGCTACTTGAAATAATCTTTAAAAAATAAGTTATAAACTAGCAAAACAAGCTATAAGCTCTTTTTTAAAAACTGCTAGCAAACAGAATTTTTAGCCTATAAGCTATAAGCTAGTTTTTTGGTCTTACCAACTAGAGCCTTAATAATTTGTCTAAAATAGTTATTCTAGTTTCTCATATTAAGTCACTACTGTTATCATCAAATTTTGAGATCAAGTTTGTGACCGTATTTTTTTAAAGTATATAAATGTAAATATTACTATATAAGATTTATTTAATTTGTTTCGATGAATATTAATGTACGTGTAATAATCAATGAGTTTTTATATTTTGGGACGAAGAGACCGTTAAAGTTTTCAAACTAATATTTCACCGATCAAGATGACAGACCAATAAAAGAGACCGTCATACTAGTTCTCATAAGTGACAGTGGATGACACATTGACACTACAGAAACTTGTCAAAGGCATACTATAACCCAAAACGTGAAAGACGTGAGCATCCGGAATACCATCATGTCATGGGTCGCTTTTCTTAGATTACGATTGACACGTGTGAATCAACTATTCGATCAAACTAGATATTATGCGCAGCCAGGTCGACGTACCTTTCTTTTCATGAGTATGATAATCATAACAAGTGTGTTTAGATCACTTGCTAAGAAATTCATTTATTATTGCTCATTTGTGTTCCATTTAGAGAGATAGACACAAATAGAAATTAGTGGAACCTACTAATTAGTGAGATTCACTTTTAATAGATCCCATTAATTTTATTTGTGTTTATCTCTCTCTAAATGAAGAATAAATGGAGGATAGTAAATGGAGTAAACCTAAACTCGATGTCACACAGTTATTCGACTTAGCCGTTCGATCTAAAATCTACAATTAAAATTGATTATAGTTAATTTTGTTAACATATAATAACTTGAATCATTCGATCTAAAATTAAAGTGAGTGGTTTAAAATTGTGTTGTTTTTACGGTAGTTAAGAAACAAGTAGTAGTAGTAGTAAAATAGAAATTTACGTGTTGATGTATGTTTCCTGAGAGGTCACTTGGTTGAGGATTTGTTCCTCTTCCTAGAGAAACTCGGTTTGAGACTCGGCACCGAGAAATTTATGTGTTGCTATGCTTTCAAAATATATATTTTTAATTTATTTTTAAAAAATGTCATGTTAAAAAGTGTCTCAAAGCACTTGTTAAATATACTAAAAAAGAAATAAAAAATAAAATTAATATTGAAAAGATAACTTCTCACATTTTTAAGGTATTAAATATACAAGTTTCATGACAGAATTTCTTTTTTAATATGTTTAACTAGTGTCCCAAAGGCATTGTTAGCATTTCCCTAAAAAAGCTTATATGAATTTTTTTTACGCAATATGCATTTTTTATAGCAATTGTGTACGTATTTCATTAAATTGTTTTACATTAGTAATATGACGTGGAGGAATATCTTATTTCTATTGGACATCTCACAATAACATAACATATTTATTAAATTATTTCTTTAAATTTTAAGAAAATATAACTTTTCTTTAAAAAAAAATTGGTTTTAACATAATGTGATAGATTCTCTTACTGTGAATCAATGTTCCAATATCAGTCATAAGATATGTACTGCCTTTTGATTGATTGTATTATGCTAAAACAATATGTCAAGGACATGTGTGCAAGTGCAACATGTTGGACGAGATGTCCCAACCTAAGTAAGATATCTTGCACCAGAACTAGCAACATGTTAAGGACAAATGTGTCAGTACAACATGTTGTACAAGATGTCTCAACTTGAGTAAGACATCTTGTACAGGCAGAACACGTTATATCATATGTGTGTATCTCTCCAGAGTTTGTGTTAAAGCGCGAAGGATTGATTAGCTGCCAAGAAAAAGTTTGTTATCAAAGTTTGTTAAGTAACCTATATGTTTGATATGATTGGAAATCATAAATAACTTGAAGAAAGTTTGTTAAAAAATTGGATAGTTTATCAATCGTTAGTTGATCTAGTGATGATTGACGCTGAACTTAGTATGGAGGACTACGGTTCGATCCTCACAACAACGATCGGAAGGGATCTGGAATCACTTGATGTTAGAACTGACACTTGAACCAGATTAAGTGGTCCAATGTACTGAATACTGGTGGTGAAATGTTTTTATAAGGGGTAATTTAGAAATAGTGAATATCCTCCACAACATTTAACACAAAAGGAAGTCATTATATAAACACCCGCGAGCATATAAATTAGACTTCATGGGCAACATGTCGTTAACAAATCCTTCCAAGCAAAAGTGAAAATTTTCGCCGGAACAAACTTATTTCAAATAAGATCACAATGAAACTTGTTGTTTTCTGTCATACCCCAAACTTTGTCCATTATTTTTATTATCATATTGGTTTTCATCGCATTTCTTTTCGGATATGTGAGTCAGCCTATTTTGTAGTGAATAGTGTCCAAGAAATCATAAGTGTGATGTCGAGAGTTCGAATTCCACTAATGTCCTACTTTTATTTTTATCTTATTATTGCGTATTGTTATTAACCTTTTTGAAAAATCTAACCAAAATCTATTTACTTATTTTTTTTTATTTTACTGTTATTGCATTTTTGCTACTTTTTATTATTATTATTATTATTATTTTTTTTTTTTTGACTAACAGAAAAAGAACACAGTAGCAACAAAGCATCACATTCACAGGCGCGCTCTTTTGTTTGGTCAACTTCAGCTTTCAATTCATTCCCTTGATTCAAGTTTCAATCAAATTCCTTTCCAAATTCGGATCAAAGAAACTAAAGAGACTTGTTCACAAAAATTCAAACCCTAATTGTTGGGTATAAATTAAGCATAATCAGAATTGGAGAGGGGGGATTTTATTTTACACAGCCAAAAAACAAAAAAAGAAACAAATAAAAAACACGCAACATTGTTGCTGCATCCTTGCTTGCTTCAACTATAGTTTCCCAGCACCTTCAAACCTCCACAACCACCATTATCCTCACATAAACCACCACCAATCCTCAACAAACTAATCCTCAGTCACCACTGCTCCATCATATTAAAATCTAAAGAAGTAAACAGAACAGGCTATAGGATCAAAGAAGAAAAAATAATTGAGAAAGAAACAGAGCCGCTGGCCACCACCATCCCCTGCCGCTGCAACCGTTGGAATCCCCGCCGTTTTCCTTCCGATCGGAAGAAGGTCTCTATTTCTGTTGGTCGGTACACGCGTGGTCTGTTTCTTCTCTCTCAGCTTTTTGCTTTTGTGTGTTGCATTTTCCTATTTGTTTGTTTGTTAATTGTTTCAGATCCCCTTGTTTTATCCTTTGTTTTTATGATTTATTTATTTATTTAGTTTATTTAATTAATCGTACCATCGTCCACAAATCTTAGTTCAACCAGCAGAAATGCCGAAATTGCTACTGTCGGAAGTCATGACCGGAGTTCGATCTTTGGTCACTCCACTTTGTGTTTTTGTGAGTTTTTTTAATGGCTTTGCCATTTCATCTATCAACAAAAAAAATTGTACCATTTTTTTTAATTTAAATAAAAGTAATCTTTTTTTAGGACCATGTGTGTTGATGTACATCTCTCGATCTTTGAGTTTTTTTCTTAAGTACTTCCTCCATTATAAAATATAGGTAAAAGTTGGTCAATAAAAGTGAATGTATCGGGTCCAAATCTTTAACCAAATACATCAAGTTTCTTTGATTCATTTTTGCTTATATTTTGAGACGGAGAGTACAAGGTTATGAATTTTTTATTGCTTTAAATTTTTTGTTTTTACTAAAGCTTTAAAAGTTTGTTTTCTATTATTTGGGCTTCCAATAAAAAATAAACATTAAGAATTTAAGCGACCGAAAAAAGGAAAAATTAGGTGGACACCCACGAGATCCTCATCTCGATCATGTTCAAAGTATTTGTCTTTTGATTAAATTTTTAATAAAGCAAAAATATAATAAAACATTTTTATGCGAGTGAAAAATGAAAAATTGGATAGACACCAGACGCTTCCCCGAATATTCGGAAACGAGGTAGACACTTTACTTTCGGTCGAATATTCGTCCTCCATTTAAAATCAACCCAATCCCATCAAACTTTTTTGCACCCATGTTCGAGTAATTCTTTTTCTCAAACAGATGTATCGTCCAAGCACGAGTCCGTCTTTTCCAATCAAACAAACTTTTTCGCTCAAACGCAACCTGAATCATTTTCATAAATAAGATCAACCAACGCACAAATAATTTTTACCCATAACTAAGCTTTGAGTTTCCCATCATACGAGGGAATACGTAGGAGTCAAGCACAATAATACAAAAAACTAATTTTTCCCCCTCTTGTAAATATTTTGATAATAAAAAAGGCCGCAAGCAAACTCTAATTTAAATACTTTTTAAACCATAAAACTAATTAAGAGCTTCCTGTTGAGTACAATAGATGTAAGATGTGCTAATATTTTCCCCTTGCATAATCGACTCCCAAACCTGGAAATGGTCACGATGACCCGAAGAACCGCTCGCTGCCTTTTCTTCGCGAATGGGAGTTGGGAAACTTTTTCATTCAGCGTCTTGCCATTTCTTAAGGGTTGTGTCGACGTTTCCCTTTAAAAATAAAACTCGGTCACGAATTTACTATCTAGCGAGTGCTTTTCCGCCCACGCATGGGTCGTGACAAATTGGATCTATTGGAATTCGCAATTGGAAGAATATTTTGAGAATAATGGTGGAATTTTACTTTATAACTTTGTTACTTGTATCGGGTTATACCACTTTGAATTTTGTATATGTTTATCTATAATATTACTTGGGATGATTTTTATTTTAATTTAATATTTGTTTTTTCTTTTTAAAAAAAAATAGTTTAAAAGGTTAAAGATTAAACTTTAAAATTTTGCAATTTTTTATTTAAAATAATGCGATTTGACTTAACGAGATGAACCTAACAAGCTGAACCAAACTGTTCACGAACTTTAGACGAGTCGAACTCAATCTGAAAATATTGTTCGTGTCAAACTTGAGGAGTAATATCGATATCGCCAATTAAACTGGAACTTATATTAGTATAAAATCTAGGGACGACACATGTATATTAGTAGTATTTTTGGTTGAAAGTGAACGCCCCTTATTTTGAAACAAGCTTATTATATTACATTTTTCTTGACTCATTACATATTTTAAAAGAAATGGAATTGGTAAGAAGAAGAAACTAGTGAGTTCCACATTTTTGACCAAAACCAAAAATTATTGTACTATTAGGAGGAAACTGAAAAGTCTTCCACTCCCTCTTTCTATTAACCTTTGCAACTTTCATTTCTTAACACAACTTCAACTAAAAAACCAGACTCTACCTTCTCTGCTTCTTTCTCTGTCTTTCCTAAGGTACTGTTCTTTTTCTTTTGTTTTCACATGTTGTTTGTTTTCACTTCATAATAATAATGAAGGGTTTTTAATTTATGTTTAAAAATGGTTTCTATATTTGTCTCTTTGAAGCTCTAATGTAATGTTTTTTCCTTGGTTGCTAAGAAAATTTCATGATAAAAAATGGGTTTTTGTTTAATAGTTAATTGATGAAGGAATAACAGAAATAAATGTTATCTTTTTATGTTGTTACCATGGATACAACGTAGGACAGGTTGTTTTCTTGGTTTTTGTTTGTAACGATTTATTGTTTTTTTCTTTCTTACCTGGATTCATGCTAATTTTATAATTATTGATATATAACAATAACTAACTGAAATTATGAGCCATTTTCAATTACAGCATATGCTTGTTGTAAATTTCATTGCTGTTCATGATTATGTAACTTTAGAAGTTTTTTTTTTGTTTAATCAACAATCACATGCATCAACAAAATGAGAAGGATTTAATCCCTTAAGTTGTTTTTATCTGTTTTTAATTTTGTTATGTTAAACTGAGTTTTATGTGCTTTAAATTTGAAAAATCATTATGGTTGGTTCAATTTCAATAGCATCTTGAACTTTTTTCTCTTGTGTGATTTTTCAGAAATCTCCATGTGCAGGAAAACTTGTCAAACTAGTTTGATCATGGGGTATGAGAATGGCAATAAAGAAGGGAAGCATCATGAGATTTCTTCTTTGCTTGAATTTTCAGCTGCAGATGATGTGATTGGTTTCAAAGATGCGGTTGAAAACGAGGGTTGTGACGTTGATGAGGTTGGTTTGTGGTATGGAAGGAGCGTTTGTTCGAAAAAATTAGGTTATGAAGAAAGGACTCCTCTTATGGTTGCTGCTATGTTTGGAAGTTTGGATGTATTGGCTTATATTCTTGGAACAGGCCGCGTTGATGTTAATCGGTCTTGTGGATCCGATGCTGCTACTGCTCTTCATTGCGCTGTTGCTGGTGGTTCTGCTGCTTCCGCAGAGATTATCAAGCTTTTGCTTGATGCATCTGCGGATCCTAGTGTTGTTGATGCCAACGGTAACCGACCGGTTGACTTGATTGTTTCTGGGGCCAATTCTATCTTCAATCCGAGGAAGAGGATGCTGCAAGTTCTTTTGGAGGGTACGGTTGGTGGTGCTGATCAGACATTTCTTGCATTTCCGGAGACAATTGACGTTGTTGATGAATATCCAAGGCAAGATATAAACACGCCTCGTGTTTCGAAAGATTATCCTGTTGATCTCTCTCTTCCAGACATAAAGAACGAGTTATATAGTACCGATGAATTTAGGATGTATACATTCAAAGTTAAGCCTTGCTCAAGGGCGTATTCTCATGATTGGACCGAGTGTCCCTTTGTTCATCCAGGGGAAAATGCAAGGCGACGCGATCCAAGGAAATATCATTATAGCTGTGTCCCTTGTCCTGAGTTTCGCAAAGGATCGTGCAGCAAAGGAGATTCATGTGACTATGCACATGGGATTTTTGAGTGCTGGCTTCATCCTGCTCAGTATCGTACACGTCTTTGCAAGGATGAGACTTCATGCACAAGAAGAGTTTGCTTCTTTGCTCACAGGATTGAGGAGTTTCGCCCCTTGTATGCTTCTACCGGTTCTGCTATTCCGTCTCCTAGGTCATATTACAGTACTGCTTCTACATTGGAAATGGGTTCGCTTACCCCAATGTCACATGGTTCTCCATCGGTTTTGATACCGCCATCCTCAACGCCGCCTTTGACTCCATCTGGAGCATCGTCACCCGTTGCTGCTACAGCCATGTGGCAGACACAGTCTAATGTTTCAGTCCCTAGCCTACAGCTTCCCAAAAGCAGGTTCAAGACTGGAATGACCGCTAGAGATATTGATTCAGAAATTGCAATGCTTCGGAAGCAACTAATGCTGGACGAGATATCCAGTCTTCCCTCACCATCCAACTGGAAAACTTCCATGCCTAACAGTCCATCTTTTCCGGTTTCTTTGAGCGATCATAATACCAGAGAACTAAATAGGTTTCCGGGGGTGAAGCCTACTAACCTTGAAGACATTTACGGATCGCTTGATCCATCAATGTTGCACAAATTCCACGGAATCTCACTTGATTCTGCAGGATCTCAGTTACAATCTCCGACTGGAATCCAGATGCGTCCCAATATGAATCAGCAGCTACAAAACTATTCTTCAGGCCATTCGACTTCGAGTAGGACTGGATCGCCACCCTATGGGTTTGATCCATCCGGGGAGTTATCTGCAGCGGCTTTAAATTCAAGAGCTGCTGCCTTTTCTAAGCGGAGCCAGAGCTTTATCGAGCGCAATGTGGCAAACCGTCATTCTGAGCATCTTTCTCCTGTGAATCCTTACGCTTTTCCTAACTGGGGCTCACACGATGGGAAATTGAATTGGGCCGTACAGGGCGAAGAACTGAATAAGATGAGGAAATCGTCTTCTTTTGGATTTCTAAACAGCAATACTCCTTTAAATCCAGCTGCAACTAGAGCACAGGAAAATGCCGACGAACCAGATGTATCTTGGGTTAATTCACTTGTAAAGGACGCTACACCGCAGGAATCAGGTCGGTTTAGTACTGAAGATCAGAAAAGGAAACAATACAATCTTAACAGTGGATCCGATGCGATTCCAGCTTGGTTGGAGCAATTGTACATTGATCAGGAACAAACTGTGCATTGAATTCAATTTTAGAAGTCACTTATTGATTTACCTCTTCCTTCTTGTAACTCTCTTAACAGTCAATTCATTTAATGATTTTTTTGAATATTTTTTGCATTTGTTTAGATGAAAATTTGTATAACTGATGGGAAAATAGTCCCAAGTTTTTTTCTAATATTTTTTGTTATATGGTATATTGAGTTGTAAGTTTTAACATTCCATTGACCAAGTTACAAACTATGTAGTGAGATTAGTATTCAATAATCACTTGATTTTTAATACTAACTTGATTATGAAACATTTTAGTGTGATTATTTCTAGAAGTTTAGAAATGCTGAACAAACAAGGTATGAAGTCAAGTTTGGCGGGTTTGATTTTTCCTATTATGCATGCACAGTGATGTGTAAGTGGGACCAATATCTAGTTGCAGCTTATTAGGTGAGCTAACAAGGGTCTACATAAAAGCTGCCATTCTATTTGTGACACTTGTTTGTAGCTTTCAAATAATAGTACCCCGTTCAAAATTATATGTCACTTTGAAGAAAATTTTTGTACTAAATTATATGTCGTTTTACAATATCAATAAAGTATTTAATGCTATTTTTTCTATTATACCCTTAATTATTTATTACTCTCTTATTTCAATTCTTCAATTTATCTTTCTCATTCAATTAATGAAGGACAATTTTGTAAACTAGCTCATAATTTCTCTTTTCCATGCAACATTAATTGCATTTCTTAATATGCGTAAAAATGACAAAGTGACATATAATTTGGAACGAATGGAGTAATACTTTGTGGATGGATTCTACTAGTACCACTACTAGCATGTTTAGATTTGCCTTGACAAAAGTACAAAATGGCTTAAATGTGATTTAATGGAATTTTACACCTCTGTCCTAAAATATAATATCTCTTTAATAAAAGTATAAGAATTAAGAAAAATAATACTTTATTAAATTTGTTAATAGTGTAGATTCTCTTTTAAAATTACTCTTTATTTAATTATTTTAATTTTCTGCGAAATCAATTCTTTAAGAGTTAAAATCATCTAAAATAAGTCCTCGTGTAGCATAATTGGTAGGGATGTCACATTTTATACATAGAAACCAAGCGTAGAATTTCACGTATTCCGCTTATCCACCATAAAAGTATAATTTTTAGCCATTAGACTATCCGATAAAAAAAATTCATCTAAAATTTTGTTAATCAATTAATTAAGAGTTAAAATCATATAAAATTTTGTTAAAAATATTTGTACATATTTAGTATGATGATGATGCCTTTCATTGGAATTAGATTCTTTCTTTTTGTTTTTGATAAATTGTGATTAGATTTATAAAATATTCTTTCAACATCAGTAACTAGTCGGTATCGAAAATCTTTCACATATCCTGTTAGCTTCGTCTTGTATTCTCCAAAGTTCATCCACTGGTTAAGATATGAGTGAGTGATGTGATGATAGATCTGCACTATCAAAAAGCTTTCACAAAAGCTAATTGTCGTATTGCAATTGTCTTTTATTGCACTTGTCTTTCATCGACTCTTTTTCTTTGGACATAAATTTGGTCCACACATTCATTTTTCTTTTTTCGACGGATTTTTTTTTTCTTAAGAAACTACTTCCAATTACCACTATAAATAAAATTGAATTTTTAGGTAGTTGAATATCTGATATAATTTCTCTGATTCTTTTTATTAGAGATAATTGAGTTTTTAAATTCATACAATATATATAATATATTTGAGCTGTAATATAAAATTTGAAAAATAAATTATCTCTTATAAAAAAATTGGAGAGAGTATTTAATATATTTAAAAAATTAATTTTGCCTAAACAATAACTAGAGAAAGTACATGGTAAAATTTGTTAGTAGTATGTTAAAACAAACCAACTCTATCCCTAAAAAACTTATTAAAGAGTAAATTTGTATACAAATGTTTGAAGTTAATTAATGCATTGAGTATTAGAATATTTAACTTCTTAAATAAATAATTTCTTTTATTTCAAAATAAATAAATAATTCCTTTAAATAGAATGTCTAAAGAGTATCTGAGAAAAACATTCATCAACATTTTCTAAAAATCTTGTCTAGAGAAAGTTGGTAATTAATTCCACTAAACTAAATCCTTCACAAAGAATTCAGCATCGACTAATCTGTCTAGGCAAAGTATTTTTGTCTCTATAATTAAGTACTCATAGTATGTAATGTGAATTGCATAAAAATATTATAATTTTCACTTGTTTAGTATTTTATTTTTTTAATGAAATAATATTTAGAATTTATTTAAATTAAAAAAAATATTCTCTTTGTTTTAATTTTATATTTGTTCATGAAATACTTATTTTAATTCATTTTATTTAATTTTTTGCTTAACGACATTTATGTCATTTTTCAAATACACATATTTGTTTCATTTAGATTTTAAAATGAAGAGATTGTCGATTCGGTGGAAAATACGAATTAACAATTTCAGTTTCCTAAAAATGGAAGAACAAGTTGATGCTAGTAAAGGGTTCAAGGTCAGTGTTTTCAACCGTTAGTCATCCAGAGGGAAGTTGTTCCTCCTGTGTTTTTATTTTTTGTCTTTCTTTTGCTTGATGGCTTTGGTTTTTGTCCCTCATCTTTTTGTACTTTTTATTTCTTTTTATATTTCATGGTGTTGCAATTGATGATCCCTCTGCAACCATCTTTTGCTTAAAAAAAGTCACTTTATTTCTTTCTTTCCTCCATCAACCAAACAAACAATAAAACTTTTTTTTTGGGTACATCGAATAAATCTTCTTACGTTTACAAAAAATAGTGATTATGTATATGATGTGGATGATCGAAGAAGCACATCAAACTATGTTTTTAGACACTTATTTCTATCACCCTACCAGTTACTCGCACGCCCTACACAATTCTTATTTTAGGGTGACAAAAGTAAATCTCATATGTTTATGCTTAGTTCTAGAGCCATTTTATGGTCCCCTAAGAAGAAATCAATGATAACTCTCCAGAATTGAAGCCAAATTTATCCATGCTGCATCTTGTGTATTGTTGAGAAGCTTTTTTTGACTAAAAATAAGGATTCATTCATTTAGATTGAAAATACATAGATCATTAGAAATTCAAGATGTCTAAAAACTGAAAAAGGTGAATCTACAAACCAACTTGTAGCACCTAAGTTAATAGCATACAACGGCATCATGAAAGTGTCTACAAATATGACAAAATAAAAGTCGCCGGAACATTCATACTCCCGGATTTGCAACGTTGACGTCCAAGTCTTCAAATCTGTAATGAGTTGATGTAGATATGTCAATTTGAATCAACGAAACACCGCAATGAAAAACCAACAAACGCCGCACAAGACGATCACAAACACAACGTCGCACAAGACGACTATGAACACAACGTCGCACAAGACGACGACAAACTTAAAAAATAAAAAAACGAAGAAGCAAATCTAGGTGAATAATCACTTATTTAATTGAAAAGAAAAGGAAAAACAATTTAGAGGGGTGATTTTGGATCAAATTTTGACCCTAAAACCACCCCTCCTTGGTGAATGCATAACAATTTCACTAGTAAGTTGTCAAACTAAAAAAATTCCGGTTTGTGACAATGGTAGAAATAAATACAGTACATACAGATACATACATACATAGATACACAGATGTGAGATTTTATTTTCTTAGCGACTTTGTCAAAGAAGTGATAGAATTGGTACACAATAATTCTGAAGATCAAGTAGCTGATGTAATGACTAAGCCTTTGAAGAGAGGATTAAACTTCATTGTTTTTTTAGCAATTTTTAGCAATTTATTAAGAGAGGAATATGTTGATAGTATTTTAGCTTTGGGCCTATCCTTGGGCTATTCATATAGCATTAGTTATATAAGCCCAATTGTTTTGGTTCTTTTAGTTAATATGTACTTTTGCCACCCTACTCTATTTCTCGTGCACTCTATAAAATTACCAAAATATCTCCGTCTGCTACTTAAGTAACGGACATCTCCAAAAACATCATACCTTTATAACGTCCGCTACTTAATTAAGTAGCTGGTGGCATTTTTTAAAAAATTCTCATTTTTATAATGTCTGTTACTTAAGTAGCAGAAGAGTAAAATGAAAAAGGCATAGAGCGTGCGAGTAACTGATAGGGCGGCAAAAGTTAATCACTTTTTAATTAGTTTAAGTTTCTGTTTTTTTTATTTAGCTTGTTAATACTCAATAAACGTTGGTAAAAAAAAACTCAATAAACGTTTGGATGTATAAAAGAGATAAATATATTATATTGCTTGAGATTTACTTTTGTCATCCTACCAGTTTCTCGTCCGTCTTACGAGTTTTCAATTTTACCCTTCTGTTATTTTAAGTAGCGGACGTTATAAAAATGAGAAATTTGTGGAAAAACACCCCACATGAAAATTCAAAATTTTAACCGTGCATGAATTTTTTTGAGAAAAACCACCCTCCTACCATGAAATTTTCCAGATTTTAAACGTAAAATCTGCTATTTAAGTAGCGAACGGAGTTATTTTGGTAATTTTATAGAGTGCGAGATAAATGAAATAAGATGACAAAAGTAAATCTCATATTGCTTACGCTAAAATTCCAAGTCCTAAAATCCTAATATTTACTTGATTTTTGATGTTCCCCACCTATGAAGTTTTCACAACGAATTAGTTCAATAATTTAGATCCTCAGTCAATGTCACTGTTTTCTCTCGAATGTAGCTTTAGTTTTTCGTTGATACATTTGACCTCTTGTGTAAAAATACTTTTAATCCAAGACATAAGATGTCTTTATCAACAAGTCAAGAACATATGATTGCGTTTAATTAATTCATTTTCTTAAATTATTATTAGTATCGACGTATCAATAACTCCATTTACTATCATATTTGTGTCACTCTTTCATAAATAGAAATCAAAGACAGCTTTAATATTTTTTTATATAATGAAGGACCTAGGCCAAAGAAGAAATTACAACGAGACTAACTTGAGAATACTAATCACAACTTTATCATCAATTAAAACGTGTGTAATTTGAGTCGTAAGACTCAAAAAATCACAGAAGAATAGAACATGCCACAGTGCATGCCATAAGGATGATGACCACCATAGTAGTGGATATGCATATCAGTATTAGCCACCTTTTTCAAAAGAATTTCCGTCTTCAGCTTCAACATTTGTCCCCCTTGTGTGGAAAATACCGGCTGCCTGCACTGAAATTGAAGTTGTCTTTCTTGTACTCTGTGAGATCAACTTTGTTATTTCCGTGTGATACTTTCAACCATCTTTACATTCATTTTTTTGTCAAATTGTGTTTAGCGACTAAAAATTCTACACTTAAAAATGAATATGCAGTGTGTTTATAGTTCGAGCACAATCCTAATATATATAGTATAATACAATATTCCTACTAACTGAGTTTTTTTTTTTTGTTGATAAATTTTACCAACCGAGTTAAGTTTTTATAATCGATGATGGTATTTTAATTTATGAAAAACAAATACATGGAATCAATGAAGAGTGTTTACTTGTAAGTACTACCTCTCTCCTTTGTATCAATTGATTAAATTTCATTTTATTTCATAAAATTTTGCACAACTGAGAGTAAAAAGATGAAGAAACTTCCTATTTGCACAATGCCAATTTACAATTGAAAATTTGAAATAGTATGTAGAGAAAAATAAAAAGAAAAGATAAAGAGAAAAGAAAAGAGAAAAAAGAAGAATTGTAAAAGTTATACCATTAATTGTTGATAGAGGTCATTGATAAAAGAAAATTAGATAAAACTAAAATGAAAAGAAAAATAGATAAAACTTTTTTTTTTTGTTTTTGATAAATTAAGAGTATCTAGATATAAGGGTAGGGATAGACATTCCAACTAAAATGAAAAGAAAAATAAATAAAACTAAAATGAAAAATATATTGATAATGAGAAAATGAATTACATCAAAGGATACATAAGACTTTTAAAGTCAATTAACAAATTATTTAGTGTAATTAATTAGGATAACTGACTAACTAGTGTAACTAACTGGTATAAGGAACATTTAATAAAAATGATTACATAGAAAGGGGACTAAAATCAGGATTATAAAAATTGAAAGAACAATGAGAGGGAGAATTAAAATATTTTATTATTCTTCATTAATTTACTTATTTTACATATACTAAATTTGCAATACTTTCAAGTGATGGATTACCTTACCAACAACAAGTAACAAGTTGATCTATAAGCTCATCTAACATTTCATCTAAAATTTCTGACTCAAAATCAGCACTTATACTTTCAAAATCACTTTTTTTACTCTTTACTTCCTGCAATTGACTTGATCCAACAAATTCATCTTCAACTAGCTTGCAAATTTTACTCCAAATATCTACACACTCATTGTTTTGCCTCTCTTTCTTCTTTGATCCTTCATGAATATTGTTCTCAATTTCCTTAACTTCATTCTCTTGTTCATTCTTCAAGTTACTATCAGAATGTAGAATAAAGAGCTGGTCATTTTCAAGTACTGGTGACAATTTTCTTCTCCAACTCATATCAACATCACAAAGATCTTCCTCTGCAACAAGTTTATGTTTAATTAGTTAGCAAAAAGTGATTCATTTTAAGATGCATTAATGAGGCGAACAATAAGGCAGCCGCCATATTTGGATAAACAACTTAATTATGCGTTTAATTATAGCATAATCGCTTATTATCTATATGCGTAAGTATACATTTCTATATCAAAAGATAAAATTAAATCATACTTTCATAATTTATATAAGCTTATATGCTAAGAACAACATATGGATATGATGGTTCTATAAATTCTCTCAACCGGTCTCACCGGTCTCACAAGTACTTATATGCCCGAAAAGGCCAATTCAAATAGTTTTATATTTGAGGCTAAAATTGCTCTAAGTTGAAATTCATTAAAAGTGATTTATTTTTGGATGCATTCACATAAAACTAAGGCGAACAATAAGGTCATGTTTGAATAAACAGTTTAATTAAATGTTCATAGCATAATCACTTATATATAAGTGCTTATGTATAAGCTATTTCTATATAAAAACAATTGTACTTGAAAACATATGTAAATCATCAATTTTATGTTTTCAAAATCACATTCAGTCTAATCAAAGTGAATTCAAACATCAAACAATCAAACAAGTACCATAAAACAAAAGTTAAACTCAAATTGAAGAAACAAACCTGTTCCAGAAACATCACACTCAAAATCAAACACAGAAACAGGACTAGAATCTTCTGAACAACATTCACTTTCAACTTTCTTTTCCACACAACAAATTTTCCCTTTCTTTCTCTTCTTAACTTTCTCACCATTTCCATCTTCCATAAACAAAATCTTCTCAGATTGAAATTCTCCATCATTTCCCACATTCACTTTTTCCCTCTTCTTTTTCTTCAACTCAACACAACCCTTTTCTTTTCTTCTTCCTCTAGACTTAAATTTACTATTCTCACCTCCACTTTCAAAACTAAACACCAAAAAATTCTCATTTTCAAGTAAATGAAAACCTTGTGACACAGAGTTAACAGAGTTCAATGATCTGCTATGTGAAACTGAACTATCTACCATTGAATCCAAACCCATTAATCTTGCCACAGGAGAAGAAGAAACTATAGTACTACTAGTGTTCAAATTTTGAACTTTTTCACTAATGAAATTTGAATGAAGTTCTCTAATTTGTTCTGATGGGTGTGTTTGAAGGCCACTAGAACAGATAATTCTGTGAAAAAATGTTGTGATAACAGTTTTGAAACTGCAAAAAGTTGGATCAAAACTAAAGGTTGATGATGAAGATGATGTTAAGAGTTTCATGTTTATAGTGATTTAGTAGACAAAGAAGAAAAACAAATGCTATAAAGAGAGAAAAGAAAGAAACTGAGATAGGTTCTTTTTCTTTTTTCTTTTTGGATTATGAAACTCTTCAATGATAAAAAGCAATGGAAGAAGAAGAAGAATCAAAAGATTTAAAAGCGGGATTTTTAATTTGAATATGAGAGAATAAGAAAGTTTAATAGAATTAGAATTTGGAGTACTTTGCTTTATGGATATTGAAATTTGACAAGTCATGTTTCTTGTTTAAGAATTTTTTGTCTTTTTATTGCCTTATAGGAACACTTTTAGTTCTGCCTCCTTTGAAGTTCAAATGTGTTGTTTAGATTGGTTTATTTACTTTATTGATTTTGATGATAGGTTAGAAAGAAAGTGAGGATTGGAACAGATTATTGTATGGTCTAAGGTAGGCAGTGATTTTATAGTTTTTTTGTAGTTTTGTGAGGAGGGAGAGACATTTGACAGATTGTGTTTGTTTTCTGTTGAGATCAGAGTAAGTGATAGTGACTTTTGGTTGTGCTTGATCCAACATAGTCACTATGGAGGAAAAAATAATTAGAAAAAAAAATGTTTGAGTACTCATGGTTAGGATGTATATGGGCCGGAATGAGTTGAGTTTGTCCAAAATCAAAATTCGAATTATATAAGGCACTCTGGATTGGGTCGAGCAGAATAATCATTCACTTTAATACTGGGTTGGATTGGATAAATCCACTAATTTATCAGTTGAGTTGGGTGGGTTCCCAATTTTTTTATTTAATATTTTCTCAAAATGGACATAACAGGATTACTGCATGGCTAAGTAATGAGGCTTAGTGTGGTGGTTCTTAGGCTTTAGGCACGGAGGAAAAATGTACTTGCAAAAACGTTAGCACTCTGACGCCCAAGTCAGTATCTGATTTGATTGAGAGAAATGTTAAATAATATAGTGAATATTGTGTACCTTCAATACTTGAGATATATGGGTATTTATCAAGCAAGCCTTGCATGGATATGCATGGAGAGTGGCAATTCGACTACGCTAGTCGAGTGTGAAATGATACTGTCAAAGGATTGTCCTCGTAGGGTGGAAGGGGTAGCACAATTGGTTGTACTAGTTGAACTAAGGGTTAAAGGAGTTGGAGGTCCAAGACTCAAGTCTTGGCAAGGAGAAAAACTAACAAATACTAACAACAACTAACAATTTGTCCTTAAAAAAAAGGACTGTCGTCATACTATGTTGGATTTCTATTGGTTGGAGCCATGTGCCATGAAGGACGTGCATGTCCTTGTATTGGAGAATTATCATATGTTTGGTAACATGTATTGGAGTTATGCGCCTCATTGCTTTATTGGACTTTTAGCATATATGGACTTTAGTCTAGTCCGAAACAGTTGCCCCGAAGTCCTTTCTATGAAGATATATAAGGATTTCAATCTCTTAGGTTCGAGATGAGGGAACTTTAGGCATTTTCTAAACGATTCTTCGTGGAGGACGACCCTTTTGAGGATGAACTATCATTTGTCTAGGCGTATTTTCCTGCGAAAAATAAAGGAGCGTAAAAATATAAGGACGAAAATTGTAATATCTTGATGTAATGGAGTATGCTTGATAAGATACTTATCTATCTTTCGACATGATTTTGCTTTCAATTGAAGCGTAGAATTTGAATTTTTAGACGAACTTTATTATTATTTTCTTGTATTGTTCTGTTATGAAAGTTCAGTTAATAGTCATTGAGAATGTGCTATGGATAGTGTAAGTGTCCGTCATAGTGTGTTTTCGTTCTCATAGTTATCTGGTGTGTCCAGAAACTCTTTGTCACGCCCGTATTTATTTACTTATTTATTTTGGTATGTTTTATTTAATTGTCTTATTTGATTTATTTTAGTAGCTTGAGTAGTATTAGAGGTGGGGGTATGTTTAGTAGAGTAGTGATTTGATGAGGTATATTAGAATTGGGCTTTATGAGGAATGGACCTAGAATAAGTGAAGGATAATTTGGTAATTGAAGGTGAGGTTTGACCTAGATATAAATAGGTGCCTTTAAGAGAGAATTCATTTTGTGTGGTTTTTGGTGGAGGTAGAGAGAGAAGCTCTAGAGAAAAGAAGAGAAGAGAAAGAATAGAGAAAGAAAAGGGAAAAGAGAAGAAAAGCCAAGTTAGAGGGGAAGATTGAAGAAGGAAAGCTAGAAAGTTCTTCAATCAAGGTAAAAGTGTAGATATATATGATCAATGAGTGACCAAGAGGGGGGAGAAATTACATTTCTCTTTGCCCACAATTGCCACTTTTTTCATACTAAAGATCTCTTTCGTTCTAAATTATTATTCTGAAAGAATGAATTGAGTTCGTATAGGCATTTTGGATGCCGCTATTGAAATAGCCTTTCGAGCTATATTTTCAGGGACCCCTCCCATTTCATAAAGTATTTTGCCAGGTTTAACGACGGCTACCCAATATTCGGGAGATCCTTTTCCCGAACCCATACGCGTTTCGGTAGGTCTTACTGTAACAGGTTTGTCTGGAAATATACGTACCCATATTTTTTCACCCCGGCGAACATTTCGTGACATTGCCCGTCGCCCTGCTTCTATTTGTCTAGATGTGATCCAAGCGGGCTCAAGTGCCTGAAGAGCATATTTTCCGAAGCAAATTTTATTACCTCGATAGGCTTTTCCTTTCATTCTTCCTCGATATTGTTTATGGAATTTGGTTCTTTTGGGGTTATAGTTGATGGTTGTTTCTCAATTCCATCTCTATTACAGAACCGTACATGAGATTTTCACCTCATACGGCTCCTCGCGAATAAATCGATTGAAAAATATTTCACCGATAATTGAAAATTATAATGAAAATTATATACAACGTTCTCACACCAAAGCAAAGTAAGATAGACAACTGCATCTTCTTGCATTTTCTTTTTTATGCCAATTGGAGTTCCCAAGGTCCGTGCCGGGAGACGATGAGGCATCTTATACAATCGACTTTTCCAAGAAAGATTTAGGTCAAGAAGTAACGGTGGATCTATTAGAAATTTTTATATCTTGCTTTTATATATAATGAAATATGGATTCTTGTAGACCTTTTTTGCTATCCGTATCTAATTTATCATATTTCTAAATTAAAAAAATCCACATTTTCACGGGCGAATATTTACTCTCTCATTAAAAATTAAAGATTTAATGTTGGGTTAGTCCACAACTCCTAAAAAAAAAAAAAGAATTCTTAGTTTCTTCCGCCATCCCAGCTAATGAATCGGTAAGATTTTGAATTTTAATATAATCTTAGGTATTCACAGGTTTCGTCGTTCCCATCGCTTTTCGATTTATGGTTAGGTCTAAATTCTATAATGGAGCCTCTTTAATATTAATAAGATAAGATTTCATTTTTATAAAATTTTCTTATTTATTTGATTCTTTTTTGTTGAATCAACCTTCTCAGTTTTATTGATTCGCGGCTCTTGATTCGTTTATTCTAGGAATATATTCATCCATATATGGATGAATTTTGAATATGAATGCTTTATTACACTACCTTTTATAAGATGACTCATAGACCTTTACATAGTAGAATTCTATATCAAAGATATCTTTTTTTCTATCTTTCTTTCACCCCTTCATTTATCTGTATATTCTTATTGCTTTACAACTAATAATCACATTCTTTTTTATTTCAGTTGCTATAATTCAATTCTATCACCACATAGATTTTTATTTTCTATTTTCAGCGGTTCTTTATATCCAGATAATGGGAAGCGATGAGTAGGTTATTAATTCTTTAGTAATTAATTCTACGAATTTTTGTAGAAATTTAACCACTAACCAACGAGTCACACACTAAGCATAGCAATTCCTTCACTAGAAAATAATTCAATTTTTTATTCAATCTTATAAATTTTTTTCTTCCAATAAAATATAAGGAAAATTTTATTAGTCGTTGTTTAGAAATATCCAAACTTTGATTCCTAATACCCCATAAATAGTTCGAACTGGATATGAACAATAATCCATTTTAGCTCGAATGGTTTGTAGAGCTACCTTCTCTGAACCATTCGACACGTGCAATTTCTTTTCCGTCAATTGCCACTTTTTTGTGCAACCCAGTCCATAAACTTGGAAAAATGATATTTTTATGAACTTGTATGAATCAAAATGCTATCTTTTGTGTTGATTTCGTGTTATACATGTCTTATGATGCTAAAAGTACGAATTGATGATATTGAAAATGAGAATCTATGGATGTTTTGATGAGTTTATATGTACTTTGAGTTTTTGATAAAAAACATGATAAATCTTTGATTGTTGATGATTTGGATGTTTTTATGTGTTATAAGTTGTACTTCTATGTATGTTAGTATGATTATAACCTAAATGAAGCACCTTTTTAGAACTGGAACATGAATTGACGAGTTTATGGACGAATTCGAACAGTCACGAACACAGAGCACGTGAATCTGTGCTAGTTCACTGAGTGAGCCTTGCAGCGACACGCAGCGAGCATTGTTGTTCTTGAGCTCGCCAAGCGAGCAAGTAGCGAGAGCTAGCGACCAGTGTTTGCCAGTACTCGCCAACTGAGCTGAAACTTCTGTTTTGGTTCGCTAGAGGTCGCCAGACGTCGCTAAGCGACATAGTCTGATATAGATTTTATTCTTTGGTGGTTCTAATGATGATGATGATTTAATACATAAGATGTTAGTTCCTTATGAATGTGTATGATTGATAATGATATTTTCATGTACTTGTTGGATATGCACAATGATATTGATGATGGATTGAATTGAAGATAGATGACGTATGTTTGTGTATGTGCAACCAATTGATGATGTGATGAAGAAGTCGTGTAATATTACATGCAAATGACGATGATGTTGTAGATGTATATGAACACGATGTTGATGGCATTTCATGCATTCATATGTCGTGTGTATTGATGACGGAAATTGATGATGGAAACAGATTCTTGTATCTGAATATTGATGATGGAATGGTACCGCATGCATGTAGTTGTGTCTAAGGACATAACATGGAAGATGACATTAGTTGCATTAGGAAGGTGAACTTTAAATTATGTGATTGATATTTGGTAATTGGATATATGTGCATTTAATGGAAGAATGTCCTTATCTCTTGGATGATGTTTGTGAATTGATAGATGTGTATTTAATTGATGAATGATATTATCTTACTATTGATGTTATTCATTATGGTATGTGGAGTAAATGAGTAGGGTATATATATATATATATATATGTATTACTTGTTGATGTATGATGTTGTCGAGAAAAATGATAGTGCATTGCTTTCATTTATTATGTGTCGGTTATATATATCTAACTCTTTGTTTTGTGTGTTTGTGGATCGTTGGACGATTCAGATCCTCATGTGTTGTGTTATGTTCAAGTTTGTCGGTGAAGCTCTGCTCTGATTAGGACACGGGAATGGTTCATATATATCGAGTCTTTTATGTATTTATGTTGTATTAAATGAGTATTTTCTTGTACGACCGGTGAATACTATTTTTATTACTTAGTATTATTTTTGGAGAATGTATGTGATACTCAAACCAGTGTTTTGTATCTCAGTCTTGATTTAAACAATGAAGTCTTTCTATCTGCTGCGAGTTTTTGTAAAATATCTTCAGAAATTAGAATTTTATGTAAATTCGGGTTTGGGTGTTACACTCTTGGTTTTCCTTTGTATCTCAAAGTAACAGGTGTCTTGTGACGTGAAACCTTTGATAACAACAGCAGGACATTTGTGTTCATATTTATCGTCTTCCATTTCTTATAAATAAGTGAGAGTTTGTCAAAGGAAAGTTTTACTCTCTTTGCTTCCCTGCTCTGAAGAAATTTATTTCCTTTAATCTTCTCTATCCATTCAAGCATCTCCTTCCTTTAGGAATCTCTTCCATTTACTTTGGTTGTTTCAACCATCTTCAAACTTCTTTTAACTTGAGGTAACTTCTTTCTCACTTTACTTCATTTCTCGTTTATTTATTTATTTACTGCAAAATACTTTCATAGGAAGAAAAGAGGGATTTTGGCAAAGGGTTAGGTTTACAACATTGAAACGGAAAGGAATGTTAGGGTTTTGGATGTGGACTTATCTGTTAGTTTATTTATGGGATTTTTGGTTTGAGGAGGGATATGGACTTGGCCCCAAACGATATTTTTGTTGGCAAGAGAGTTTTAAGTAATATTACATATGCCCTTTTGTGTTCAGGAAGGTTTCATCACATGTTAATGTGTTCAGGAAGAATTCTTTTGATCCTGACCCTTCTCCACCTCTTTTGTACAGTGGCTTGTCTTCGACAATGGGAAGACGCCATAAATCGTTCTTCCTTCCAATGCTAAAGAGCTTATTTGGGTAGTTTTCGATATTCTGGGTGTAGTTTCTAAGTATAACACCCAAGAGTTACTGGATGAATTGGACGTGGAAATGGGTCCGTCTAGTGATTGAGGTCTCGCTTATGTGGTATTGAAAAAAGGCTATGCAGTCGTTACTTCGGAACTTGTTCAGTGCCTATGTACCAAGTCCTATTTGACACGATGCATGTTCGTTTTCCCTTCTTTGATTTTGTAGTTATTATTTTGAATCTTCTCTGTGTTGTTCATTCTCAATTGCTCCCCGTAGCTTAGGCCAAAATCAAAACCTTCCAATATTGGTGTCAATGGGCCAATGGAATGCCCACTGTTAACTTGCTTTTCCATATCTTTGGAATTCTTTGGAAGAAAGTTGGCACCGACAAGACTCAGTACTTCATCTCCTTCAAGCAAAACGAAGTTGTTCGAGTTTTTGGTTTGGTCCCCTCCACTTGTACTTATTTTTCATTTCTCTTTTAATATATTTTGGGATGGTTAGCTTTTTGCTACCATCATTTGGTTAAAAAAAATCCATAAAATTATCATATTTGACAACATCGTTATATTATTTCATTTGTCTGTGAAAATCATAAACCACATTCATTTTACAAAAAAAAAAGAGTATATACATCAAGGTAGGTAGAATTTAACCAGATTTTTTTAAAATTTATATACTTTCCTATGAATGTTATACTTCAGTCATGCCATATGATATGAGTGTTAAAATTGTTTCAACCTGGCCAACTTACACTAAGCTACTAAGTGCCTGTTTGGTTTAGCGGTGGGAATCCCAAACGTGTGTTTTTGTTGTGTCAAACGTGAGTTTGTCATGTTTGGTTTTCAAGTTTGTTTTTACGGCAAACGTGATTCTTGCCCCAAAACGTGCTTCTAACTGAAGCTAGAATTCCTAGCTTCTTGAAATCAATTCTCCTTGCCGCAGTTATGTAATAATCAATTTCTCTCTTTTACCCTTCAATTGGAGATTGAAGTTCCTACACGTGGACGAACCTAGCGGAGGAACCCTTAGGTCCTACCTCGTACGGTCACTTGATTAGAAGACAATCCCAGATTTGGAAGAACCTATTGCAGAAACATCACGCACACCGAATAGAGAAATTCATTGACAGAATTGAAACCCACCATTTGATACTATACCACACCACTTTACACAGGAAGGAAACCCCAATTGGTGAAGGAAAACTATGAAATGGTAGAATGGGTAAGTTTGAACATACAACTTGAAACTATTGAAATTGAAGTTTCGAGAGAAGTAGAGAATAAAGTGGAATCTGGAAGTGGTAGAAAGAGATACCTCAGTTTGATAAATATTTAATTTTTTTTTCTTCATTTGGGTCATTTTTTTTTTGCGCAACTAATTTTCTATTGGGCCGGAGGTTCATTGTTTTTCATATATTATTGTCATATTAAATATATGTTAGGTCCTTTTTGGTAATTTTCAAATTCAAAAGAAATTTTGATCTAAATTATCCAAACAACATATCTCATGTAAATTGCTTTTACATTCAACTCACTTTTAACCAAAATCAATTCTATCAAACTCAAATCTATCAAAATCAATTCTAGTCACCGCTAAACCAAACACACACTAAGACCATCTCCAATGGTGGTTCTTATACTATTAAGAACCAGTTCTTAATAGGAACTACCGTTGGAGCAATACACTTTTGAATTCTTAATATGAATCGATTCTTAAATAAGAATTTTCTCTCTCCTCTAGGGCCCACCTTAATTTTCATTAAAATATTTTTTTTATGGGACCCGTTTACTTATATATATTATTAATAATTAAAATATATTGTGATGTAGAGTTATTGATTGAACCCATTTATAACTTTTGAAGAGGTGGTGAGTTGGATGGATTGAGTGCTTATTAAGAACTATTATTAAAAAATAATAAATGAGTGATGTGTACACATGAGACCCAGTTAAAAGCTCAAATTTGGGGAGCTCCATTGTGGATGCTCTAAGAGCACCCACATCCATGCCGCTTAATATGGTGGAATAAATGGGCCCCACATGGACCTCACAAATTTCACAATATATTTCTTATTTATATTTTATATTAATGTATAATTGAAACAAATTAAATCAATTATATCAAAATGCATAAAAAGAAAACATAATGGCTAGTTTGACTAAAATTGTTATACATGTTATATTAATAATTTACCGTTAACATACATACGCTTACGTAATAATTTAGTCTAACATCATAATAATTTAGTCCAAAAAAAATACATAATAATTTAGTCTAATATCATAATAATTTATCTCTAATCACGAGAAACTAAAAACTTACATATAATTGAATAACTGATTTTTTTTAATAATTATGAGAAACTAAAAATCATCTAACACGCAAAATAACATCAATTAACTGCATATTTATCTCTAATCACGCCGCACAAAAATTCATGATCTTGTAGTTGTCTTGGTGTCATATTTGATGTATCCTTTGTGAGTATTTGCAAATCATTGATCTTAATTACGTGCAATTCGACATCAACCCTTTTCCTCTCTATCTCCATTTTTTCACTCTCAATATGTGCATATTCACGCGCAAACCCCGACATTAATTCAACTTTTTTGTTTAAGTCATCTTTCATAGCATCAAATTTGGGAGTAGGCTTTCCCACAAACTTTTCTTTTTCCTTCCTTTTGGCCGCCTTTTGACCGATTGGACGACGTAATAAAGTAGGTGATGGTGGATTGTATTCGCTTGTTGGCGTTGGTGGGTTAGAAGATGTCAAATATGCTCCAGAAGCTGAACTCTTTGTTCTTTTTGGAGAAGGTTCTGATAAACCTCCAAGCCATTTCGGTTCATCTCTCAATAATTCCCATGCATGCTGAAATGTGAAATTTTCATGTCCATCTTTGTAATAAATATCACATGCTGCCGAAACAATGTCACTCTCGGAGCTACCGCTTTTCTTTACGGCGACAGCTTGTTTGTAGCACCCAACAAACTTTTGTACATGTGGATTAATTTTTTTGTGGCATCGACCTTTTAGTGCCATCGGTTTTCTCTCTATAATTTTCTTGTCGCGATTGTTGTTATACGTTTCACCAATCCTCTTCCAGAAACTGTCTCCTTTTTTATCGACCCCGACAATTGGATCCCTAGAAACGTTGAGCCATGACTGAATGAGAAGTTTATCCTCTTTTGGTTGAAATCTTGTTTTCGACGTATTCACAATCGATGTAGTTCCAACTTCTTCACCAAGGTTAATTGTTTCCAAGTCATCTTGAGTGTAAAATTGTGGTGTTTCAGGCTCTTGATTATTTAATTGCACATGACTATTATCCATTTGAACTCCATGAGACATAGTGGGACTAGTTGATTGAGATGAAAAATGTTGATAATGATATGGGTAAGGTAGAGTATGATATGGATAACTTCCAAAAAGTGGATTATTTTGTTAATTTGAGATAAAAGTAGGATTTTGAAAATTTGAGTTATGATGTGGGTTTGGGTTATTGGATGAATTTTCAAAGTATGAGACATTTTGTTGATTTGGGATAAATGGTGGAATGCCACTATTTTGCATAAAACTCCAAGAATTATGGTGGTTGGGTTCATTGGCAAATGAAATGTGTGGAAGAAAAAAATTAAAAAGAGATAAAATAAATTATTCAAATTTAGACTAAATGTAGGGAATCATTTTTTTAAGAGTATGGAATTAAAAATGAAAAGAGAGAAGTATGAAACTAGATTTTATAACTAAGAAAAACTTGTAATTTTTTTTTTCACTAACGCTGTAATGGTCATTTTTGTTTGCAACGGTAATAAAATTAAATTGAAAGATGGAGGCAATTCTATTTTGCAATTAGTTTTCTATCATATGTTTTTGAAAATAACAATAAAATATTGAATGGCAACGGATCCATTCTTGGAAGTGTGGCTGTGTAGTACCACATCATATGGGGTCCAAAGAGTAGAAATCTTTTCCATTTCTTAAAAGAAATGACAAATGCAAGTACTAAAGTTTGAATGTATAAATATTCAAATAATATCAATTATTCTCAAAAGACGTGCATTTATATTCTTGATTTACATCAAAACTATAGTAATTGCATTTGCCATTTCTTTAAAGAAATAGAGAGGATTTCAACTCGGGTCCAAATATTGATGACACTCTGACAAGAGTGTTACAGGTGGCAAAAGATACCCTTGATGTTTATGCTCTAAGAAGTTCAGATATGTGATACGCGAAGAATTATCACTAGTACTATTATCCCCAAAAAAACATCATTAGTATTACCTTAAAAGACATGAATAGTACTATAAAAAAGAACACTGAAATCTAGTATTCACTACTTAAGAATTAACATTAATTGTTTCATTATCCTCTCGTCCATTCTCATTATCAAGAAACAATGTATCCAGAACGTTTCTAGTATTTTTTATATTAAAAATAAAAAATCTAATTACTGAATACTTCTTAACACGTCTCGGGAAGTATCACAAACGTGTCGATATTTTTTATTAAAAAACTAAACTTTAAGCGTTGAATATTTCTACAATACGTATCGAAAACTATCGAATACATATTGATATCAGATACGTATCAATCACAGTACTTGACCAATTTTAGGAGAATAGAATCTCTCAATTTGTGTTCCCTCATATTCCTCAATTTTTAAATCTCCACCTTTCAATTCACCTTTTTCCACTCTTCTTTTTCTCTCTCCTCCTAAATCAATGGTTCAAAACAAAATTTACCCTAAATTAACACTTGAGAATCCTCTCTCCAATTTTAGAGTATGGAGATTTCCTAGGGGAGCCACATATGTAATTGGTTAGTGCAAATAGTAGAACAAGAAAAGAGGATGTATGTGGCTAGAAATGAAACAAATCACTTCACTATTTTGATTTAAATTGTCCATGTGAATGCTCAGTACTAGTGGTAGAAAAACATACCACATGAAACTGACAATTCATATTTATAGTAATTAATAATTATAGTAATATTATTTCATTCATAATCCAAAAATATATAAAAGAAAAATCATCCTCGTCTCTAAGTATATGTTTCACATCACAGTAAATATGTTAGAATTACGGTGACTCAACGTGATTTTACAAAAACTACTGAATATAATTTTTAAAAAATCATGGTAGATCACCGTAATTTTGATATATCGAATGTGAACTAAACATAGGCTAAGTAGCAATTAAATTTACCACCAAATGAGACTCATTCTTCATATATAAAGTAGACAAAAAGTCATTTACCCTAGCTAGCATGAAACCACAAATCCAAAATGTAGTAGTAGAATTTGTAGATATTTAATTGAAGTACCAAAAAAGTTGCTTATTCATGGTGATTCTTCTTGTTGAGTTGAGGATCAGTTTGATAAAAGATAACATCTCCAATGTCACTTACAAAGTGGTCTTGTTTCATACTTTGTATTAAGTACTTAATTAGATGAAATGGAAGTGGTGATGATTTTTCTGGCTCACGGTAATATTTTCCAAAAATTGGTTTTGCTGCTTTTGTCTGCAATAAGTTAAAAATAGTAGTCAATTTAATTGTAATCATTGTTTTTATCATATCATATAATATAATATGTGCAAATATGTATTATTTCTATTAGCCATGTCAATACCATACAAGCACAAATTAACAAAAGTGCTTATGTGCCAACTTTTTTTTAACAAAAGTGCTTAGGTATAAAAAAGTGCATATCCATGTAAATACCTTATAAGAACAAATTAACAAAAGTGCTTATCCATGTCAATAGCATATAAGCACAAATTAACAAAAGTGCTCATCCATGTCAATACCTTATAAGCACAAATTAACAAAAGTGCTTATGTACCAAAAAAAATATTAAAGAAAAGTGATTAAAAAGTACCGCTTCAACTAAGTGGTAATGAGGAATTTGAGGGAAAAGATGATGAACAACATGTGTGCCAATGTCATGGTGAATGTTATTAATCCAACCATAGTCACGATCAACGGTTGTGAGACCACCTCTTAGATAACTCCATTCCTGTTAAATTACATTACATACATTAGTAATTAGACACAAAATAAAGATTAAGTTACATAATGAATTAATTATGCACATAAACTATTGAAGGTACATAATTAATTTTTTTTACCTGGCCACGGTACCATGGTAACTTATGTGTATAACCATGATGATGTAAGTATGTGACAAAATCCAACCACATGACAAATATCTGCATTTGTTCAAAATAACCAATTAATGCACATGTCAATTATAAGGCATATTTGTCGTCGCTGTAAATTTGACAGAATCATAATAAACTACTATTATGTTGCAAAAGATACATTTTAAAATTCAAACAAAATTACAATACCGTTAAATCCACGACAATTCAAAATATCCAATTTAAAAAATGCATAGTATAAAAAGTCTTTTACACGGTGAATCAATTATAACTATCAAATGATCGACTTTAACCGTACTTTTAAACTAAAACATAAATGATTATGATTTGTAGAGTAAGTTTACCCAATAGGGAACTCCATAGAGCTTGAGTATAAGAAGTGGACTAGTTGTAAAGGACAAATAGAGAAGCAAAGAAAACATGACAAGCCAACACACACTTGAAATTGTCACTTCTTTTCTCTCATTTGGTGAGAACAAGTTACTATATGGATGAAAATGTGATCCTGATTTTCCAGGGCTTCTTCTCCACTGAAATATCAAAATTCAAATTCTTAAATCATTATTTAATTACTATCATAATACAAGTAACATATTGTCTTTTTACTACTAATAATAATAAAAATAAAAATAAACTCACCAAATAAATTGGATATGCAAACATTGGCAAAGGCAAACTGAATCTCACAAATTTTGTCATGCTATCTAGATTCTTGTACACCTTTTCAGTCAACTAAGATAATGACACAAAAAAGTATCCAAAATTAATTAAAAATAATCCTCATGAAAGTTACACCTTTGTTCCCTAAAATTGGGACTAAATAGACTAAACAACCAAAACTATATAATATAATTAATAATTTAATTGATTTAAGAGCAAATAATAGAACAAATTAATCACATACTGGAACCCATGATTCATCCTTCTCGACATTTCCATGGTTTTGATGATGTGTTTTATGACTAATTCTCCTGCAAAATCCATAAAATAAAAATTAAAAAAATTGATTTTGGTTCAATTCATATTAAAGACTTAGCCAATGATACAACTTCATGGATAAAATGAATTAAATAAACATTAAAAATCCAAAATTTATAAGAAAATAAGTTACTAACCATCCATGGTATGGAACAAGAATTGAAGAATGCAAAATATGGCCCACTAAGCTATTCACCATAGAACTATCTGAGAAGCTTCCATGGCCACTATTCCAAACAAAACATCAATATTTACATCAAAACATTAACATGAGTGAAACAAAACAAAAAAACAAAAATAATTGAAAAAAATTAAAAATTGTTTTTTTACCAATCATGTCCAAGAACAAAAATTGCCCAAAACATTGTCCCTTGAAGAGGCCAATAAATTGGCCAAAAAAACCAGCTATCAAATTTCATTGCAGCTATATTCAATGCAGCAACAACTAACACATCTCTAAGAACATAACTTAGAGATCTCCATGTGTTCTTCACCCAACAATGTTTTGGAATAGCTGCTCTAATTTCAGCTATCTTAAATGGTGGTGGAGCACTAGGGTCAAAATCGGTATTGTCATGGCCACCATTGAATTTTTCCATTGTTTTTTGGTCTAGTGTTTCTTTGTTTACGGCCATAAAGATGAAATGTTTTAAGTTTTAACCTATTGATACATACATGGGGTCATTTATATAATAGAAAAATGTAAAAGTGGTAATAATAGTTGCACAAGAATTTAGTTTGACTTATAATTTTGAATTTATTTTTTTCCTTATGGTTTAATACCTCTGTCTATAATTACAATAATCTTTCCAAATAAAGATTGTCCTTAAATATAATTTTTTCTATAAATTTTTAGATATATTTATTATTATTTTTCAAATATATGTAGCTAATTAATATTAATACTACCAATTTGTATTGAAATGTGAAAAATCAATATTGAATAATTAAAACAAGGGTCATGTTAACATGTGTCCTAAGGGCACATGATAAGCTACCTAAAAGTAGAAATTATATATTTAATGATACAAGACATTTAATGTTCAAGTAGTTGATGAATACACAAGATGCAATAAATTTTTACCACATTTGTATTCTTAACATGTGCCCTTAAAACAAATAGTAATTTTATTTGTTACATATATTTCAAATAAATTTATTACTCCAATAATATTTAATAATATTTATTAATATTTGTAAAATTTTAAAGAGCTTTTTACAATATTAATAAGAGAACCAGAAAATATGTTGATTTGCCTAAGATTCATGTGTTGTGGGAAAAACAAAAGAAAGGAAGATATAATTTGGGAAGTGAGATATGTGTAGTGGAAGTTGTGAAACTTATGAGGATTGTGCATTTTTCAAACGGTACGAAGGTTGAAGTTGAAGATTAAATACATTGAACCATCGCTTCTCTTGAAAAAACAGTTTTTAATGAAACACGTTTGGTTTGGATTAATCAAGATATGTGATAAACGGGTCAAGATCCAGCCATTTTTTTTCTTTCACCACAAGTTTAATCTGGTTCAGGGTCAGTTGTAGTATCAAGTGGTTTCAGCTCCTCCTGATCGCAATTGCGGAGATCGAACCATGGTCCTTCCTACCAAGTTCAACGTCAATCACCACTAAACCAACTAACGATTACTATTATTTTTGGATAGTTTAGTGGGTAAAATTTTATTTTTCTATAAGGTGAATAAATAAAGTGTTTGAAGTTGAATTTCGGTATATAGAATATATATATATGTTCTTATAAACCGAGTTAAGTTCTAGTGGATTAAAATAAATTGCGATGCACATCTCCATTTTTGTTATTATTAAAGTTTTGCAAATATAAATAAAATATTGTGACAGTTTGTGGATCAAATTATTTAATAACATTTTAAAATAAGGAGTGATATATTGACTTCAAGAGTAAGTTAAAAAAGTTATTCTAAATTTTTGCCTTTGATTTTAATGACTAAAATTGATTCATCATAATTGATGAGGTGATCCTTATTAATTTTTTTGGGTCATGCTAATTGTGTTCCGAGACACTAGTTAAGGATACTAAAACAAGAAATTTTTGCATTTAAAATAGTGTTCTTTATATTTCTAAAAGCTCAATTACACAAGTTTCAAAAATATTTTACCACATTTAGTTCCTTAACTAGTGACACAGGGGAACTAGTTAGCATTTTCCTAATTTTTTTAGGAGAATGTTAACATGTGCATCAATGACACATGTTAAGAAAGTAAAAATAGAAAGTATTAAATGTTGAAGCATTAAATTTTAACTTTTTAAGCATTAAATTTTTGCATCATTAAATGTTAAATTTCTATATTAAGATACCTTAACATGTGCCCTATATGCACATGTTAACGCGACCCATTTTTTTACTATCACATAGAAAATGAAAATTATCAAAACATACTTGAAATAGAAGAGAATGAATTAATTGTAATCTTTAATTGTCAAAAATGAGGATCCTCACTTGCTTTTTGCCGTTTCAATGTTTAGAGCGTGGTGGGATCCTTATTTTAGTCCCACCTTAATAATTATTATGAATCAATCTTAGCCATTAATTGGTACTTTCTATTGTCTTTTTTATAATGAACAATTTTAAAAAAAACATAAATACCAAGGAAACTTATCTTTCTTATTAAAATTCTAAAATTTTATAATTTATTCCAAAAACAACCTTTGATGTATAGGGAATATGTCACTCTAATTAATACATAACATTGGAATGGATTACATTTGATACAATTTAATAAAGGTAAAAATGAAATTGTTTGATTAATAAAGAATAAATTTAAAGATTACTTTCTTATAAAAATGACCAAATTATTTTTTCAAATTGTTCCTTATAAAAAAGACAAGAGAGGAAGAAAAGAGATTTATAATCTCTACATTTAAAAATTCTACATTCACTTATATTTAGTGTAAAACTAAATAAGAGAGAATGTAGAAAGATAGCTCGGATGGTGGTATTCACATATTTGACCTTAAAAATAAAATAAATATAGGCGTATGTAAATTTTTTGAATGTAGTGAATCTAAGTCCGAAGAAAAGAAAATGATTTGTGGTGGCAAAGAAAAGTCAGGCTCATTGAAACCGGATCACCAAATTTTTAGTAAACTTCAAACATAAGGGCACTTTGTTTTAGCTTTTTTAAAAGTGATATTTATAGTGTATTGTTTTTTTGTTAAAATTTCTTTTAACAAAGATTTTTTATGAGCTAAATAATTAAATGATCCTATAATTATTCAGAATTTCATTTTTAAATCCTAAATATTTTTTTCGCATTTTTTGGTCCATACTTTTAATCAAACTCTTGTATACTTTCATATTTTTGTTTGATGTTTTGTATTCATGTTTAGAATATTATAAGAACATCTCCGACAAAAATTTAGAATTTTTTAACATAAATGAATTATTTATGAATTTTTACATGCAAAAAATAAAAAAATTCATATTTAATTAATTCATCTCTTGTTAAAAAAAATTTAAACTTTTGCAAGAGTGATTCATATAATGTACTATAAAGACACGGTAAAATTACTCTCGGTTCGGTTTTGGTTTTAGATGGCTAATTAAAAAAAATTTAGATCGATTTTTGGATATCCACATTATAAATTGATCTTTTTTAAATATTAATATTATAAAGTAAAAAGAAATTGATTAAATTCAACTAATAAGTATTATTGAGAAACTTAAAAACCAAAAATTAATGCAATACTAATTAAAAAAGTTAAATTTGTATTAATAAATATGTATGCGGTTTGACTTGGTTTAGATCGATTTTAAAAATTCAATTCAAAATATGATCTGATCCAGCGTTTTTCACAAAAGGACATCCAAACATATCAACAAATATTTGATTTTTGTGGTTTTCAATTTTTTTACTGAGGGAGTGTCAGACCTTACTTTTAAACTTTTCCTTTCAGGTTCTGTCTGTTGACTCGTGGTAGTGGCAGCCAGATCTTGACACAGGCTACTCTGTCTGTGGTGCTATCAGTTATTGACATCACAGGATTCAGTTACTTTAGGTGAAGTTGAAACTCTTGTATGACATAAGCAGGTACCCCTGAATGTGTCTATTTGTGCATGGAGGCTCCTACGCAACAGGTTGCCAACGAGGGCTAAGTTGGTATCCCGAGGTATTATCTCTCCAGAAGCTCATTTCTGTGTTTCGGGGTGTGGAGACATTGAGACGGCTCAACATCTTTTTTTCACTTGTGGGATTTTTGGCACATTATGGTCGGCGGTTCAACTCTGGATTGGTTTCTCTTCGGTGGATCATCAGAATCCATCTGATCATTTTATCCATTTTGTTGGTGTGTTGGGTGAGCGCCGCGCTCGGCGGTCGTTCCTACAGCTCATTTGGCTTGCTTGTGTGTGAGTATTATGAAATGAGAGAAACAATCGGCTTTTCAGAAATACAACGCAAACGGTACCTCAAATGTTGGATAAAGTCAAATTGTACTCTCTTTGGTGGTTGAAGACGGCGAATAGAACCTTAGGTGCAAACTTACATAGTTGGTGGTCGACTCCTTTGTTATGTTTGGGAATTGACTAATGTGGTTGTATGTTTTTGTTACTCTTATGACTGTTACCTTGTATACTTTTTAGTCTTTTTGATACACCTTGTGCTGAAATGACTATTTGTTAATATATGTGATCCATTTTCGCTTGTTCAAAAAAAAAAAAGGATCAATTTGCAGTTTTTATTTGGATTGGTTTGAATTTGAGCATCCCTGAGAAAGGATTCTTTCCCATTAATTTATGGTGCAGTGAAATCTGAGCCATTGATTTTAAATTAAAAAATTTAAGAAAATAAAAAGGTGTTATTTTAATGGTGTAGATCACCATTACTCCCTCTACAGTGGGATCTAAAATTGAGAGAATCTCCTTCAAGCATCCCTAGTCAAAATCACTTTTTTAATTTACAAAAAGATGAACTTAAAATAACTTTTACTACTATTTTTAGTTAAGTTATCATAAAAATAATTTTTAAAAATACAAAAAAAAAAATTCTTTTTTTCAAAGGTAAAAGAAACCAACCATAATGGAGGAATCAAAATTGATTTTATAATAGGAAACTAAATTCGAAAAGTAGAAAAAATTGAAGGACCAAACTGCAAAACTGAAACAGGTACAAAAAGATAAATTCTCAAAGTTTGATACTGATTTTCATTTTCCACCACCATCCTCTTATCAGCAAAATCCTCATCTCAAATCTTCTTTACAAAACCCACAAATAAGTGATGAAGTAGAAAAATATTTCTATGGAAATTATTCATATCATCATATACAGTAAATTCATATATCCTTTATCATTCGCCTCTTACAATGTCACACAATTTGATTTCAAATGTTCATATCATCATACCCACTAAATTCATACCTCCATTTTCATTCCCCTTTCACAATGCCACCCATTTTGATTACAATGTCTCAACAAGGGTCAATGCAATTTCCAACAATGTTTCAATGACAAAAGCTTCAAATCCAAAATTAATAGATGCCCAATTGAACCAATTATGTATTGATGGTTCCCTTAGTGAAGCTTTGGTAATTCTTGATTCCATTGCTGAAAAAGGGTGTAAGGTTAGACCCATTACATATATGAATCTGTTACAGTCATGTATTGATAAAGATTGCATTTTGATGGGGAAGGAGTTGCATGGTAGAATTGGGTTGGTGAGAAAAGTTAACCCTTTTGTGGAGACTAAGTTGGTTAGTATGTATGCTAAATGTGGGTGTTTAGATGAGGCGCGTAAAGTGTTTGATGAAATGTGTGTGAGGAATTTGTTTACTTGGTCTGCTATGATTGGTGCTTGTTCAAGAAACAAGAGTTGGGGGGAGGTTGTTGAATTGTTTTATGAAATGATGGAATATGGGGTTTTGCCTGATGAGTTTTTGCTTATGAAGGTTTTGCGGGCGTGTAGGAAGTGTAGTGATTTAGAGACTGGGAAGTTGATCCATTCTTTGGTGATTCGATGTGGAATGTGCTACTCAAAGCATTTGTGTAATTCGATTGTGGCTGTGTATGCCAAGTGTGGGGAGATGGATTGTGCAAAGAAGATTTTTGATTGTATGGATAAGAGGGGTAGTATTGCATGGACTGCAATGATAACTGGGTTTTGCCAGAATGGTGAGATTGAACAAGCTCAGAAATATTTTGATGCAATGCAGAAAGAAGGAGTTGAACCTGATTTGGTAAATTGGAACATTTTGATAGCATGTTATAATCAGTTGGGGCATTGTGATATCGCAATTGATTTAATGAGAAAGATGGAATGTTTTGGTATCGCTCCAGATGTATATACTTGGACTTCAATGATTTCTGGCTTTACTCAAAAGGGTAGTATAAGTCATGCTTTAGATTTGTTGAGAGAGATGTTTTTAGCGGGAATTGAGGCCAATAGCATTACAATTGCATGTGCTGCCTCAGCATGTGCAGCTTTAAAATCATTGAGCATGGGATTAGAAATACATTCTATTGCTGTTAAGATGGATTTGGTTGGCAATGTGCTAATTGGTAATTCAATGATTGACATGTATTCCAAGTGTGGCAATATTGAAGCCGCTCAACGCATTTTTGATATGATGTTACACAGAGATCTGTATTCTTGGAACTCAATTATTGGAGGATATTTCCAAGCTGGTTTCTGTGGCAAAGCTCATGAATTATTTATGAAAATGCAGGAGTCTGATTCACCACCTAATGTTGTTACATGGAATGTAATGATCACAGGATATATGCAGAGTGGTGCGGAGGATCAGGCGTTGGATCTTTTTAAAAGCCTTGAGAAAGATGGGAAAATTAAGCGAAATGTAGCTTCATGGAATTCGTTAATATCTGGTTTCGTACAAAATGGACAAAAGGACAAGGCATTGCAGATATTCCGAAATATGCAGTTTTCCGACATAGCTCCCAACTCGGTCACAATTCTAAGTATCCTTCCTTCCTGTGCAAATTTAGTGGCCAGCAAGAAAGTGAAAGAGATCCACTGTTTTGCAGTTCGTAGAAATTTAGCGTCTGAACTTAATGTATCAAATTTATTAATTGATAGTTATGCCAAGTCAGGAAATTTAATGTACTCGAGAAATGTTTTCTATGGATTGTCAGGGAAAGAGGTTGTCAGTTGGAACTCTATGCTTTCTGGTTATGTTTTACATGGCTCTTCAGAGTCTGCAGTTGATCTTTTTAATCAGATGAGGAAGCAAGGACTTCAACTGAATAGAGGTACTTTTGCGATTATTCTCTTAGCTTACTGTCATGCTGGAATGGTGGCTGAGGGGAAGAGTGTTTTCTCCTGCATCACTAAAGAATACCTGATTAGGCCAAGTATGGAACATTATTCTGCTATGGTCTGTTTGCTTGGTCGTTCAGGGAAGCTTGCTGAAGCACTGGAGTTTATTCAAAACATGCCCGTTGAGCCAAATTCATCTGTATGGAATGCCCTGCTGACTGCTTGCAGAATTCATAGAAATTTCGGATTGGCAGTTGTTGCAGGAAAACGTCTGCTTGAGTTGGAACCTGGAAATAATATAACTCGATATTTACTTTCGCAGGCGTATTCTTTATGTGGGAAGTTTGAGCTGGAGGAAGGAAAGGCTGTTAATAAACCTGTTGGACAATGCTGGATTGAAAGGAATAACACAGTCCAGACTTTCATAGTTGGTGATGATTCAAACCCGTATTTGGATAAGCTACATTCTTGGCTAAAACGGGTAGCTGTAAATGTCAAGACACGTGTTTTCGATAATGAACTTTGCATTGAGGAAGAGGAGAAAGAAAATACTAGTAGCGTGCATAGTGAAAAACTTGCATTTGCTTTTGCTTTGATAGATTCTCATAACACACCTCAAATTTTACGGATAGTAAAAAATTTGAAAATGTGTAGAGATTGCCATGACACAGCCAAATACATATCATTGGCATATGGGTGTGAAATATATTTAAGCGATTCAAGTTGCTTACACCATTTTAAAGGCGGCCGTTGTTCCTGTAGGGATTATTGGTAGAGCAAAAATATGTGAGAGAATCAGTGATGTCAGAAACATGTAAATCTGTCTTAAGGTATAGTTGTTCATGACATACATAAATTTTCTGATGAATTGATGTTTATAAGATTACCCTTTCATGAAACTGAAATTTTTGGCTTCCCCTTTCCACATTATGTATCAGGTTAAACTGTATTAAACTTCATTTGGTTATTGTTCTACCAATTTGTGATACTTTCTTACTAATTTCAACGGGAAGATATTAATTTTTTTTTATTGAAATCAATCATTGTAATCATTTCAAAGATGCTTAAAGATTAATAATGGGAAATATAGTGGAGCTATAAAATATTGGTAGAATCAAAACTGTTCCATGAATAAGAATCCACAAAATAAGCATCATCCTATAAAAGCTGCACCACTAGTTGCACCAGGTGGTGAGTGCCTGCAGAAGCAAAAGAGTGAGTGCTCCTGGCTAAATTCCAAAAATGGAATATAGCAGAAGATAATGTATTAGTATGTTTGTTTCTTATCTTCGGTCGTTTCTTTTTCTTCTGAAAATGTGGAATAAGATGTGGAAAGAAAATGCTAGCTCCTTGACCATAAAAAGTTTATGAAACTTTCTTAATAAAAGCAAAAGACTGATTTCTGTTTGGAATATGATTCTCTGACTTTCAATGTTTTCCCTCCATGGTGGAACCAGAATTAGCTTCTTCTAACATCTATAATATTTTTCTATACAAAGTTCTTTTCCACAAACCAACCTTCTGCTTCCATAAATTCCTCTTACACCTTCCCGTAGCTTCATCCCCATTTACACTCACACCTGCTGTTTTCTAACGTCTATCATTCACTTCCTACAAGCGGAAGAATGGTAGTTTACTCTTAAAATATCTCATGTTTACATTGTATAGAACTCATTGCATATATTACCTTACAGCTTATGTTAAAAATCTTTGTCTTTTCCCCTACTTTTTAACACCTACATATGTTTTGCATGCAGAGTTCCGAGGATTCCATAAAAAAACCTGCATCTGTTGGGCCATGGGGAGGTAATGGAGGGTCCCGTTGGGATGACGGAATATACTCAGGAGTAAGGCAATTGGTGATTGTTCACGGGACAGGAATTGACTCCGTCCAGATTGAATATGATAAGAAAGGAAGCTCTATTTGGTCAGAGAAGCATGGTGGAAGTGGAGGAAATAAAACAGACAAGGTAATGGTTTCATCATGTAATAAGCTGATTATGTGACATTAATTTGCAAAGTTAGCACCAAAGAATCTGTGAAGTTGGTTTCAGTTAAATTACGAGCATATATCAACTAACCATTTTAAACTGTGTTGTAGGTGAAACTTGATTATCCAGACGAGTTCCTAACTTCAATTCATGGATACTATGGTAGCTTAAATCAATGGGGGCACAACTTAGTTCGGTCACTCAGTTTTGAGAGTAACAAGAAAACTTATGGACCATTTGGTGTCGAGCAAGGGACATATTTTTCGGTACCAATGACTGGGGCCAAGATTGTTGGGTTCCATGGCAGGTGCGGTTGGTACCTAGATGCCATTGGAGTCTATATGAAGTCTTTGAAGCAACTGAATCCATCCAAAGATTTGCATAATTTGGGCCACATTACTAGCACTAGTGAGAGTTTTGGTTATTCTGTGATACAAGGAACTGTGAACCAGAACTATGATATTGTACTTGCTGTTAGACAGAAAGATCATAAAGATGATTTCGGTAAGCCTATACCAAACAAGGTATCAGGGAAGATTTCTACTGTAAAAGAATCTAACAACATTGAGCACAAAGAAAAAGTAAGATAGCCTGCAACCTTTGTGAAGGATCTCTGTCTTTGAAGTGCTCCTTAATTTTTTATTTAAATGTCAAAACATTTGCTTTTACACAAAATGAATCTTAAAACTATTTATGTTGCAGATAACACATTCAGAAGTGCCACCTGCAAAGGTTGGTGGTGTAGTTGCATGCGGTCCTTGGGGTGGCCTTGGAGGATATGCATTTGACGATGGAACCTATAAAGGAATCAGACAAATCAATTTGTCACGCAACGTTGGAATTGTATGGATTAGAGTTTTGTATGATCATGATGGAGATGCGATATGGGGATGCAAACAAGGCGGGACAGGAGGATATAAAAGTGATAAGGTAAACCAAGAGCATACAACCATAATTAGCTTATTTTACTTGATCTAGAAAATTGCATCGAATATTTAAGCATTTTTCATGCATCATTTTGCAGATAGTCTTTGATTTCCCATATGAAGTCCTGACACATATATCTGGCTACTATGGACCTTTGATGTACATGGGTCCTGCTGTTATAAGATCACTAACTTTCCACACCACAAAAAGGAAGTATGGACCATTTGGGGAAGAACAAGGAACTTATTTCACCACAAAGGCGAAAGAAGGTAAAATTGTTGGCATTCATGGGAGGAAAGGTTTGTTCCTTGATGCTTTTGGTGTACACTTGGTGGAAGGAAAAGTAGTAGCACCGGCGGCAATGCCTCCAAAGGAAATTATCCCTAGAGAAACAAATATTGGTGAGATCGGCAGTGCTCAATGGCCTAACAAACTGGTACTTACAAAGCCATCAGCAGCTGAAGAGGTATTACTTTTAAATAATGAAATTTTAGAAGATACTGACGACATTCACGAATTTGGTTATCTTTATGTATGAGGTGTTCCATTCACTTTAGTCCTATCCTTCCCAGGTTTCTTATGGGATGATAAAAGAACCAGCTCCATGTGGACCAGGCCCTTGGGGTGGTGATGGAGGTAGATCTTGGGATGATGGAGTCTTTTCTGCGATTAAGCAGATTTATTTGACAAAAGTATCAGAAGGCATCTGCTCTATTCAAATTGAGTATGATCGAAACAGGCAATCTGTGTGGTCTATAAAACATGGTGGTAATGGAGGAAACACAATGCATAGGGTATGATTCTCTATTTCCACTTCCTTTAAGCACATTCCACTGTTTCACTCCTGGTTCATTATATATTGATTGTGATCGAATTAGTAAAATTATAAATAGAATTCATCTGAAATTTGATGTGCATGATCATTAATATAGTATGGTGATATTCAACAATTGAATGGTACAATTCAATGTCTACATTGAATTATTAAGCTAAGTAACTATTGTAAGAGTTACTCCTGAAGTAAGATGATTTTCACCATTAATATATGCATATATGTGTCTGTATGTGCCTGCGTACGTGGATATGTATGTATCTATGTATGAAATAACAAGCTAAATATATTAATAAGAATAATTTACAATTTGTAGCTCTTTACTTACTCATGTCCTTTATGATGCTAGATACAATTGGAGTATCCACATGAAGTACTGACTTGTATATCTGGCTATTATGGGTCGATCACAAAAGATGAGAAGCATACAGTCATAAAGTCACTGACATTCCACACCAGTCGTGGTAAGTATGGTCCATATGGTGAGGAAGTAGGGAAATTCTTCACCTCAACCACTACAGAGGGCAAGGTGGTGGGTTTCCATGGGAGGAGTAGCTTGTACTTGGATGCTATTGGGGTCCATATGCAACACTGGCTTGGAAGTCAGAAAACTTCAAGGTCTTCCCTCTTCAAACTATTTTGAGTTTATGATTTATGTTGCTTTAACAAAACATCAGTTTGGCATTTGGAGAAGTACTGCAAGGAGTTTCAAATTTTAGTTTAATAATAATATGTGAAGAAAAATTAAAGTATATAAGCAGAATGTAATCTGATGAGAGCATGATTACTTGTATACTAGGAATAATAGTTTGGTGTGATTTTCTGATTTAGAGAACAGTTTACTTTACAATCATGAATAATGTAATTTGTGTGTTGATTTCTTACACCTCAAGATTTGACCTGAGATTTCAACTCTTGCAGTTGTACTTGTATGGATACAAATACCTTTATAACTATACAACAATAAATATAATCAGTGTTTGGGAAAACAACTATACAACATGACATCGATAACAATTCAACAAACTATGATATGGATTGAACCTAACCTAACTCCACTTCAAAATCATGGTTCAAATACCTAGACGATTTACCTCGTTTTCTCTTGCAAACAACTATATAACAATAAATATAATCAAAGTGTTTGGGGGAACAACTATACAACATGACAATCATTCAACATACTATGATACCGTACGGATTGAACCTAGCTCCACTTCAAAATTATGGTTTAAAGGGGCCCTCACACCGGATTCATGATTTTCGAATTCCAATGTGGGACTCCAAATTGGATTTGTGAAGCCCAACTTGCACACGGAAATCGGTAACATACTAATTTAACAAGATTTTTTCGTCAGCTGTATGCTCTCTAAACAAATCTATGATGGTAAATAATTAAGTAAGATAGAAGAATATGATATGGTTATGGATATAAAAAAACAGAAATTGAAGATTTTTTTTTCATAATGTCCCTCTCTCCTTAGAAAACACCAAAATGTATCTCTTCACTAAAAAAACACCAAAATGTCCCTGTGGGTCCTACAATCTGCGTAGAGAGGGTATGTCGCCCGCTTGAAGGGTGGGTATGGCGCCCAGCCAAAGGGAGCCACTCATTTTTACTTCTTTTTTTTTGTGTTCTTTTATTAAGAAGGGTTTGGGGTTATGAAAAATTTAGGGTTTTGATTTTTTTATTTCTGAAATAATTATTATTAAAAGAAAATACATTATTAAATAATAAATACATTACAAAAAAAAAACATTGAAAATATTTACAAAATTATGGCTATTTTTTTTTATTGTTGATTGTTGTCGTTCGTTTGTTGATTTGAAGAAGGCCACTGGTTTAAAACATCTTCAATTTCTTGTGCACCAAGCCACACCAAAATTAGGATGTTTTGTTCTATTGGCGGTTGTTGTTGAAATGATTGTGTATGGATGGTAAATGTGAATTGTTAATTAATCAAAGGTTGCCAAAGTAGTAATGGTTGCCAAAGTTTTTCGTGAAATGTCTGGTTGCTGGTGATTCAAAGGTTTGGTTGTCAAAAAATGGTGGTGGGCTAGGATTATGAGATGTTGTTGGTGTAGGGTTGTGGCGCAACATAAATCCTAAACTCCCATACACATCCAGATGTGCCACAACACCATAACCCTAACCAACGACCATACAATAACTATAACTCATACGATAACCCTATCCAACCAAGATACCAAAACTATAACACATACCATAACCCGCCCAAGCATCATCATCACATAACCCTATATTAAAAGTAAAAAATAAATATATAATCACTTAGTAGTCTTTCCGGTCACATTTATAAGCAAATTAACTTTTTTGGTACATTAAAAAATGAATGTATGTGGCATATATTATGGACCATATATATCCATTTTTTTTAACGATATACATCCATTTTTTAATTTACCAAAAAAATCAAATTTGCTCATAAATGTAACCGGAGGGAGTATATTATAAGTAAAAAAAAGGTGAATTATCCGGTACACATATTAGGTGGATATACTCGTACATTTGCTAAGGTGAGTGATTCTCATTGGTTTACGAATAATATTTATTAATTTTCTATATTAAATACTATTCGTAAACCAATTACAATCATCCACCTAAGCCGTGTACCGGTACATATCCACATAATATGTATACCGAAGTCTTAAAAAAAAGGATTTAATTGATATGCACTGACGGTGTAAAATAATTTTACACTGTCAATCAATACCAACCATGTTTTCCGCCACATCACTCCATTTTACCCGACTTTCTTGACATGACATGACAAAATGATGGTTATTTATTGAACGATGATGTAAAACTATTTTACACCGTCGGTGCATATCAATTAAACTCTTAAAAAAAATATAATCACCTGTATTAGTCAAATAAAACAAAGGAACATATAATCACCTATATTAAAATTATAATTTATCATCACCTATATTAAAAAATAAATAAAGTTATTGATTTTCATTCGATAGTTAAGTTTGTCATTATATTACAGTATAGTAAAAAAATTATTTAGAATAAAATATTTAAAAATTTATTATATAATTGTTAAAATATAAACGAAACTATTGTGCTATTTTTTTTTGTAAAACTTATTAAATGAATAAATTTGATTATAATTATCAATAAGAAATTATCCAATTTTTTATAATTTTCTATAAAAACTTTTTTTTGAACAAGTTTTATATAAAAACTTACTATTTTAGATTTTAAAGAGTGTGCCGAGACACTTGTTGGTATTTGCCTAATCCGGGACACTAGTCAGTATTCGCCTAATTATAATTTATCACCACTATATTATAAAAAATAAAATAAAAATGATGAGCACTATTAAAGGCTTTGTTTGGTAAGGCTCCAAAACGAGCTTATAAGCTAAAAGCTCTGTTTGATAACGGTCTTTTCGTTACGAGCTTATAGTTTATTTTGACTAGCTTATAGCTTATTTTCAAACGCTATTTCAATTAGCTTATAGCTTATAGCTTTTTATTTTTTCTTCCAATTTTAACCTTATTATTTTAACTAAAACCCGATTTTATTATTAATTAATAATGTCCTTTAATGTCATTTTACATCTATAAGCTATTGAACCACTAATTTTACCAAACACTTCAATTAGCTTATTAGCTATAAGCTATAAACTATCGGCTATAAGCTATTTTTACCAACCAGAACCAGAGCCTTTAAAAAAAATAGCTACCATCCATATCCAAGTACAAAAAAATCTAGTAGTCCAATTCGGAACAAAACGAGTGACAAAGCAACATCATCAGAGTGAGTCACTCAGCCATGGATCGTGCTCAGCTTCTCTTGCTAGGTTTACCTCTCTTCCTTCTTTGTTCCGACCTCTTTTCCCTTTTCACATCATCTCCTCCACCACCAAAGCCATCTCACTCCCACCACCACCACCACCACCAACAACAACAGCCACTTGTTGACCCTATAGCTATACCATTCCCCTCAGAATCCGAGGTAATTTTCTACTATTCCATCAACAAAGCTATTTTATCATCATAATCATCACAATTCACAACATGTATGATAATTATTCGTTTCGTCTTTGATTTCAGAAACTCGCGAACAATATTGATGGTGTAGGTTTTGGCAACACTATCAACATCAATTTCTGTTCTTCTTGTTCATACAAGTACACTTACTTTCCCTTATAATTCATCATCATTACTATTGTTAATTGTTGCTGTTTTTACTCTAAATTTATATACGCCATTAGTTTAATTGATTAATTAATTAATTTATATTTAATTGAATAAACTGTCAATTTAGTAATATAATTTTACAATTTAGTAGAGTTAGCTATCGCCGTCGCTCAAGAGTTTAGGGTATTAGGTTTTTATATCGAGCTTGATTAATCTTTACAGAATTGACTTGTAAGGTTAGAGATATCATTGTTTATAAACTTTTTTTTCCAGGGTTTATCTGTTTTCAATGCGGGACTTGGATAGTATTAAGTCACTATTCCAAATCTATATCACATGATTAGGATCAAAGAGAGTTCTATGAAAATACTTAAAACTGTAATGTAAATGAGTGAAAGAAACTAAGCACGACAAATTGAAAAGCAAATTTAGTTTTATTAATGAGGAACAATGTTTGGAACATATGTCATTACATGCATTTCAATTATGATTTAGTATATTTTTAAGTTACTATCATGAAATTCATGAGGGATTTCTTTAATTAACTAGAGATTAGTTCCTTAGTTCACTAGTTTCTCTTGCAATCTTGAGACCTAATTAATTCTTTACGGCCTATTTGGATTAGCTTATTTGAACTTATTTACTAGCATAAGCACTTGTGAAACTGTCTGAAAGAGCTTATGAAAACAGTTTATAACATGTCCATAAGCTATTATCAGCTTCTTTCTTTATGCTCTCCAAGATAGCTTATATGAAAAATAGTTTAGTTTTATCTTTTGTTATAGAAACAGCTTATACATGTACACTTATGTGATAAACATTTACGCTATAAGCATTTAATTAAGTTGTTTATTCAAATAAGGCCTTAGTCTACTTATTCAAGATTATTGCTCTGCTTGTTGCTTCATATTTCTTATAGTTGGTCCATTGCTTGTATTGCTACGCTTTGTTATGTTTAGGATGGGAAAGTTGGTGTAAATGAATGTTTCTGTTGTATGTAGGGGAACAGCGGTAACACTAAAGAATATGTTGGAGATTGCCTTTCCCGGAGTTGAGGTTTTTCTTGCAAATTATCCACCACCACTTCCAAAGCGTCTGCTAAGCAAAGTGGTTCCAGTTGTTCAAATTGGTGTTATAGGTGTTGTAGTTGCAGGGGAACAGATTTTTCCAATGTTGGGTTTTGTTGCACCTCCTCCTTGGTATTATAGCTTGCGTGGTAATAGGTTTGGAACCATTGCCACTACATGGCTTCTTGGGAATGCCTTGCAGTCATTCTTACAGAGCTCCGGGGCATTTGAAGTTTACTTCAATGGTGATCTGGTTGGTGCTCTCCTTCTATCTTTTACTTTCTTATATACTGTAGTTAATATTTCTGAGTTGAGCCTCTGATTTTTCTCTTTTTGTTGAATAGCGCATGATTAATTTATCAACATTGTTTTACCACTTCACTTAATTTTATGGTTACTGAATATTCACCTGACGGTATTAAATACTATCATATAACATGTTAACAACCATCATTGATCTTGCCAATAGTAGTTGCAGTCTTACTTTCTTAATGTTATAAATTTTTCTGTAGCAAGGCTCTACTTTTTTGTTGAATGCATATTTATTGGATCGTATTATATATTTAATAAACTAAATCTTGTATCAGATTTCAGCAATAAGATACTATGACAGTGGGAGCAGTTTGCAAAATGAGAAACAGTTTTCTTAACTAGTTCCAATTAATAATGGTGTCCCAATTCATTGTACAAAGCCTTCGTAGTTTAGACCATCTACTTTAGATTGTAATTATACTAACATGCTGTTACCGGGGAGTTGAGGTAGAGCTTTTTCCCTCCATGTGTATGACTTTCAATCAGTCATTTGGTTTGGCGACATATTATTTTGATTCTTAGGTTTCTTTTATTAGAGTTTATTTGTAAAATACCTAAGAAACGGATCAATGGTAAATTGATCATGAATAAAAAGCATGGTAAATTGATCATTTGGTTTTGACTCCCCTCTTGCATCTTTAATACTTTTGAACTCATATTAACCCCTTCAAACTCTTCTGTCATTATAGGTATTCTCTAAACTGAAGGAGGCAAGGTTTCCCGGAGAGATAGAGTTAAAGGATCTGATCACTAAAAGGATGGCAAATTCTAGACTTGTCAGCAGTGCTTCAGAATTGGGGCTTTAGCTCATTTGTCGAATTGCCTCTCATGAAGACTTCTAATTTGAATAGACAAAGATGATTTAAATGGACCTAACATTGCACTGTAAAGCAGAAGCTGGTACACAGATATAATAGGAATGTAATGTTGCAAGGTTTCCATAATGGAAAATTGACTGTGTATTATATAGAATAGCTTACACCGTCATTTTATTATTTTCGACATTCTATTCTACATCTTGCTATTGTCAGCTCAAGTAAATTCCATCTTCTAGGCGAAAAGTTGAATGATTGAAAGGACAGTTTAGACTATAAAATTGATTGGAAGTATAAGACTTAAGAACCAGATGAGTGTAGAAATTTATAGATAAAATTATGGAGATAATGTTACAATAAATGAATAATAGATCAAGGAATTGAATATAATAATGATGGCAGTTTGGGAGGGACTCATACAGGTAATAGTTTTAAAAATTACGGACACCAATTTTGTTTTTTTCTAACAAGGGAGGTAAAAACAAAAGAGGACTAAGGCACTCCTCTAGGGGAACAAGCTCCCCTGAGGCTGAAAAACTCGGTCCAATTATCTTCCGTGACAAGATTCTAAAACTCCCAACATCCTCGCAATCTCGCAACATATGCATGGTAGTCTTTGATCACTTGACATCCTTCTATGAGTACGACACCAAATTTTCCTGCCCAAATATTCTGATGATAAAATATATCACTGAGTGAATGTTCAAATTACTTCCTAAAGTCATAGTTATAGGACGTTAATGAGTTGGATTCTTGAAATTATAGTCCCTAAACTTGTAGTTATTTTCTGTTTAACAAATATTCCAAAGTTAAATATTTAAAATTAAATTAATCGCTAACTTATTTATGAATATCGTACTAGTACTCTTCATATTTATTATGAAGTGCAAAATAAATGAAAAGCTCATTGTTTCATTGATTATAGTTTGAGGTTACAAGAGCTATTTATAAACAGAAGAGCTAATACATGATGGTTACAATGTTCCTACTCTAGTTAACCAGTTCCTTGTGTCACAAGAAAGTGAACTAATACTAGTTACACTTATGAGTTTGTTTACTGGTTAATAATATTTATTACCTAAATCTCAAATTCCAACTGAAAGATAGGAATTTTTCTCCCCCTGCTCCCACCCACCCACCCACCCCCCAATCTCTTTTCTCCCCTCCAGATTTCCATTCTTGCCCTTGAATAAAAACTCTAGAATGTGTTTTTCGTTTTTTTGCCTTGAATAAAACCTTCGGAACATATTTTCTGATTGAACTAGAAAAACTTTGGAGGGGGAGAAAAGAGATTTGGGGGTGTGGGGGGGAGAGAAATTCGAAAGACAGTGAGACATGACTAAATTAACTAATAATTTATAATTTCAAAATGTAGTCAATTGCATTTTTTGAGATGCTGTCTCATCTTTCCGTACAATTTTAAGCATCAAATTGGAATTTCACACATTATTTTGGACATCGGTTTTTGTATGTGTGTGGGCGCACTTAATGGCAAACAACTTACATAAACACGTAAAATCTGGCTCCTACAATTTTAAGCACCCAATTGAGTTTCACACATTATTTTAACACAAATGGTGAACAATTTATTATTACTTTTGCTTGATGGCGAACAATCTATGTAAACATGAAAATTGGTTTGTTGTCGTGACAGTAACTAATATACATGATGCCTAAAATTGAATCATGGCATGTATACACTATTGATTATAATAGACCAAACACTGCCATATTTTATTGCCTTCCCCTTCATGCCATCTTTCGTGTAATCTCCTTTCAATTGCCACCATCTTCTACCAAATTGAACATGCATATAGCAAATATCAGAAACAAGTACAATCCCTTGTTCATCTAACCGAAAAATTCATCACTTATTTCTTTATTAAAAACCTGCAACACAACCAATAAAGCACAATATGTTAGCATTTCCAAGCTTTAATAAAGAATCATAAAACCAAAGAGATTTTAAGTTCATTCGAACAATTCCAAACCTTAAAAACTTTTATATTCTGCTTATATCACGGCCAAAAATAAAAGTTGTAGCCCAATTAATAGCTACATAGAATCTGTTCCTCCAGCTAATGACACGAGTTAAATATGCCGAGCGCCAAACAAACCAACTGACAAAACCTGCTAGAGACAATCCTTTTGCCTCCTGTAGGAGATAAGTTAGTAAATTAAACTGTTTTAAGTTTTTAAAAGCGCCAACAAAAGGACCCCTCGGTTGACAACATATCAGTTCAGCGGCCCCTTTCTCCGAGGATACGATGCGTGAAAACCAAAAAAATACCAACAAAAGGTTAAGGAATGATATAAATCACCTTGTTCTGTCTGAGATCCACTAGAGCCTTGTAACTGCCAACAGTAGCCATGCTTCCAAGGTGCTTGTAAACAAACTGATTCCCCAAATCCACGTCTTTCATGCTGTTTGCGCGGCCTCCATTGGCTTTACCTACTTTGTTTAACAAGATTGCTAAGTATTTACCTTGCCTCTCTGCCACCTGTAGAATTCAAGTGGCAATGCATTAAGCCAAACTGCTTTCGTAAGCTATCCTGGAGAGCATATGGAAATAAACTGACAACAACTTATGGGCGTACATAAGCTAATTCCATAAGCTCTCCTAAACAATCTCACAAGTATTTATAACAGAAGATAAGTTCAAATAAGTCAGTCTAAACAGACCCTAAGTTAACATGAATACAATACAGGAATTAAAGAGCAGGGGCAACTAATGAAACCAATGTAAGTTACTTGGGCTAGAGCTGGAAGTGTTGGTTTTCCGGTACTTTCAACAAACCCACTGCAGTCACCTATTGAGAAGATATCTTGCACCGAAGGAACACGAAGCCACTCATCAATGCCAATTCTGTGAAGAGAGAACTTTGTACATAAATACTTGCACGCTTTAGTGTCAAAATATAATATATTTGGACTATTGATAAAAAAATAATATATTTGGACAAATGTGATCCTGCTTTCCTGATAATACAGATCCGAATACTAAATGTATCCATATGCAAATCACATATACAAATCAGCTTCCAGTTGTAAATTTTGCAACGGTTGTCCATGGAAAGAAAATAAATGCAAGACCAATGTTGAGTAAACAAACCTTCCACCAGGAGATTTGGGGAGATCCAAGGATTGGATAAAAGGTGATGGACCAACTCCAGTAGACCAAACCAGCAACCCATACGGAACCTCAGTACCATCATTAAGTATAATCTTCTTTTCTTCGACATCTTTCACAATGCCACGAACAAGTCGCACTCCTGACTGATAGAAATTTCAACATAAGGAACATATTGAACAAACAGCAAAGGGACTTTTGTCGTATAATATTCACAAGTTCAACACAAACATATTCAACAAAAAGTAAAGTAAGTCTTACAACATAAATCTCACCTTTGTCAACTGGTTGGTGGCATAGTGCCTGAGTCGGTCATCAAAGGAAGACAATATCTCATTGGCCTAAAGAGGCATGAATAAATTGATTAACACAAATTACTGTGAATGACATTTTATGATTATGCAGAAAAAATATTGTTACAAATTTACAACAAAATCGGCTTCTATGAACTATTTTTTTTTTCGTCAAAAAAAAAGATGTTTCTAACCATTCTATTATTACAATATATTGCTGACAGTGAAGATAAACAATGGCAAGAACAAGACGATTGTTGCTAATTTCCATCACATGTGTATAATCCATTTAATTGCATCACATATCTAGCTATACCTCAATCAAAGTAACATGGATATAGTCCTTCACATGAGCATATCTTTGACGAACATCTCTCATAATAAAATCACTAAGTTCACCGCTAAACTCAACTCCAGTAGGACCACCTCCCACAACCACACAGTGTAACAGCCTTTTCTTTTCCTCTTCCTCAATCCCTGCATCCAAATCAAATACAGATTACAGAGGTAACGCATAACAAGCATTTTTTATTTTCCAATAAAGTCACATGAGCAAACATACGAAAATTATTGCAAACCTGGAACATCAGACATCATCAAATTAAGGAGCAACTTCCGACGAATTTCCTGTGCATGGTAAACTTCACGAAGAAATATTGCATGTTCATGAACTCCATGAATTCCAAAGGTGGTTGGCTGTGCTCCCAATGCAATTACTAGCTTATCATAGGAGATTGTAAACTTCCAAGGATCTAGTGTTTGTGTTCCTTCGGTTACAGTCTCACATTGCACCTTAAAAACAATGTGTCCGATTATCATAAATTAAACTACATTGTGATTACATTTATTTCAGCTAATACTACTAGTATCACACCCTTTTGTTTGTTGTAGTCTAAAGGAGTAAGAGCATTTGAAGAAGACGAACAGTGAAATAAAAACAAGAAAAGAGACGACGCCTCACTCTATTTTATACAAATTGCAACATGAAGTTTTGTACAAAGTAAGATACTTAAAGTGGAACACACAACAGTACTAACTGCTAAGGCAAAATAACAGTTTTATACATAAAAAACTACATTTCTCGAAATATTCTAGCTAAACTATTAGATAGCAGATTGGAGTCAACAAGCAAAACAGCTATCGAATGCAGTAAGGAAAACAAAAAAGGAAATAGCTATAGAGCACCCATTTCTTGAGGAAGAACCACTTCTTCACTCAGCCTAGCAAGCACTCTCCATAAGCATGATACTGTTTCCATTACCACTCACTCCTATATAATTCTCTCTTCCTTCATGCATCATGAATGTCAAATCCTCTCCACCAATCTCCCTCTGCCAACTGTCAATTCTGTTAGGGGCCTCTTCCAAAGGCTGTAATATATCCCTTCACCATTGCCGCCCACCACTCAGCTATCTTCTCCCTATAAATAAAAGAGGACGAGATATGTTTGTGGGAGCCATTTCTACTGGTTACCTTGTTTTCCCTCAATCTCTCACTATTTATTGCTCCTACAATGATCACAAAAGAGCTCTGGTACCACAATTGTAGGGAGCAAGAGCCATTGAAGAAGAAGACTACAACAGTACAATAAAAACTATAAAAGCGATGATACTTTGCTCTATTTTTTTCATACAAAATAAGTGGAATATACAACAATAAGTGGAATATACAACAGTTGCTCTATTTCACACTCTACTTTTTTCATACAAAATAAGTGGAATATACAACAATACATTACTTCCAAAAAGAAAAGATCAACATCAGTTTATATATAAAAGACTACATTTCTTATCCTAACTAAACTTCCAGGGAGCAGTTTGGGGGAGTACAACAACCAAGTCTTATTCAACTAGGTGAGGTTGGCTACACAGACCAAATGACACCGTAATTTCTGTCTTAAACCATATTGCTAGCCAAACCATCGGCCTCTAATTTCTTAATAGTTTTGCGTATAGTTTTTCTTGGCCTTCATTTGTCTCTAGTGATTGACCTAACCTCCATCTGATCTACTCTCAGCATTACCATATCTACAAGTTTCCTCCAACCACCTAAGTCTAAATTCAATAATATTTTCTTCAATTGGTGCTAACCCAAATCTTTCTCTAGAATTGGCACCGCTGTGAAAGTTTTGGTTCCAATACAACAATAACCAAGTATCTCGCCAGTTATGGTAAAATAAAAGGATACAAGTATTTCAACCCTATAAACATGCACACACAAAAAATCCATTTACAGTAAGGTACTTTCTAATGGTTTCAAACACTGAATAAATTCCACTGAGTTTCAGAGCATCCTAAGTTCTACCCTACATATTAATGTCATGATTTTCCATATTTAAACACACATTTTGCAGCACAAACTTCTAGTCTTAAAATCAAATATATCACACCATTGCTAAATCCTCAAATACATAGTTGAGCAGAGGAATTTCCTACTTACAACAACAATTGCAGAAATGTATACAAAAGGCAAATGTCATAACGATGCTTGTTGGCCATGCATGTCCGTTATCAAGTGACCACATCATAGTCACTATAACAGCATAGACTTAATTTGACAACAAAAATATATGAGAACGAAAGTTTGAAGGAGACTAAAAGCGGAAGTTAGTAACTTTATAGGAACAAAAAATATATTTAATTCTAGGTTTTATAACTTCAAAAGTCTCTAAGACAAAAATCAACACATATATACGCCTTGATTGCTAATTCTGATTCTTAGATTTTAGACCTAACTCAACCCCACAAAACCAACTTGTTAAGTAAGAATCACTGAATCTTTATAAACTTTAATTACATCACAACTATAAGCAACATGGAATTTAGCTTTTCTCCAATGACCCCGAATCCCCAACCAAGAATTCACGTTACAATGAGTAATTTCATAAACCAAACTAATAAACGAAAGACACATTCTAACACCCATTTAACTAACAAAAGACACATTGAAAGACCAAACTAACTAACAAAAGACACATTCAAGGGTATTTCCATAATTTTGATACTTTCAAGAGACTATAGTGTCACCGCCCGCCGGACATAGTGAAAAACCCAAATGCCTATTTACCATGTTAAAATTTAATTCAAACCTAGCTAACGAGATCTCTAAAAAGTCCTTTTTTTCTTTATGAAACTAAAAAACCCCTTTTCCTACCACCAAAACTAAATCATATAAATATTCACAAGTTCCAAACATGCCATGAAATTGAAACAAGAAAGAAAAGAAAAAAAGTCAAACATGTAATAGGCATATACAAATATGTTTGTATACAATAAAAGAAAAAGAAAGATACCTCATGTTTATCAGCATTGATACCAGTACAATTGGCAAGAAAGAAAAAAGAACCAGGTTCATTAGAAATAGCAGGTTGAATCCTAGCAACAGGTTCAGCAACAGATCTAAACTCAAGAGTTCCAACACAAGTAGAAGCCAAAAGAGGAGTAAAAACCATATGATTACGAGGTGAAACACAAACTATATCATAGATTTGTGAGTCCAATCCTTTCATAAATCTACACCCAGCCCAACCAGTACCAAGAACCACCACTCGTGGTTTCTCGTTTGGTTTGGTGGGTCCAAGACCCGCATAGCGAACCGGAGAAGTTGAACCGGGTTCTGGGATGGTTGAGGTTGAGAAACGAGAGAGAAGAGTGAGAGATGGGAAGCGGTGAAAAGGGTCTGTGTTTGTGGGTTTAAGAAAGGGTTTCGTGGTGGAGAAGTAACATTTTGAGAGGTTTCTTAACAAAGACATGATGAGTGTTTCTGTTTTTGTGTTTGTTAAGGTTTGAGGGTACGAGGATGTAAGAAAATTGAGGTTGTTGGATTTGGAATTGAAGAAGGAGAAGAAGAGAAACTAAGCTCCAAAGATGTGGGCTTGGAGGGTGAGATCAATTTTGACTTGACTGAGTGATGATAGAAAAGTCACTATCTTTGTTGGGCTGCTTGTCTGCTTATACGGGATCTGTTATGATGTTTTTATTTAATAAGCAACGTTAGTAGTTATTATAACAATGTTATGTTAGTTTCTTTATTCCGAGGATTCGAATACTGGACCTCCAGCTCTTCCTTAATACCTAGTTCAAGTAGTTTAACCAGTTGAGTTACTCATCCCTGGATTTGTTGATGTGATCGTTGACGTGATTTTTCTAAAATGAAAGAGTTGAACAAGTGGTGCATGGTGTACGACTTAGTAATAATACTATAACGAATACAAATTTTATAAAATCCACCGTTGGATTGAAAATTTATATCATTTAGACCATCCGTACAAATTTTTAAAATAATTGAAAATCATTTCATGTGTTAATGAGTCTCAACAAAATTAACGGTTTATGAATTTTTATTGAATACAGTTAATTTGGTCCCCTTAATTGCAAATTTTTACTCTATTTTTGGTCCCCCAAAATTGCAATAACAGTCCCCCTATTTTTAATTTTGGATTTTGTTCCCCCTATTTTGGATTTTAGTTTCAATAACAGTCCCCCTATTTTAACAAAAAATTGCAATTCGAGCAATTGCAGTTTCAATAATTTTGGTGGGCAAAAAAGACAACAACAAAAATAGAGTTAAGAGCAAAATTGCAACAAATGTGAAAATAGAGGGATTAAAATGTTTGATTTTAAAACAGGGGACTTTTTCATGAGCTTGATAAAATAGAGCGACCAAAAGTGCAATTGTGCTTAATATTAAGGGTCCGTTTGGATTAACTTATTTTTGAGCTTATGCAAACAGTTTATGCAATATAAATTAGGTTTTGTGCTATTTTATAAGTTCACACTAGTGAAAATTGTATTTTTATAAGCTATTTTATCATGAACTACCTTGAGAAACTTACAAAAATACATAAAAATTGCATAAGCTATTTGCATAAGCTCAAAAATAAGCTACTCCAAATGGACCCTAAAAGTATTTACAATTTGTAATTTGTTTTTTATAAATTAAAAGCATCTAGGTCGATCCCCCGCAATTGCGATTGTGAGAGAGCTGAAACCACTTGATGCCAGAACTGATTCTCGAACCAGATTAAACTGGTGGTGAAAAATATCTAGATATCAAGGTAGAGATAGATGTCCCAACAACCCTTGATTTGGATATTCAAAACTTTATTCAAATCAAACCATATTAATAAATCAAAGGTAGATATTATAAGTACATCACAGCAAATCATGTGCAACAACCCTTGATTTTTTCACATTAGAATCCAAATCCATTAAGTTGGATCAAATATTAGATTAAATTTTTTAATTTGATTAACAGAAAAAAATTGCATAAAAATATATTGATGGATCAGATGAGTTTTTCCCTTAAAATTGATCCAAACCGCACCGCGTATACCTCTAATTTGAAGAAGAACTTTGGAGGAAGGGGGTACTGGAAAAATTAAAAAAGAAAAAAGTTTTATATTTTTTGAGAGAGTATTTTTGTAGAGAATAATAAATAAATGTTTTACGTCAAAATAAATAAATAAATGTTTATAATTAATATGTTATATGTCTTTTTTATAGTAATATATTTTAAATACTCAGAGTATTATAAATATGTTTTAGTGTTTATAAATATCTCAAATTTTATTTTTGGTCTCTATAAAAAATTTCAGTAAGTTTTGGTCTTCAAATATTTCTGTCATGATTTTTAGTCATACTTTTCAATCAATTTGTATATATAATTCGAAATTTTAATTTTTTTACTGCGGTCATGTTTAGTTATCGGGTATGAGTGTATGATTTTGGAGAATACAATCAGCGACATGTCATGAAGCACACATCATGTTTGTTTTGGATCTCTTCAACTACCATTATTCGATAATTCGAAAAAGTTGAAAACTTACATTGTATCAGTTAGGAGTTCATGGCAGAAGATTTTTTGATACCTTCCCAACTTCAATATATTATCACTCGGGAGTTTAATTCATTTGAGGTATTTGGATTTTAGTGATTTTGATGGTGTGAAAACCTTACCTGACTCAATTTATAGCTTGCTGAAATTGTAATTTTGAAATTAAAACATTTTTCGAAACTTCATTGGCTACCGGTGTTAAGGATCATTAACTTAGTTTACTAGTTTGATTAATTGTTTGTAAACTTGATTAGCTGTTACTTAGCCTGCAAGGCAAGTAAGAAGGATAGACTTGTTAGTTTCCTTGGCCATGTACAGCTTTATGCTCTTGTATGTTAGCCTATATAAAGGCATTGTGATCAATGATAAGCTCAAGGAGCACACTTTTACCTAACAAGTGGTATCAGAGCCTGGTTCATTTCTTGATTGTGCTTCCATGGCGGAATCAAGCTCTTATCTGCAACCTTCAATCCCTCGTTTTGATGGATACTATGATCATTGGGCCATGCTTATGGAAAATTTGTTACGATCCAAACATTGAACATGGAATCGTAACTGCACCGGTTGGAGCCACTCAAGAACAACTCAAAGCAGCAGAAGAAAGCCAATTGAAGGATCTCAAAGCCAAGAATTTTCTGTTTCAAGCAATTAATCGCTCAATTCTTGAAACCATTCTCTCAAGAAACACAGCCAAAGACATTTGGGATTCAATGCGTCAAAAATACCAGGGTTCCACCAAAGTGAAGAGAGCACAATTGCAGGCTTTGCGCAAAGAGTATGAAAGTCTCAACATGAAGATTGGAGAAACCATTGATGAATATTTCGCACGCACTCTGTCCATCGCCAACAAAATGACTGCACATGGTGAAAAACCTCACACAAGGTAACATTGTTGAGAAAATCTTGCGTTCTTTAACATCAAGATTCAATTATGTGGCATGTGCTATTGAAGAAGAACATGATGTTACCCTTATGACTGTGGATCAATTGCAAAGTAGCTTAATTGTGCATGAACAAAGGATGAAAGGTCAGAAAGACCAAGAGGAACAAGCTCTTAAGATGACCTATGGAGGTAGAAGTGGCAGAGGACGTGGTGGTGCGAATAGAGGAAGAGGACGTGGTGGTAGAGGTGGCAAATTCAACAAAGAGAATGTTGAATGCTTTAAATGTCAAAAGTTAGGACATTTTCAGTCTGAATGCCCTAGTTGGGAAGAGGAAAATGCCAACTACGCTCAGTTTGATGAAAGTGAAGAAATCTTGCTTATGGCGCAAGAAACCAATGAGGGAGAATCCAATAATGAAGTATGGTTTCTGGATTCAGGTTGTAGCAATCATATGATTGGCAACAAGGAATAGTTATTTGATTTTGATAGCAGTTACAAAGATTCTGTCAAGTTAGGAGATGATTCCAAAATGCCAGTCACGAGGAAAGGAAATCTCAAGCTCCAAATTGAAGGTTATACTCAAACTCTTACAAATGTTTATTACTTACCTGATTTGAAAAATAATCTGTTAAGTATAGGACAATTGCAAGAGAAAAATCTCACAGTAGTATTCAAAAATAATACATGTAAGGTTTATCATGAAGAGAAAGGTGTAATCATGTCTTCTCACATGTCCCTCAATAGAATGTATGTCATTAGGGCTGCTGTCATTGTCCCTAAATGCTTCAAAGCTTCTCACATCAATGAGAATCAGATTTGGCATGAGAGATATGGACATCTCAGTTACAAAGGATTAGGTGTTCTGGCTAATAAGAAGATGGTGATAGCTAGGTTTACCATGTGTGAAGGAACCAACTGACAAGTGTAGCAATTGCATGAAAGGTAAACAACATAGAAAAGCAATTCCAAAAAGGAGCTTATGGAGAGCTAGTGCTAAACTGGAATTAGTACACTCTGGTATATGTGGACCAATTACCCCTGAGTCCAATGGTAAAAAGAGATAGTTCATCACTTTCATAGATGACTTGACTAGAAAGACATGGGTATAATTTCTCAATGAAAAATCAGAAGCTCTCAGTGTATTTCAAAAGTTCAAAATCATGATTGAAAATGCTACTCAACACAAAATTCAGAGTTTAAGAACAGATAGGGGAGGAGAGTATACTTCAACTGCTTTTAATGAATTTTGTGACTCACATGGTATTAGAAGACAACTCACTGCTTCATATACACCACAACAGAATGGTCTGTCTGAAAGAAAAAATAGAACCATTTTGAATATGGTGAGATCCATGCTTGATGACAAGAAGGTTCCTGTCATACCCCAAATTTTGCCCACTTATATAATCATATGGTTTATTGCCGCATTTTCTTTGGAATATGTGAATTAGCTCAATTGGTATTGGAAAGAGTATTTAGGGGTTTACTAGTGTGAGGGCTTGAGTTCGAATCCTATTGTCGTCTTATCGTTAGTAACTTTTATTAAAAATCCAAAAAATATTTTAGTCAATTTATTTTTATGTTTTTCTTTAATTTGTCAATATTACTATTAATTTCTTTATTTTTTATTATTATTGTCATTGTAATTGTTATTATTAGTGGTATCATTGTTACTATTATTATTATTATTATTATTGTCATCATGTGTCAAAAGTCAAAAGAATAAGTAGAGAGGGAAATTGTATATGCACTTTTAAGATAAATCAAACCAAAGAGGAACAAATCAATTCTTCCATCAATTCCAAATCACCATCATCAAAGCATTCCTAAACCAAAACAATCCTCATTCAATTCATAAAAACCTAATTTTGTACATATAAATAATAAGGAAAAAACAGTAAGGGAGGGAGGACCAAGTGAGGAGGCAGGGAACACAAACTAGGAACCAAAATCACAAAACTGAGTTTTTCTAAATAACAATACAATACAGTAGCAGCAAGCTGCCTGTTTCTCCTCCCATAACCATCATCTTCATCAATTTTCCAAACAACAAATAAACTCACCCCCACCACCATGCTCATTCTTCTTAATCTTCCATAACCACATAATAACAACCACCTTCGATCTTCATCCTCAATATCAAACAATAACAATCTCCAAACAACAACACAGCCACACATACTCCACTCTTTATTTCACCATCTTCCACCACATATTATCACAATACAAACAACATAATCATCACCATAAACCAAACCTTCTCAAAAAACCACCACCAACCTCCAAAAGTTTCTTCCCATAAACCAACATTCACCATTAACAACCAAGAACAGCAACAAAGCTAAAACAAACAAATAGAAAAAGAACAAGAGACCAGAAGAGAGAGATCGAAAAAGGAAAAGGAAAGAAACCACCGCTGAATTCGCCGCCACCACCATTACAGTTGCCGTCGCGACAAAACATACTCACCACCGTCACCGCTGCCCTGACTGAGAGAGGACGTGAGAGCGAGTAACGACTGGCGACAGCGGTTGGCAAGCGTCCGAGCCGCAGTCGCCGGTGATGGAGGCACGACCGAGAGAAAGGAACACATGAATGAATGAAGAAGAAGGTGGACAGTACTGGTTTTATTTTTCCCTCTTTGTTTATTTTATTTTTTTAGTTTTTATATATTATATTATGTTAGTTTTATTTAATTTATTAAATGGGCAGCTGGGTGTTTTACTGTATATATATGCATTCCCACATGATTAAATAAAATAATAAAAACACAAAAATAATTCTTTTTTATTGTTTTTAAATGCATATCAATTAACTTTTGGTAAATAAATGGATGAAAAAGAGATGGTTTGGTGTATATCACTCCTTCTCCCGATTACCCGGGTTCTTGACGTATGGCTTGTAACTTGGGTAGTTGTCATTCTAAACATTAAAATAAACTTCAACACACCAAACCTTACTATTTTCGCGCCCCCGCGTGTTTATTTTTTCAATCAAATAAACTTTTTTCGCATAAATGCGACTAACATATTTTCATAAATAAAATCAACCAACCAACAATTATTTTTTACCCAGAACTGCGTGTAGCTTTGAATTTCCCATTGCACCCGGGAATATGTAGGAGCGAGATTCGTACATCTCGTCAAGCACACTAATAAAAAACTAATTTTTTTTCCCCCTTTTATAAATACTCATAATAATTAATTAAAATTATGCAAGCAAATTAAACACTCTTTTAACCCTAAAATTAATAAGAAGGTTCCCGTTGAGTACAACGGGTGCGAGGGGTGCTAATACCTTCCCCTCACATAATCGACTCCCGAACCTGGAAATGGTTGTGATAACCCTCTTTCCATTGCTTTTAAGGTTTTATCGATATTTTCCTTTTCCTCCGGGAATAAATAAAGTTCGGTGGCGACTTTACTGTTTAGCGAGCATTTTCCGCTCGCGCATTTTTCCACTCGCTTCAGTTCCTAAGAAATTTTGGCCTGAAGCAGTCAATTGGTCAGTACACATATTGAATAGATGCCCTACATTTGCAGTCAAAGACATGACACCAGAGGAAGCTTGGAGTGGAAGCAAACCATCTGTGAGCCACTTCAAAGTGTTTGGTTGTATTGCTTATGTTCACATACCAGATAACTTGAGAAAGAAGTTAGATGATAAAAGCTATGTGTGTATTCTGCTAGGCATAAGTGAAGAGTCTAAAGCTTACAAATTATATGATCCAGCTAAAGCAAAAATTGTTGTTAGAAGGATGTTAAATTTGATGAAGCAAGCCAATGGGACTGGGACAATAAGAAAATAGCAGATACAAAGAAAGAAAGTACTGGAAACCTCATTGACACTGAAGCTTGTCCCTCAAGCAAGCTCAGTGACAGTGATGGAGACATTGATGATCACACTAGCAACACTCAAGAAGAAGACTTACAAGAAGAAATAGTACCTGACTCAGAAGATAGCAGTGATGAGGTAGATGAAACTGGGTTGGGCAAGAGAGTCTCAAGAAAACCAACTTATCTAGAAGATTATGTAACACATGAAACAAATGATGATGAAGCAATTCTGCAGAATTTAGCTATATTCACTCCTGGTGAAGATCCAATACTTATGAAGAAGCATCTATACAAGTTGTGTGGAAGAAAGCCATGGACTCTGAGATAGGATCTATAGAGGCCAACAATACATGGGAACTGACTGCATTACCTAAGGGAGCAAAGAGGATAGAAGTGAAGTGGATTTATAAGACAAAATATAATGAACAGGGAAAGATTGAGAAACACAAAGCTAGGTTAGTAGCTAAAGACCACTCTCAACAACATGGCATTGACTACAATGAGGTGTTTGCACCATTGGCAAGATGGGACACAATAAGAACTATTTTAGCAATTGCTGCAGCTAGAGACTGGTATGTTTTCCAACTTGATGTCAATAGAGCCTTTTTGCATGGTGAATTAGATGAAGAAGTCTATGTTGAGCAACCTCTAGGATATGAGAAGGGCAATAAGGACATGGTATATAGACTGAAGAAATCCCTGTATGGGCTAAGACAAGCACCTAGGGCATGGTATAGCAAAATTGAAACATATTTCTGTCATGAAGGATTTGAGAAGTGTCCTCATGAACATACTCTCTTTGTGAAGCATAGTGGAAAAGATAAACTCATTATAGTAAGCCTGTATGTGGATGATTTAATTTTCACTGGAAATGATCAAGAGTTGTTTGATAAATTCAAACACTCAATGAAGAAATTTTTTGCTATGACTGACTTAGGAAGGATGAGATATTTCTTAGGAATTGAAGTATTGCAAAATGATAATGGTATTTTCATTTGTCAACAGAAATATGCCCTTGAAATACTTGACAGGTTTGGCATGAAGGAATGTAATAGTGTGAGCAATCCACTTGTACCTGGTTGCAAATTGACAAAGGATGAAACTAGCAAGGTCAGTGATGCAACAAGTTACAAACAGATGGTAGGATGCTTAATGTATCTCCTTGCAACTAGACCTGATATGGCTTTTTCAGTGTGCTTAGTGGCTAGGTTCATGGAAAGGCCTACTGAGATTCATGTAGCAGCTGTAAAGAGGATATTAAGGTACCTCAAGGGAACAACTAGCTATGGGTTGTGGTATGAAAAGGGTAATGGAATCAAGCTCACAGGTTGGTCAGACTCTGACTATGCTGGAGACTTGGATGATAGGAAGAGCACATCAGGTTATGTGTTCATGATTGGAACTAAAGTTGTGTCATGGTCCTCTAAAAAGCAGCCCATTGTGACATTATCCACCATTGAAGCAGAATTCATAGCAGCTGCCCACAGTGCATGTCAAGGAATATGGCTATCTAGAATTCTTAATCAAATAGATGAGAAATTGAAAGAATGCATTACCATCTACTGTGACAATAGCTCCTCAATTAAATTGTCTAAAAACCCTGTGATGCATGGTCGAAGCAACCACATAGATGTGAGGTTTCACTTCTTGAGGAATCTGTCAAAGGATGGAATCATTCAACTGATACAGTGCTCATCCTTTGAGCAAATTGCAGACATTCTAACCAAAGCTCTAAGCCTTGAGAATTTTTGCAGAAATCGTGACAAGCTTGGTTTGTGCAAACTGGAAGTGATGAATTGAAAGTCTGATGGAGTTCAATTTAGGGGAAGATTTGTTAAGGATCATTAGCTTAGTTTACTAACTTGATTAATTGTTTGTAAACTTGATTAGCTGTTACTTAGCCTGCAAGGCAAGTAAGAAGGATAGACTTGTTAGTTTCCTTGGCCATGTACAACTTTATGCTCTTGTATGTTAGCCTATATAAAGGCATTGGGATCAATGATAAGCTCAAGGAGCACACTTTTACCTAACAACCGGAACATTTGACTTACAAAATCTCAGACATCTCGTTATTGAAGATTGTGATTCATTGTCTTGTCTATTCCCTTACATTGGAAAATTACGTTGCCTAAGATGATTAAGTGTCTGATAAGTATAATATAGTTTACACTAAGAGACAAAATAAGAATTTCTTTTCACTACTATTTTCCTACTGTTTCATTTGTTATTTAGTTACCTTATTATCATGGATCCTATCAATGTTTACATTGTCATATTAGAGAGAGCGTAACTTTTCCGAGTTATATGATTTAAATCTAGGAGGAAAGTTGAGTATCAAGGGCCTAGGAAATGTTGGCAATTTATATTAAGCTCGAGAGGCCAATTTGATGAGTAAAAGAGGCCTCTAGGAATTATGCTTGCAATGGAATAGTAATGGTGAAACGCAGACACTCTTGAGCTCTATAGAGGTGATAAAGACATGAAATCTTTTCCAGAGGGGATATTGATAAACCTAACTTGTCTCCCAACTTGAGAATTGTTAAAGTACAAGCTCATTGTGTACCTTGCTTTACAAGTAATTGTGTAACTACTAGTTTAGCTTCAATTTTCTGTTATAACAGCATTGTAACTACCTTATGGTAGGTATTACTATACTTGCTACTGTAACTTACTTGTAGTGTACTCTACCTCTTCTATAAGATGAAGACTTGTCATGTTTGGAGTGTCTTAGTATCTGTGGGTGTTGTGAGCTTGAGTCTTTACCGGAGCAAATATGGGAAAGTTTATGACTCATTCGAAATATAAAGATTATTTATACCAACCAACAATTTAAAAATCACAAACTTATTCTGCTGAGTTGCCTGTTTATTTTGTACAAACTAATTCTTAATATAACATCAGTATTCTCAATGTCTGATTTTTAAATAACAAACAATGTCTACTATAGTTTGTGATTTTTAACATCATATTCTCACTACTGCCTGATTATTTTATACAAACTAATTCTAAATTTAGTCTGCAGTTTAGACTTTGAACCACAATTCTGAAGGCATAAGGAACTTTATGCTTGATTTGCCTAATTAATTATAGCCTTCTCTTTGATAAAATAATCTGTAAGACTACGTGTACAACATTACAGTTAAATATGATTTTTTTTTTTAAACAAAGATGCCTGATATGAATTATTAACTAAAATATTATCAAGGAATAGATCACTTGCTTGAGATATTTTCATGATATGAAGATAGATCCACAATTCTGTGATGATCCTTACGTCGAATCTTGAAATATATCCAACTGCAAAGGCAAAGTGATGATCCTTATGTATACAATAATTGTATATATAATACCATTAATATTAAAAGTGTTGTGTATTCCAGTTTGGTATGCTGTAAAGGCAAATTGCAATGGTTTCAAGGTTGCTTATTATGCATCTATCTCTAAATCCTTGTATCAAAATAAGTTGTTCAAAACAGAATTTTTGCCGTTAGAAATGCATGTAACACTGGATAACTTATTATAAACTTCTAACCACACGTACAATCAGTTTAATTAGAATATAGAGAGAGGAATCGTGAAGAGCGAAATGATCGATTATTACATAATAGGCGGAGACTTCCTACAATTTCATTAATTAGAATGTGGTCATTTATTAGTTTGTGAGACTTCCTACAATTTAATAATATCTGATTAGGAAAACATATTAAAAGGGATAAGACTAGTTGACAACAGGATCTAAATTCAGCAAAAGTAATAATATAGGATCACATGTATTAGCTTTTCTAATTGATTGTGATTACCTGAAGTCTAAGTTGCTTATATAGATTGTATCATATATCTCAAAAGGGAAAGCACTCCCTAAGTTAAATTATATGATTGTGCAACAGTGTATATGATGTGGTGAATAATTCCTTTATTTATGTATATCATGATTCAATATTTCAAATTGAAGTGAGTGGAATGAATGAATCAGAATCTGTTAAAGGAAATAAAATCACCATTTAATGTAGTTGACATTTTGCATTTGTAAATATAGAATTATGATATTATCATTATTTATCATTACTGCTGTATCTCTTTGACAGCTCACTCTAATTGAGCATTGTCCTCTGCTATGTCTATATAACAAGCAGTATGTACAAATTATATATACAACAATACAAATTACCTTTCCATATATCTGTTTATGGTAACAGAGCACAATTCAGGTGCCTGCCCAACCTAAACCCTTCCGCAACAAAACCAAAACCAGATGGCTGACAATACCATTACCAATGATACGGTTGAAATTCCAGAGCAATCAAAAAATAACAACACACAGCAGGTTACAAAGGGGATGGAAACATCACTACCCGATCCTTTGGTCCTGCACCATTCTGACACACCAGCCATCACACTGGTTAACAAACCTCTGAATGGTAGTAACTACGGCGAATGGAGTCGCTCAATGCGTCTCAGCCTCAGTGCCAAAAACAAACTTGGCTTAATCGACGGAACCGTGATAGCGCCGTCGGCGGATGACCCGAGACTTCCCTTGTGGCAGCGTTGTAACGATCTGGTTCTAACATGGATCCTTCACTCCATTGAGCCTGACATAGCCCGCAGCGTAATTTTCTCTGATACGGCGGCGGAAGTTTGGAGTGATCTACATGACAGATTCTCTCAAGGAGACGACTCCAGAATCTACCAGATTCGGCAGGAAATTTCTGAATGTCGTCAAGGATCGCTCTAGATCTCTGATTATTACACAAAACTCAAGAGTCTTTGGGATGAATTGGGATCCTATCAGGAACCCATTAAATGCTCCTGCGACATGCTGAAGAAACTTGCTGTTAGAGAAGAAAAAGAGAAGGTGATGCAGTTTCTAATGGGGCTTAACGAATCTTATTCACAGGTTCGTGGGTCAATTTTGATGATGAGTCCTCTTCCAGACACCCGAAAAGTTCACGGATTAATCCTTCAACAAGAGAGACAGATGGAGGTTGCAACACGCAGGGAAATTCCAATGGCGTCCCATGCTATGCAGATTGCTCGCACACCGACACATCGGGCTGAAAATTCCTTCTCCAATCGCAAAGACTTACATTGCACCTACTGTGAACAAGACGGACACTTGGTGAATCGATGCTATTATTTGATTGGGTTTCCAGTGGGACACAAATGGCATGGAAAGAATGTGAAACCTAGAAACAAGAAAGCATCAATCCACAATGTTGAAGTGAAGAGACAACCAGCAAATGACAGCCCAACCTTTACTGTTGAGGAATACCGTCAGATTATGGCTATGCTCCGCAACAAAAATGGTAATGACCAACCACTTGCAAATGCATCAGGTAAATTTACATCTAACTGCAATAGTATTGGATATGATGCACATTCAACACTATATTGGATTGTGGATAGTGGAGCAACGGATCACGTGTCACATCTTTCACCTACTCACAATAAAAATAAAGCACCTCATGATTTTGTTGGACTGCCCAATGGACAAAAAGCTGTTGTTGAAAATATTGGATCTATCCAATTGTCTTCAGAATTGTCTCTTGATGGAGTTCTGCATGTTCCTAAATTTCGTGTGAATTTGATATCTGTGAGTAAATTGACACAAGCATTGAACTGTATAGTAACATTCTATCAAAATTTTTGTGTTGTGCAGGACGTGGATACGAGGAGGACGATTGGCCTGGGCAAGCATTTTAATGGTCTTTACTATCTCACACCAATTCAGAACCCTCACCTTGTTCACCACATAACACGTACTTCCGACCTTTGGCACCAACGTCTCGGACATCCATCCAATGCTCCTCTCCAGAGTCTATCGCAATGTTTCCCAGAAATTATTTTTAATTCTAAGCATGTTTGTGAGATTTGTCCTTTAGAAAAACAAACTCGCTTGTACTTTCCTTCAAGTTCAATAAAAACTGTTGCACCATTTGATTTAATCCATTGTGATATTTGGGGACCACACAAAATTCACACACATTCAGGGGCTCTCTATTTTCTTACAATTGTCGATGATTTTACTCGCTTCACATGGGTACATCTCATGAGTTTCAAATCTCAAACACAAAATATATTAAAATCCTTTTTTGCTTGGGTTAAAACTCAATTCAACCATGACATTAAGATTTTACGCTCCGATAATGGGGGTGAATTCACATCAATGCGCCCTTTCCTTGATGAACGTGGCACTATTTTTCAGCACACATGTGCCTATACCCCCCAACAAAATGGAGTAGTCGAACGTAAACACTGTCACCTTTTAAATGTAGCCCGTGCTCTACGATTCCAAGCAAACTTACCTTTGCAGTTTTGGGGGGAGAGTGTCCAAACAGCATGTTACCTCATTAACCGCCTACCCACACCTCTACTTTCCCATAAATCCCCATATGAAATCCTACACAAATCTCCACCCAATTATTCTAACCTTCGGGTCTTTGGTTGTCTATGTTATGCCACAAACCTTACCCCAAATAACAAATTTGACTATCGTGCACGGCGTTGTATTTTCATCGGTTATCCTCTTGGACAAAAGGGATACCGTGTTTACGACCTTGAAGGGAAAGTTTTTTTTACCTCTCGGGATGTCACATTCCATGAACATACATTCCCATTACACAAGCTCCCACCGGAAATACAAGATGACAACAATCCTGTCCTACCCCTCCTTGATGATCCAATTTCACCTCTTGAACCTGATCCAACTCATTTCAACTCACCTAATGCAACAATTGATCTCTCACCCAACACAACCCAATCCCAGACAACACCTACATCTGATCCTACACATACCCCACTACAAGTTTACCAGCAGCACTCCTCACGTACCAACACCACCCCCTTACCTGCACCGCCTACCATGACACCTTTATTGGAGGATCATTCCCCTTTAGAGGACACCTCTTACTCCGATCACCCTTCTACTCTCCCCATAACAGCGCCCTCATCTCCACCAACCACTTCGTTACAACAAACCCATATACAACAAGCCGCAACCGACCTTCGTCGTTCATCCCGAACATCTCGGCCTCCATCACATCTTCGAGATTTCAAAACGTACCATGCTGCAGTCCTAGGTGATCAGTGCATTTTAATGCACTTTTTAATCACTCTGTGCTATGGCAATTTTATGACTTCTCCTGCTAATTTGGTATTTTTATCATGTTTTGTGTTTAGAGTCTAGTTTTGCTATTATTTAATTTTTGCTATTTATTTTCGTAATAAACAGTAATTTGACACCTTCTGATTGTGCAGACCATAACTTGAGCTACGAATATCGGATTGAGGCGCGGGAAGATGCGTTGGAAAGCTAAGAGAAAGAGCTACAACTTTCATGTTGAAGCCGAAAGCCAATTTGGAGCGCAAATAAGTCAAATAATTACGTTTATGTCCCAGACGTGATTTAAATTACCAATTTCCAGCATAACTATATTTTTCGGCCCAATTGTTTTGTGGCCCGTTTTGCTTGCTTATAAAAACCCAAAATTCTGACCTAGGGCGTCTCTCTCACTTCATTCACGAATTTCATGAACCCTAGAACAGCCACCACTTGAATGGAGAACTAATTCCTTTTATCAATCCGTTGGTTTGAGAAACTTTGATTCATTATCTTGAGGTTTGATTCTAATGCAATTTCAATTCATGTTTCTATTTCTTTCTCTGTAAATTTCTACTTATTAACTTGCAATTCGTTTATCATATTTGATGCTTAATTACATATAATTCGGTTTGCAAGTTTACGAGATTATTCGAATTAAGTTACCGCTTGTTTAATTTAATTCGGTGAGGAATTTACAGAGTCTACACACGCTTGCTACAGGATTGATTTGAATTTACGTTTTTAATTTATTATTGATCGTGATTATGTGACGCTTGTTTGCATTATCATAATCAATTGAACGTTCTGTTATAAGCTTTTCAAACAGTTCGAATTCATATAAAACTAATTGACGCTTGATTAGTTAGTTTTATGATCAATCAAGGATAGAAACTGAAACGAATTTATTCTTTTGCCATGAACCTATGATAGATGATGAACGAAGTTAGATGAAACCAACGGATTGATTGCTTGCTACTTATTAATTTTCACGAATTTTTACGTTCTGTTAACAAAACAAAACCCCCATAATTTACAGTTTTTGAATTGTTCTAATATAGTTAAACTGATTGTGAGTCTTTGGGAAACGACCAAGGTTAACTACCTTGTACTACTTTTCTTAAAACATTATTTGATCACGAAACGACCGTGATCAAATTGGCGCCGCTGCCGGGGACTCAAAATTGTGTTTAACCATTATTAGAGTTGTCTGTTTGTTACTGTACGCGCAAATAATAAAAAACAGTAATAGAGTGTAGTTTGCATATGTTTTGCCTTTTCACCACTCTATTACCTCAGAAAAAAATCAGGTTTCAAAATAAAGGGACAGGACCCTCTCGGGTCCAAATTCATCATTTTTCTATTTTTAATGAATTATTTACTGTTTTCATAGTTTCAGAAAATTCCCAAAAAAATCGTGTCTTCCTTATTTTATTTAATTAGAATTATCGTGGTGTTTTTATATTTTATTTTATTTAGTTTGACAATTTTTCTGTTTTCCTCACCCATTTTCTTGTTGTAGGACATAGAATTACCATAATTGTGTTGTCACTTGTGCATGACCAGGTCTGCTGGACACCTCAATCTAATTCCTCCTGATCCTGAGATAGAAAGAACTCTCCACGCACTCAATAGGCTCAACCGAGCTAATAGTGTGCATCTTGGTGATATTGATTCTAACCCTATCTCTGATTCTAATTCTGATTCTAATTCTGATTCTGATTCTGATTATTTCCGTAATTTATTTAATTCTGATTCTGAACTTGAAAATCATAACATGGCTGAACAAACACTAAGGCAGCTTGCTGCCCCTGATGTTAATTATAATGGCTTATGTATTGAATATGCTGATGTTGCCAAGGTTTAGTGGTCTTGCAGGTGAAGATCCTCATAAACACTTGAAGGAGTTTCAGGTTGTATGCTCCACACCATTGAGGCCTGAAGGTATCACAGAAGATCATATCAAGCTGAGAGCCTTCCCGTTCTCCTTACAGGGTGCTGCCAAAGACTGGCTTTACTACCTTCAACCAAATTCTGTCACATCTTGGGCGGATTTGAAGAAGGTTTTTCTAGAAAAATATTTCCCTGCATCCAGAGCTGCCTCGATCAGAAAAGAAATATGTGGTATCAGGCAGAGCAATGAGTCATTGGCTGAGTACTGGGAGAGATTCAAACAACTAGTTTCCAGCTGTCCTCAACACCAAATCACTGAACAACTCCTCATCCAATATTTCTATGAGGGACTGCAACCGATGGACAGGAACATCTTGGATGCTTCCAGTGGTGGAGCACTTGTTGACAAAACTCCAGCTGCTGCCAAAACTCTGATTGAGAATATGTCACTAAATTCTCAACAATTCTCAACTAGAAACAATGTTGTGAACCAAACAAAGGGTGTCAACGAAATTCAGCCTTCTTCTTCTTCCTTCAAGGCTTTTGAAACTAGAATTGATGCCAGAATTGATGAACTTACTTCTTTGGTGAAACAGTTGGCAGTTACTAAACCTCAAGCGGCTAAAGTGTGCGGCATCTGTACTTCCCCTGAACATCCAACCGACACATGTCCTATTCTGCAAGATGATACAATAACTGAGCTACCTCAAGCATATGCAGCAACAACAGCCCCTTACAATCAGAACAGGTATAACAATCCTGACCTTTCAACTAACAGGTACCACCCTAGTTGGAGGAATCATTCAAACCTCCGATATGGGAATCAATCACAGGTTGCAGCCCCTTCTGCCCCACCAGCCACGCCTTCACTGGAGGACCTTGTCAAGCAACTGGTTGTAAGTAACACACAATATCAACAACGAACAGATGCTAGCATTCAGAGCTTGACAACACAGATGGGACAAATGGCTAATGCAATAGGCCAATTGCAAGTTCAGGGCTCCGGTAACCTTCCTGCACAAACAGTTCCAAATCCAAATGTGAATTCAAATGTCAGTGCAATTACCTTGAGATCCGGAAGAGTGTCAGAACCAGCTCCAGAAAAGAAGAAAAAGAAAATCATTGCATCATCATCTACTCCTGATATTGAGCCTTCTGCTCCAACTGAAGCTGAAAAAGAAAAAGTTTATGTGCCACCAATTCCCTTTCCTCAAAGGGTGCAGAAAAATAAAAAGACGACAGTTGAGGAAGATAAAGAGATTCTGGAGACATTCAGAAAAGTGGCAGTTAACATTCCTCTCCTTGATGCAATTAAGCAGATTCCTAAATATGCAAAGTTCCTGAAAGATTTGTGCACAAACAAGAGGAAGGTGAAGGAAAATGACAGAGTCAGTTTGGGCAGAAACGTTTCTTCTTTCATTCATCCAAATTCCAGTTCTTCAGCTAATGTCTCAGTTCTCAATCAGACCCTGCCACAAAAGTGCAAGGATCCGGGAGTTTTTGCTATTCCTTGTTCCATTGGGGATAGAAAATTCGAAAATTGCATGCTTGATCTGGGAGCAGGTATTAATGTTATGCCTACTTCTGTTTATAATAACCTTGATCTTGGTCCTTTGCAGCCTACAGGTTTGATCGTTCAATTGGCGAACAGGAGCAATGCCCGCCCTGCTGGGGTGCTAGAAGATGTCCTTGTGCAAGTTAATGATTTAATTTTTCCTGCAGACTTCTACATTTTAGATATGGAGGGAGAAACTAATTCCAGCAGGGCACCCATCATTCTAGGCCGACCATTCATGAGAACGGCAAAAACAAAAGTTGATGTTTATGATGGAACAATGTCCATGGAGTTTGGCGACATTGTCGTTAAATTTAACATTTTTGATGCCATGAAACATCCCTTGGAGGAGCACTCTGTTTTTTATATGGATTTGATTTCTGAATTGGTTGATGAGACCTGTCCTGAATTCTTTTCTGCAGATTTTCCTTCATTGTCTGATTTTGATGATATTTACTCATGTGATTCATGTACTAACACTAACCTTTGCTCTGTTTGTGCTGAGATTGAACCTGCTTTGCAGAATAATAACTTTCATACAGGTGAAGGTGAAGTTGTTAATGCGGCGGTTTGTACGGTTGAAGTTCTTGACATTCCGGCTGTTCCAACAAAACCATCCATAGAACAGCCACCGTCTTTAGAGCTTAAACCACTTCCTGAAAATCTGAAATATGCCTACTTAGAGGAAAATGAAATGCTACCTGTGATTATTTCTTCTAACCTTGATTGTGAACAGGAAGAAAAGCTTTTGCAGGTTTTGAAGCAACATAAGAAGGCAATCGGATGGACCTTTGCTGACATACCGGGCATTAGCCCTGCGATGTGCATGCATCGGATCCTCCTTGAAGAGGGAGCTAAGGTGGTGAGACAGCCTCAAAGGCGACTCAACCCCTTGATTCTTGATGTTGTTAAGAAAGAGGTGACAAAATTGTTACAAGCAGGTATCATTTATCCGATCTCTGACAGTAGTTGGGTAAGTCCGGTGCAAGTTGTACCTAAGAAATCTGGACTCACTGTGGTGAAAAATGAAAAAAATGAACTTGTACCCACTAGAGTCCAGAACAACTGGAGAGTTTGTATTGATTACAGGAGGTTGAACCAGGCAACTAGAAAGGATCACTTTCCTTTGCCATTCATTGACCAGATGCTTGAACGGCTGGCAGGTAAATCACATTATTGCTTTCTTGATGGTTTTTCAGGTTACTTTCAGATCCATATTGCACCTGAAGATCAAGAAAAGACCACTTTCACGTGCCCCTTCGGCACATTTGCTTACAGGAGGATGCCGTTTGGTCTTTGCAATGCACCTGGCACATTCCAGCGATGCATGACTAGTATTTTCTCTGATTTTATTGAAAATTGCATGGAAGTGTTTATGGATGATTTCACTGTTTATGGTGCTTCTTTCGATGCATGTTTGACTAGTTTGAACTTGGTTTTAGCAAGATGCATCGAAACTGACCTTGTTTTAAATTTTGAAAAGTGTCATTTTATGGTTGAACAGGGAATTGTCTTGGGTCACATAATTTCTGAAAAAGGAATTTCAGTTGACCCTGCAAAAATTGATGTGATTTCTACACTGCCTTACCCATCGTGCATTCGCGAGATTCGTTCTTTTCTTGGTCATGCAGGTTTTTACAGGCGTTTCATAAAAGATTTCAGCAAGATAGCTCTTCCGCTGTCAAACTTGCTAAAGAATGATGTGACTTTTAATTTTGATGATGCATGCAAACAGGCATTTGATTTCTTGAAAAAAGCATTGACTTCAGCTCCCATTATCCAGCCTCCTGACTGGAGCATTCCTTTTGAAATTATGTGTGATGCGTCTAACTATGCAGTGGGAGCAGTTCTTGCACAAAGGGTGGAAAAAGTTGCCCATGTTATCTATTATGCTTCTAGGACTTTAGATTCTGCACAGGCTAATTACACTACCACTGAAAAGGAACTTTTAGCTATTGTTTTTGCACTTGATAAATTCAGATCATATTTGCTAGGTTCCAAGGTTATTGTTTTTACTGACCATGCAGCTTTAACTGACCATGAAGCAAAACCGAGATTGATTCGGTGGATGTTGTTGCTTCAAGAGTTTGATGTGGACATTAAGGATAAAAGTGGAGCCGAGAATTTAGTGGCTGACCACTTAAGCGGGATTGAGCGTGAAGGAGATACCTCTCCCATTCAGGATGACTTCCCTGATGTACAGTTGCTACTTCTACATGGGGTAACTCCTTGGTTTGCTGATATTGTTAATTATCTTGTTGCTGGTGTTTTTCCTGCAGGTGCATCTCAGACACAAATTCATAAACTAAAGAGTGATGCAAAGCATTATGTGTGGGACGATCCATATCTTTGGAAGTTTGGTAATGATCAAGTTATTAGGAGATGTGTCCCCGACTATGAGATTGAATCCATTTTGCATCACTCTCATGCCTCTCAAGTGGGAGGACACTTTGGTCCTCAAAGGACCGCGAGAAAAGTACTAGACTCAGGTTTTTATTGGCCCACCATCTTTAAGGATGCTTATGAGACTTACCGCACTTGCAAGGAGTGCCAAATAGCAGGTACAACTATCACTCGTAAGAGTGAAATGCCTCAGCAATCTATGCTTTTTTGTGAGGTATTTGATGTATGGGGGATTGACTTTATGGGCCCCTTTCCTATGTCATTTGGATTTCTTTACATTTTACTTGCTGTTGATTATGTTTCAAAGTGGGTTGAGGCTATCCCCACTAGGACTAATGATGCTAGAGTTGTTGCAGATTTTGTCAGGTCTAATATATTTTGCAGGTTCGGAATACCCCGAGCCATCATAAGTGACCAAGGCACTCATTTCTATAACCGCACCATGGAGGCTCTGCTCCGGAAGTATGGAGTTGTGCACAGAGTCTCTACTGCATACCATCCCCAAACTAATGGGCAAGCTGAGATCTCAAATAGGGAGATCAAACAAATTTTAGAGAAAATGGTGCAACCAAACAGGAAGGATTGGAGCCGCCGTCTAGAAGACGCACTTTGGGCTCAAAGAACAGCTTTCAAGACACCCATAGGGATGTCTCCTTATCGACTTGTGTTTGGTAAGGCATGTCACCTTCCTGTAGAGATTGAACACCGTGCTTATTGGGCGGTGAAGGGCTGTAATATGGAAATGCAAGAAGCAGGTAAAGAAAGAAAACTCCAATTACAACAACTTGAGGAGCTGAGGCTTGAAGCCTATGAAAGCTCTAGAATTTATAAGGAGAAAACTAAGCACTTCCATGATAAGATGATCTCTAGGAAGGAATTCTCTGTGGGCCAACAGGTTTTATTGTTTAACTCCCGCCTTAAACTAATGGCTGGGAAACTTCGATCCAAGTGGATTGGCCCTTTTGTTGTAACTAATGTTTTTCCTTCTGGTGCTATAGAAATAAAAAGTACAGGTACAGACAAAGTTTTCAAAGTAAATGGACAGCGGCTGAAGTTGTTCCATGATTCTTCAATGCCTGAAGAAGCACCTGTTGAAGAGCTCTCCTTGGACGAGCCTTCCTACACCCCATCTGCTACACCTTAGCCCCTCGGGTGTGTTCCTTCCTTTACTCTCACTTTATGTTTATTATTACATTGCGGACAATGTCTGGTTTAAGTGTGGGGGAGGGACATTTTACATTATGTGTTTAAAAAAAAAAAAAAATACAAAAATAAATTTCATGAGTAGTCACATGTTTTAGGACTAGAGCAGTATAGCTGTAGGGTTGGTGAAATTTTTGGAAATTTTTGTTTTGATACTTGATATGATGATCTTTGCACCTAAATGCACAACTGCTGAAAACTTGCAAACTTAGTAATGGCTTGATAAGTCTTTAAAATACACAATCATTAGCCTAAGTTATCTGAGTATGGAATATAATGAGGAAGTATGATTAGGACTAAGTTTGGGGGAAAAGCGAGATTACTTGATTGTAGGATCATGGCTAGATTTAATGGTGGGACACTGCATTTCTTTAAAATAAAATAAAATAAAAATTAAATAAGTTCTTGTGCCTAAAACTGGAGGAACAGTAAGACATATGTGGAGTTCCTGTGCCTGAAACTGGAGGAACAAATGCTGTGTAGGGTGCTCTACTCGGAGTAACAGGTTGGACTCATTACAAGTGAGATCCCGTCAGGTGAAAAGGTAGAGTGGCACCTAAAGCATAACTAAAATGAACTTAAGTAGTGTCCCTGCGTATAAAAGTCAAAAAGTCTGTGAGAACATGAAAAGTGCAGCTTCCCCTCAAGCTGAAATCTGAACCCGAACTCTTAATTGTAGGAAGGAAAAAGAAAGCTTAGTATTCTGAATGTGTATTTTAGAGAAGGATCCTGTCATGACTCTGGTTGATAGTAATAGGCAGTACACACACGCACGCTTGATCATCATTGATAGTTGACATATAAAAGTTATACCAATCTTTGAAAAACAATCCAAGGCTTGTAGCTTGAATCTTAGAATGTGTTGATTACTTGTGATGTGATTTTCATTTCGAGTTTTGCACGGAGAGCAAAAGCTTAAGTGTGGGGGAATTTGATCAGTGCATTTTAATGCACTTTTTAATCACTCTGTGCTATGGCAATTTTATGACTTCTCCTGCTAATTTGGTATTTTTATCATGTTTTGTGTTTAGAGTCTAGTTTTGCTATTATTTATGTTTTGCTATTTATTTTCGTAATAAACAGTAATTTGACACCTTCTGATTGTGCAGACCATAACTTGAGCTACGAATATCGGATTGAGGCGCGAGAAGATGCGTTGGAAAGCTAAGAGAAAGAGCTACAACTTTCATGTTGAAGCCGAAAGCCAATTTGGAGCGCAAATAAGTCAAATAATTACGTTTATGTCCCAGACGTGATTTAAATTACCAATTTCCAGCATAACTATATTTTTCGGCCCAATTGTTTTGTGGCCCGTTTTGCTTGCTTATAAAAACCCAAAATTCTGACCTAGGGCGGCTCTCTCACTTCATTCACGAATTTCATGAACCCTAGAACAGCCACCACTTGAATGGAGAACTAATTCCTTTTATCAATCCGTTGGTTTGAGAAACTTTGATTCATTATCTTGAGGTTTGATTCTAATGCAATTTCAATTCATGTTTCTATTTCTTTCTCTGTAAATTTCTACTTATTAACTTGCAATTCGTTTATCATATTTGATGCTTAATTACATATAATTCGGTTTGCAAGTTTACGAGATTATTCGAATTAAGTTACCGCTTGTTTAATTTAATTCGGTGAGGAATTTACAGAGTCTACACACGCTTGCTACAGGATTGATTTGAATTTACGTTTTTAATTTATTATTGATCGTGATTATGTGACGCTTGTTTGCATTATCATAATCAATTGAACGTTCTGTTATAAGCTTTTCAAACAGTTCGAATTCTTATAAACCATCAAGGATAGAAACTGAAACGAATTTATTCTTTTGCCATGAACCTATGATAGATGATGAACGAAGTTAGATGAAACCAACGGATTGATTGCTTGCTACTTATTAATTTTCACGAATTTTTACGTTCTGTTAACAAAACAAAACCCCCATAATTTACAGTTTTTGAATTGTTCTAATATAGTTAAACTGATTGTGAGTCTTTGGGAAACGACCAAGGTTAACTACCTTGTACTACTTTTCTTAAAACATTATTTGATCACGAAACGACCGTGATCACTAGGCCATGGGGACTCCTTGCCCTCCACGTCAAGCACTCGTTATCCATTGCAACGGTATGTCTCTTACTCTGGATTATCGGATACATATCGTCATTTTGTGAATAACATATCCCTCTTGGTTGAGCCTACAACTTATGAACAGGCATGTCATGATCCCAATTAGGTTGCTGCTATGAACTCTGAGATTCATGCCCTTGAGGTGAATAAAACATGGTCCATGGTTCCACTACCTGTTGGTCAACGACCTATCGGCTGCAAGTGGGTGTTTAAAATCAAGTATAATGCTGACGGTACCATCGAGCGTCACAAAGCCCGACTCGTCGCCAAAGGTTTCAACCAACGTGAAGGCATTGTGTAGTGGGCGGAATGCCCAGGGCCTATTCGCCCAAGCCCAATAAGCATAGGGGCGGCCCAAATTGTCTTTAATTCCCATTAGACCCATCACATATTCCAACTCAGTCTATCACCCACATTCATAATCAAACATCATGGAGAATTGGTACCTCCATCTCCCCTAAAAATAGGACCTCAACTCCACTCACCAGAACATGATCTCTTACCCGTCTAAAATAGAGAACCAACTATAAATAGACCCCCATTTTACTCTTGGGGAGAGGAAAAAAAATCTAACTTACTACCATACAAACTTAAGCCTAGAATCATCATCTAGCTAAGTACACACCCGTTAGATTCCTTGCAGGAACAATTGGCTCCCACCGTGGGCTGCGGTAAAACTTTTCCCCAGCCACACTTCTACTCAGATAACCACCGTGGTGCTACCTAGCAGTCACCACCGAACCCCAAATATTTTGGCAAAACAACAAACAGTGTGCCATCACGCTACTTTGACGGTTTTGGTGTTGTTACAGAAGAGTATGCTCAATTTTGAGGAACAATTTCCAAAGCAGGTAAATTGATTCCCTGGCCGCACCTTCTGTTCTCAAATAACCACCCACCTCGCTGTCACCGATCTTCCTGTTCGAAGCTGTCATCAACTTTCCCCTTCGAATCAAAATGATATCGCCGTATTTGCTGTGAAACTAAATTCTTCAACTCGCCGAACTGTCGTCGGTAACTAAATTCTCCAACTCGCCCAATTGTCGTCGCCACCTACCATCCAACATTGTCGTCTCTCCGTTGATCGTTGTTGTTGTTAGGCGACTTCCGATCAGGTGTTAACATTCTCTTCCTTTGATAAACATGTTATTCATGCATGTATATATGTTGTCGGTTTTAACATGATTGTTTTTCTCCTTTTTAATTACTAAAAAGCACCACCATTGTTCGTTGTCGCTGTCAAAACAAGTTTTGAATCATTAAAATAGAAATTGTTTTACATCTGTTTGATTCGTTCACTTTTGAAGGAAGTTTGTACTATGAACTTATGATTAAGATTTAATAGAGTTGGTGGTGCACATAATAATGAATTGGAAGTAAAATAGTATTGCTTTGTAATTGGTGTGTCATATTTTGAAATTATCATTATACTAATTTTGGGATATTTGTGATAAATATTTTAATTAGTCTTAAAAATATGAACTCAGCAAGTGAGAGTGGATATGTTGGATCTATTAGTCAATTTTTAGTATTGATTCTTAATGTCCTATTTAGTAGGAGTTGGTTTCCTTTCATTTTGCAACACAGGAACGCCCACATCTTTGAAATTGTGTTGCTATTTTATTATTATTCGATAATTCTGTTACTGCAAAGTTGGCAAAAATCCACCTCTTGACACGTAATTTGATTCTGTTCGAATCATGACTTTGCAACCTTTATTACACACCTAGGATTTACGTTTGAGAGATATGCTTCATAAACCATATGATATAGAAACAATGAATTACTGTCAAACTTCTTATTGTTAATATTATAAAACATACAGTATGCTAAGTATGTTAAAAGAAGTGAAAATATTTTACTGCTCTATGTTATCAACTTTATCTCATGTATGTTGTCTAACATACATTATGGTTTTGTATATTGGCGATGACTCAATGTTCCCCGAGAGTAACAAGAGCTTCCACACAATCCTAGCCACAGGAGGCAAAATCGCCTGTTATTCAATCCAAATAATCGCTTTACGTCAGTGCACAAAAGAAAAAGAAAAAAAGAAACGAGCAAATCGTCATTCCATATTAACTTCAATTATCACAAAAGAGGAAGGTTGATTCCGTCATCAGAGTAGCGCAAAAGAGGTGTCTAAATTTGCAGTTGGGACGCTAGTTGTTGGGATCGACGAAGCAGGCGAGCATGTAAAAGAAAACAGGTTCATCAACTCAAACCTGTCATAAACATGTGTCCAACTCAAAGACAAGATAAGTTTCTTCCTACATTTACAATTATTCTATATCTATATTTGAGCAAGACACCTTGACTAACTTGTTTTAGGATTCATTCAGATATATTGATACTCCTCTGGGCATAACCAACAAATTTTGATTGTAATTCTGAAATTGTTAATTTTTATTCAGTTACTTTGATGAAAATACAAACTAAAATTGACTCAATTACACTCTTTGAAGTAGTACAAAGAAAAAGTTTTTCCATATTTTAAAATATTGTGACCACATATCAGTAGAGTTTGTCTACTTCATATCGGTAACAATTTGTTGATTAATGCATAGGGTGATTAATGCATAGGGTTTATTTTGTTGCCACAAGAACCAAGAGAGTGATTAGAATAATCTTTAGTGTTCTAGTAATTTGTCTACATCAATCCGCATGTATTCTATGCTTCAATAACTAAAAATAATCATACATGCTATGCTTCAATAACTAATGAGTTATGTGCCGACCTGTGTTTAGTGCGTATACTCACTAATCTTAGAAGAATATATATAGAAGATTATTGTTGAAAGTTATGGGCCCAAACACCATTTGAATATAATAGCCATTTGATTATATTTTATGTTACTTCTATAGCTTCATTGCTTCGTAAAGAAATCGTCGTCGCCACCGTCAGTTGTGGAGAAATCGTCATCTCTGCCGTCAGATTTGTGAAGTAACCACCCACCGCCGTTGAACTCGACGAACCATGTTGTTGGCAGAAGCTGCCTATCATGTTTCTTCGAAAAGTTGTTGCAGCGCGTCCTCTAAAATCAAAAAGGATCTTCTGCTCTTCTGTTAGTTATGAGCCAGGTTTCAATATCCCTTGATTTCCGGTTTTTCTTTGTTTGTATAACCTGATACTACTTTTTATAACAACCCTAATAACTATGTATGCATATGAATTTGTCACCTTGTTTCTTATCTACTCTCGGTTTGATTCTGATTCTTATTGCTATATGTGTTGGATAAGCTTCGTAGGAATTAAGTTATTATATTTGATTGGTTTGTTTCTAAGAAAAAATGAAGAAATCCGTGCTATGTAATATTCCCCAAATTGTTTCGTAGGAACGTAGTTGTTTTCGTTTGCTTTTGAAGAAGATTATGTGCTTCAGGTTCTTAATTTTCAATATTAATTTTTGTATTTGGATTGTGCTCCGAAAAGGTTTATCATATATCTGTTTTTCATAATGTTGATTGTATTTTACTTGCATGTGCAAAATGCTTCGAGTGCAACACCAAACACACAATAACTTCACGGTCAAGAAGAAATGAAGGCAGCTAAAATATTGGAATCCTCTTCCCGAAAACAAATTTGGTTCGCATAAAGCTCTCCGGTCAAGGAGAATCTATGATTGAATTGAGAAAGGGATCTAATGAAGTGGGGGAACAATAAATTGGTGATGACAAATAGTGGCAGTGGAATGAAACCAAAGTACAACTCGTGTTTCAGCGGCGGTGGCACTGGCTGATTTGACTAGGACGTGAACTGCCGAGTAGAAGGCTTCTACAGTGGAATTGAAGAGAGACGTTACACCAGATGGACTGGAGGCGTCAAAGCAGACGTTTATGGTTCGTGGATCAGTTGGGTTAGCGTCGATGTTAGCGGCGATTAATGTGACTCTGTCTTGGAGCAGATGTGAAGTAGCTAGGGCGGTGTCACAAGAGGCAGTGTGAACCGATTACATCCAGGTGCCTTCAATCCTTTTTTTTTCTTTGCACAGTTCACTTCTTTTAATCTCATTTATCAAATCCCTCTGTTTGTGATAACACGATGAAGCTTATGAATTGGAATAACAATTTACAATTCAGACATAAATAAACAAGGAACCAAGAATGAAATAAAGCATCATGATGCACTACAAAGCTCCATTTGATTAAAAGCGCCGGAAAACGATATCAGATCATCTTTTAGCTTGAATGATCATAACTCAGGTTCATTATATGAATGGTTCTATTTGCTTTGACCAATATTTTTTTAATTTAGTCATGTTTCCACGATTATAGAAACTGCTACTTTGTATACTCAGTTTGATAGAAGATATCTTTAATTCTACTATAAATTATTTTAGCACATGATAAATTATTTTGCCTGATTGAAGAGGATGATTCAATCGAGATAGTTAGTAGGAACAATAATTTCCCTTACAGTTGAAAGTATTTTTAAAAAAATTATTTGGCAAATTAGTTTGAAGTTTCTCCGTTATGCTAAAATATAGCGCTGATTATCACACGTTGCCATGAGTTGATAAACTATTACCTTCAATTACTCAGTTTGGTACCTATTAAATTGGAGAACACCACAAATTCAGTTATGGTTTGTAGCACATTAACATTACTTATCTTATGTACATCATTATTTTATCATGTTATTTCTGAAAATTAAAAATAATAATAACCAACAAATAGTAGGTGGAATTGGTGACAACTTAAATTGGCTTCTCAATTTTTGACCAAAAGAACAATAGCTTATTACTTTTTTTTTCGGTTGAAGAACAATGGCTTATTACTTAAGAGTGGAAGAACAATGACTTTACATTTTAGAGTTGTTTATATTCATGCAACACTAATTATGCAGTGTTAATATAGCAAGAGACCAACATTAATAATTGAGAATTAGACATTTTTGTCTCTTTTGGTTATTTTTTATGACTACACAACTTTTTATTTGTCATAGAGAGCTAATGCAGGAGAGAATTATCATCAAGAAAATAAACACAAGAACTACAAGCGGATAGGGTAAGTTGGAGAGGTTCACACCTTTGAAAAAGGCTTACAGTCGTGTTCATATGACACAAGTTCATGGACGGCAATCAACACTCCATTTGATATAAAGCTCCATGAGATAAAGCTTCGTTTGATAAAGCGTCACTTGAGATAAAGCATCACTTGAAAGACAACCACAAAGGTCCCATTAGGCGTCTACCAAGACTTGCCATGAAAAATAAAGGCATCTACCAAGACTTGCCACGAAAAAATAAGGCGTCTACCAAGACTTGCCACGAAAAATAAGGCGTCTACCAAGACTTGCCACGAAAAATTAGGCGTCTACCAAGACTTGCCATGAAAAATAAGGCGTCTACCAAGACTTGCCATGCCATGAAAAATAAAGGCGTCTACCAAGACTTGCCATGAAAAATAAGGCGTCTACCAAGACTTGCCATTAGGCGTCTACCAAGACTTGCCATGAAAAATTAGGCGTCTACCAAGACTTGCCATGAAAAAATAAGGCGTCTACCAAGACTTGCCATGAAAAAGAAGGCGTCTATCAAGACTTGCCATGAAAAATAAGGCGTCTACCAAGACTTGCCATTAGGCGTCTACCAAGACGTGCCATGAAAAATAAGGCGTTTACCAAGATTTGCCATGATAAAGTGACCAAAAAGGTCTTGCTACGAGGCGACTGAAAAAGTCTTGCCATGAGGCGACTAAAAAAGTCTTGTCAAAGCTCCATTTGATTGAAGGCGCCATTATGCACTACGAAGCTCCATGTGATCGAAAGCGCCATAATGTGCTATAAATCTCTATGTGATATTAAGCGCCAAACGCCATTTGATATAAAGCTCCATAAAAGACAAATCTACATGTGAATGGACGCAAAGTTCCATTTGGTTTCGGCGACTCAAAGAGGGTCTTGCCGTGATATTTGAATATTCAGTGACTTGAAGAGGACCTCACCACAGTTACGACAGAAAAACTTACTACCGTGTTTATTAAAGAACTTTGTTACAATCGACCGATTAAATTAATTCATTAAACAAATACATTATCTCGCCTATGAAGATTGAACAAATATAAATGCGTTAATCAGAATTGTTATCTTAAGCACCGCGCCTCCTCAGAGCCTTGTGCTTGGGGGGCTGTGTAGTGGGCGGAATGCCCAGGGCCTATTCGCCCAAGCCCAATAAGCATAGGGGCGGCCCAAATTGTCTTTAATTCCCATTAGACCCATCACATATTCCAACTCAGTCTATCACCCACATTCATAATCAAACATCATGGAGAATTGGTACCTCCATCTCCCCTAAAAATAGGACCTCAACTCCACTCACCAGAACATGATCTCTTACCCGTCTAAAATAGAGAACCAACTATAAATAGACCCCCATTTTACTCTTGGGGAGAGGAAAAAAATCTAACTTACTACCATACAAACTTAAGCCTAGAATCATCATCTAGCTAAGTACACACCCGTTAGATTCCTTGCAGGAACACATTGCTTATAAGGATACGTTTGCACCGGTTGCCAAATTAATCACTGTTCGTTGCTTATTAGCCATTGCCGCTGTTCGACATTGGCCTTTACACCAAATGGACGTGCAAAATGCATTTCTTCACGGGGATCTTGTTGAGGAAGTATACATGCTTCCCCCTCCGGGCTATTGTCGACAGGGGGAGAATGTAGTTTGTCGACTCCACAAGTCACTTTATGGGCTCAAGCAAGCATCTCGTAGTTGGTTCCAACGTTTTTCTTGTGCAATTCAAGAAATCGAATTTCAACAATCAAAGGCTGATTACTCACTATTTACACAGGTTCGTGGGGATTCCATTACTGTGGTGCTACTTTATGTTGATGACATGGTCATTACTGGGAACAATGAGATAGCCATCAATGATCTCAAGAAGTTTCTCAATAGTTGTTTCAAGATTAAGGACCTTGGAGCGCTCAAATACTTTCTAGGCATTGAAGTGGCTCGGTCCAAGGCAGGAATAACAATATGTCAAAGAAAATACACATTAGACATATTAGAAGAAGCTGGACTACTTGGAGTAAAACCAGCAATGGTCCCCATGGAACCCGACTTGGTGTTGACGGAAAATGGAAGTGAAGCTCTCAAGGACCCCACTCGTTATCGCAGGCTAGTTGGGAAACTAATCTACCTCACAATTAGTCGGCCCGAAATCACATATTCTGTGAACACACTTAGTCAATTCATGCAGGAACCAAAAGTGCATCACATGAAGGCTGCCCATCGACTTCTTCAATACTTGAAAGCAGCTCCAGGACAAGGGTTATTATTCCCATCAGATAGCTCACTTGATTTGGTCGGATATTGTGATGTCGATTGGGCAAGATGTCCGACAACACGTCGTTCTGTAACAGGTTATTGTATATTTCTTGGAAAGTCCCTTATATCATGGAAAAGCAAGAAACAAGCCACAATTTCAAGGTCATCAGCAGAAGCAGAGTATCGTTCGATGGCTGCAGCCACTTGTGAAATTTCTTGGTTGAGATACTTGTTAAATGACTTACATGTTTCACATCCTGAGGCAGCAAGATTATTTTGTGACAATCAAGCAGCTCTACACATTGCTGCAAATCTTGTCTATCATGAGCGGACGAAGCATATTGAATTAGATTGTCACACTGTACGTGAGAGAATCAAAAGAGGAGAAATCAAGACAGCGTATGTACAAAGTGGGAATCAGATAGCTGATATATTAACGAAGCCGCTGCGATCACCGGTGTTTCATACACATCTCAGCAAGTTGAGTGTCATTGACATCCACACTCCAACTTGAGGGGGAGTGTTAAAGGAAATAAAATCACCATTTAATGTAGTTGACATTTTCAATTTGTAAATATAGAATTATGATATTATCATTATTTATCATTACTGTTGTATCCCTTTGACAGCTCACTCTAATTGAGCATTGTCCTCTGCTATGTCTATATAACAAGCAGTATGTACAAATTATATATACAACAATACAAATTACCTTTCCATATATTTGTTTAGAATCTGTTAGTGCAGCTCATCAATTGTTGGAAGTTTGTGGATGAAGGCAATTTGTGGTAATACCTAGTGTTGGTTTAGTTGATAGAAAAATTTCTCAGAATTGTTACCCCTGTTTTGTCATGAATCAATTTTGAAATTGGATTTGGAATGGAACTTCACAGAATATGACTGATAAATAGTTTGTCTTGAATCTGTTTGTGTAAAATGTAATTGTGGTCTACGTAATCCATAATTGTCGTTTGATTGGATGAAAATTTTTATATAAGATAATACTGACATTGTACACTTACATTAATAACATAATCAATGTCTTTGTAAGGTAATCATTATCAATGTTTCTTGTAAGAAATGTCTTTGTAAGGTAATATGTATCAAGGTTTCTTTTAAGAAATGAGTTTGTAAGGAATCATTGTCAAGATTTCTTGCAAGAAATGTTTGTGTACAAGACATGTTATGATAATAATGATGACAACATAATCTGTAATCATGATATGATTGAGTGACTGAGATTTAGATAAGATAATGTTTATTAAGTAGATTGAATGTAAATTTGGAAGTATTGAAAGCTTTATTATGTATATGGAAAAAATTAATAGACATTAAGTCTACAAAAATAGTGTGCTTCTTCTGAACATATAAAAATAGTTGCTGCTGCAGTTGCAAGTAGAGCAACTCCAAGGGACGATAGCACAGATGTTCCAAGAATTAAATTGGTATAAGACTAGTTGACAACATGAATTAAATTCAGTAAAAAGTAATAATATCTGATTAGGAAAACATAAACACATGCACTTACTGAATAATAATAACAATGGACAAATATATCATTGAAACAAATCATTGATAGTTTCATTATTCAATTACTAGTTAGGCTTAATTATACTTTTGTTCCTTATCTTTATTTTAGGTTTTAAGTTGGTACCTTATCTTTTCTGCAGGTTTCAAGTTGGTACCTTCCGTCAATTTTTTAACTATTACCGTTAAATTTGGACACGTGGCAATCTTTTGGACGTATAAATCAATGACACGTGTCCAAATTTAACGGTAATAGTTAAAAAATTGACGGAAGGTACCAACTTGAAACCTGCAAAAAAGATAAGGTACCAACTTGAAACCTAAAATAAAGATAAGGAACCAAAAGTGTAATTAAACCTACTAGTTACTACCTTATGTGCTCACACACATGCCTTGTAGTAGAGTTGTACAGTGACACCAGTAAATGCATAAAACAAACAAGAGTAATTGGTCCCATAAACAGTTGGCAATCGTCCTTTCTTGATGTAATGGACCCACAATCATAAATTTGTCATTGAAAAGTTTGCAACTTGCATAAATTATTGAACTAGTTACTTCGTGGATATTTCTTCTTGATTATTGACCTGCTACTTGCTATTTGCCTATTTGCTACCACTGGTTCATTTGTTCAACACTCCTTCAATCTAAACCACTTTCTCATTTTTTCGACGACTATTACTTTTCTCAAAAAATGGCTGAAGCTTTACTTGGAATTGCGTTTGAGAATTTGAATTCTCTGCTTCAAAATGAATTGTCCACGCTGTTTGGAATCAGGTCAAAGGCTGACAAGCTATCAACCACCTTGGATCTGATCAAGGCTGTTCTTGAAGATGCTGAGAAGAGACAATTCACTGACCGTGCTATTAAGGTATGGCTACAACAACTCAAAGATGCTGTATATGTGCTCGATGATATTCTTGATGAGTGTTCCATTAAATCCAATCGACTTAAGGGCTCATCCTGTTTCCAACCAATGAACATCATGTTTCGCCGTGACATTGGTAAGAGATTGAAAGAAATTACAAGCACATTCGATGAAATTGCTGACAGGAAGAACAAGTTTCTTCTACAAGAGGGTGTCACTGCTAAGGAAATGACAATTGAAGTGGCAGAATGGCGTCAAACCAGCTCGATTATTGCTGAACCCGAAGTGTATGGACGAGAAGATGATAAAGAGAAGATTGTCCAGTTTCTTCTCAACCAAGCGAGGGACTCTAACTCCCTTTCCGTCTATCCCATTGTTGGCTTAGGTGGTGTTGGAAAAACATCGCTCACTCAATTGGTCTACAATGATCAAAGGGTGAGCAGTACCACCGATTTTGATACAAAGATATGGGTTTGTGTTTCTGAAGCTTTCTCGGTCAAGAGGATTCTATGTTCCATTATAGAATCTATCAAAAGTGAGAAGTGTGATGCCTTGGATTTGGATGTAATACAAAAAAAAGTGCAAACACTATTGCAAGGTAAAAGATTTTTGCTAGTTTTAGATGACGTTTGGCACAAAAGTGAAGAACTTAAATTCGGATTGAGTCAAGAGAAATGGAACCAGTTGAAATCAGTGTTGTCCAGTGGATCCAAAGGTAGTTCTTGTTTAGTTTCCACTCGCGATGAGGTTGTCGCATCAATCATGGGAACATGTCAAGCTCATCATTTGTCTGGTCTCTCTGAAAATGAATGTTGGTTCTTATTCAAACAATATGCATTTGGAATTGACAGAGAAGAACAAGTAGAGCTTGTGGAAATAGGCAAGGAGATAGCAAAAAGGTGCAAGGGATTGCCTCTTGCTGCACAAGCATTGGGAGGTTTAATGCGCTCTAGGAGTACAGAAAAAGAATGGCTTGAAATTAAAGAAAGCAGACTTTGGGATTCACCGAGTGACAATTATATTTTGCCAGCGTTGACATTGAGTTATTCTTATTTAACGCCGACCTTAAAGCAATGCTTCACCTTTTGTGCTATATTTCCCAAAGATAGAATAATGTTGAAGGAAGAATTGATTCATCTTTGGATGGCTCATGGATTTATTTCATCTAGGAATAATTTGGAGGTTGAAGATGTTGGCAGCATGATTTGGAATGAACTGTGTCAAAAATCATTATTTCAAGACATTAAGATGGATGAATATTCTGGTGAGATTTCTTTCAAGATGCATGATCTTGTCCATGATCTTGCTCAGTCAATAATGGGGCAAGAATGTTTGTATTTGGAGGATGCAAACATGACAAGTTTATCAAAAAGCACACACCACATAAGTGTTCACTCGAAAAACTTGTTATCAATAAATGAGGGTGCCTTCAAAAAAGTTGAATCCTTGCGAACATTTTTTCAACTGGACCCATATAAGCATCATTACTTCCCAACAAACTGTTTTCTTCGGGTTTTATGCACATCCTTTGTCCACGTACCATCACTAGGGAGTTTAATTCATTTAAGGTATTTGGAACTTTGTTACCTTGACATGGAAATGTTGCCTGACTCAATTTGCAACTTACAAAAATTGGAAATCTTGAAAATAAGACATTGTGTTACACTGAGTTGTCTTCCAAAACGCTTGGCTTGCTTACAAAATCTTAGACATCTAGTCGTTGCTGGTTGTCTTTCTCTGTCTCGCTTGTTTCCAAACATTGGAAAATTATCTTGCCTAAGAACATTAAGTTTATACATTGTTAGGTTAGAGAAAGGTAATAGCTTGGCTGAATTACGTGATCTAAACCTCGGCAGAGAACTGAGTATCGACGGCTTAAATAATGTTGGCAGTTTATCTGAAGCTCGAGAGGCCAATTTGATGGGTAAAAAAGACCTTCAAGTATTAAAGTTGTTATGGAAAAGAAGTGATGAATTACCTGCTGTTAATGTTGAACAAGTACTTGAAGTGCTTCAACCTCACTCAAATCTCAAGAGGTTAGAAATATGTTTCTATGAAGGATTATTGTTACCAAGTTGGATAAGTATTCTTAGTAATTTAGTTTCTCTTCAACTTTGGTATTGCGAGAATTATGTGCGGCTTCCATCATTTGGTAAACTACAATCTCTAGAAATATTGAGATTATGCTATGGTAATCTAAAATACTTGGATGATGAATGTCACGATGGTATGGAGTTGAGGGTTTTCCCATCTCTGAAGGAACTCGAGTTAAAACGGTTACGAAACATAGAGGGGTTATTGAAAGTGGAAAGAGGGGAGATATTTCCTTGTCTTTCTAAATTGGAAATCGATAATTGCCCTAAACTTGGACTACTACCATGTCTTCCATCTCTTAAACAGCTCGATGTCAGTGGATGTAACAATGAGTTACTGAGGTCAATCTCTACCTTCTGCAGTCTTACCAGTCTTTTCCTTGATGGAGGTGATGAAGGAATAACATCCTTCCCAGAGGGGATGTTCACAAACCTTGTTTTTCTTCAAACTCTGGAAATATTGAATTTTCCAAAATTGAAGGAGTTACCAAATGAACCCTTTAACCTAGCTTTGGAGACTCTGATAATCTCTCGCTGTGATGAGCTTGAGTCATTACCAGAGCAAAATTGGGAAAGTCTACAATCCCTTCGAATTCTAGAGATTTCGAATTGTAAAGGATTGCGATGGTTGCCGGAGGGTATTCGACACCTCACTTCTCTTGAGCTTCTGACAATTAATGGATGTCCAATATTAGAGGAACGATGCAAGGAGGGAACAGGGGAGGACTGGGACAAGATAGCACATATTCAGAGATTAATCATTGGGCGATGATGATGGTGTTGGTTCTAATTTGAAGAGGATTATCGCATTTCCACCTAAATTGGTAGCCTCTCTATTCTCCCTTCCCTTCATCTTTCTTTTTCATTGTGTTTCTTACAGTAAAGTGTTAATATATTGTACTATGATCTCGTTCCTTGTTATGTCGGTTTCTCTTTTGATTGGGTTTCTGACATGTTAGTTTAGTAAGTAAATACCCCTTTCTTGTCACAACATTGTTATGCCATTTGAATACACATCTTTGGATTTCAAGTTCTCAATTGACTGGGTTTTCTTTCAAAACTTTGTTATATATTCTTTCAAAACAGTTGGAAGTTGTTAATGCATATTGTAGTTTTTTTTTCGTTTTTATAATTTTGGCTTTTGGTTTTGTATTGTTTAGACAGAGAGGCTCCTGATATTCACTTCAAGTATGAATCAGCTTCCAGATGCACAGCCATTATATTGGTTTTGGAAGGTCATTTTTTAAATTGGTTGTGGTTGTATTTAATTATGAATCTTTCTTTGACTATCTTAAATGTCAATTTCTTCTAACTTTATATTTCTTGCTTTATAGGTCAATTGAACAAATTCTGCTCTAGTTATTGCCAAGTTGTTGAGTTCGTTATCTTATTCCAAATTGAACCATTGGTTGAAGAAAGTAAGAAGAGGTATGTTAGTTTTCTCTCTTCCCTGCATATCCTTATGGCCATATTATTTTCTGATTTTAGTTTCTATGTGCAGGAATCACTTGCTTATTACACAGTTGTCGAAACTTATTTTGAGTTAGCGAAGCCAAGATATAAATGTGTGTCTGTGTGTCATGCTCTATGACGGAGTGGAAGTTCTTATGATTGCTGATTAGTTGATTGAGATAGCTCCTCCAAAAGATTGTGCTGCACAATCCTGCTTTAGGTTGAAACTTTAATCTGCTCAAGATATAAATCAGAAACAATTCCCTTTCATTTACATGCTCAAGATATATCTGAATTTGTATTGAGACATAACTTTAATTGATATACTATGATAGTAATAAAAAAGGTTCAGTGTAGTTTACCAACTACTTGCATAACTTTTAAATGTAATGAAGAATTAAATGAGTTTTAGATTGAACTATAATTTTGACAGTTAGATGGTTTTGAATGGTTGATAGAATAAAAAGCTAATGAAATAAAATTTTAATTGATTTTTGATTTGAGAGTTTCATGTCTTAACTCTTATCTGTTGTAGATGCAATACAAGAATGATATTAGATGTTCACATTGCAATATATTTGCTTACAAGGAGTTGGACAGAGTTAGTAACTGAATATGCTTAAACCAATGAATTCATCCTTCCAAGTGATTATGCTCCTCGAGTTGGGTGATCCACCGCAACGATCGAAATCAAAAACAATCTTTAATTGACACTTTTATGCTCCTCGTCGAGTTGAGTCATTCTCTAATTTTTGCTTCTATACTTCCGATGAACGAAAAATATGAATCAAAGTCCCTTAAATAAGTTAGTTTTATGTTTTTAGAAGTTAGGGTCTTAAAATTTTTAAATTTTGATTCAAATTGCACTTAAAGATATTTGTTTCTATCTTCTAAAATTGACTGCGCAAAAATCGATTTATGAATAAGGAAATCGATTTTCCCAGTGAAATTAGATTGTATGGTACAACCTAATATAAATCGGTTTCTATATATAGTTGTAAAATATATTTATTCGAGTAAATCAATTTTTAAACTTTAGATTTATGTTTATAAAAACATAATCTAACACATTCTAATGATCCTGTATTGATTTTCTAATCATCCAAACATCCAACAATCAGTAGATTGACTAAAAAGAGTTAAAAGTGAAAGTACAAAAAACAAACTCCCTAAACCAAAATGTTTAAGGTATATTTTGCCTGTTTTTATTCGCCACCAAACCAATAAAGAATATTTGAAATTTCATCATTTATCTTTAACTTTTAGGAATTTTCTCACGCACCCTACGAATTTACTAAAATACTTATGTCCGCTACTTAAGTAGTGGATACCCCAAAACACCATATTTTTTATAAGCAATGTTAGTTGTTATTAGTATTACAATGTTATATTAGTTTTCTCCTTGCCAGGAATCGAACCCTAACCTCCTGCTCCTTAACCCTTAGATCAACTAGCTTAATCCATCCCACCCCAAATATAATATTTTTACAACGTTCACTAATTAAGTAGTTGAAGGGTAAAAAGGGAAACATATCATGCATCTCCAAGATTTGAGTCCAAGCCACCTACATCTTCGCCTTTTAAATCTGCTTCAATATTCCATCTATGTTCTTTATGCCACTTCATAAGACTTCCTTAGAGGAACCATCAATGATAACTACAATGATCAAACAACCTTCTTTTTCGGTATCCGCATAAAACGATTTGACCAAGATAACATCAGTCCTCGTATAATAGAAATTTATACAATCTAACCATCCAAACATGTTCAAGTAAAATGATGTGCAATCAAATGCGAAGAAACTATTTCAACTTCATCGGAGGCAATCTTAGGGAGGTGCAAACAGCTCTACAGAGCTGGACCTCAAAATATTTGAGGCCTCGATTTTATTTTCTTTAATTTTTTATCTAGGGGGTGCAAATAGTAAGTAAACGTAGCATAGTACATTGCTGACTTGTTTTTTAAAATTTTCTTTTTGTATTTTTTACAATTTAAATAGAAAATTGTTTTTTTATAAAAATTTAAATTTTATTTTATTAGATATCTATTTTTACGATGAATGTCGAGCCTCTTTTTGAGTCCTATAAATCTCAACAAATTTGAAAAGTGTCAGGAAATCAAGTATCATAGAAAATCAATCACAGACGGAATCAACCACACCTCGGCAATGCCAGATCCAACACTTAAAACACGGTTAATACACATTATTCCGCCTGAACCGAGTCGGTGTTCCACATAGTAAGAATCATCATCCATCTTTGAAATTCTAAAAGTGAAGTTCATTTTCTTCGATTTGCACATAGAAATTCGTATATAACTTCCGCTTAATTTTTTTTGTATGCAGATTAAATCTGGACATTTTGCTATAAGCTTTATATGGTACAAAATGGAACCAAGCGTTATGGAATAAGATAGAGTGGAGTAGCTGGAAAGAATAGAGCACAAATTTTGTTCCATAGTTTAGATATTTTATGATGAAAAGGAATAAAATTTACCAATCCTTTGGGAAGTGAACATAATAAATTATAATATTTTAATTTAAATTTTTACTCATGATTAGACCAGAGAGATTAATAAACTCTCAACAAGTATCGGAGGGTTAAAAAAAACCACTAAACTATAAATCTATTTTGAGATTATTTGTTTACAATATATTAGAATATTGTGAACATATATCATATTTTTTAACATTTTTTTATCAAACAGACTAGTAATTAGAATTTGGGTTATTAGAGTCCAAACTTCATTCCGTATATATTATACGTAATATTCTCAGCAACTTAATTATATACACTGAACCATATTTTCTAACATTATTAGTCGCATGTAACTATTAAGGATTGTATTTTACAAGATGTAATTATTCAGGGAGAAAGACTTGCTTAGGCACAACATCAAATTTGATGTGTTAGGTGCACATACATCACTTCAAAAAATTTAAAAATCAAATAATTAATTAATAGTAGATGATGTGACTAAATTATTTAACATTTATTTTTCTACTTTTATGTAAGTGTGCCTAAATATATTTTATTTGGGGTTGTGTCCGAGGAAGAATTACTCCTATTCAGGATTGAAACCCAATAATAAGGCAAAACACATGTATGAATATGGTAGAAGATAATTAAATTTTTATAAACTGCCTGTGAACCATAATTTTTCATCTTTTAGTGCCTATAAATTAATTCTTCGGTCTCCAATTTGCCACATTCCAACTATACCCTAAAAAAAATAAAACTTATACTTAGGAGAATAAGAATTTATTTATTTTTACTATAGGAGAATAAGAAATATTATGATTTTAACAAAATAAAAATAGGTTATCATAAAATGATTAGTTAATAACTTAATTAATCGGTAGAAGTATCGCATTCTACAGGTAGAAGTTGAAATTCGAGCTTCATACGCTCCATGTATTCACCTTAATGGTGAAATTCTTACCATTTCATTCAAACATTCATAAGATACATTATCATCATATGAAGCTCAAGTTAAACCAAGGAGATCGCTTACGGCTTCATCCTATGAAGCTCTGATACTTCTAAAAAGACGAAGTATCGTGTCTGATATGTATCTGATACTGATACTCGTCTGATACGTTATGATATTCGTATTAGAGAAGTATTAGACAATTAATATTATTTTTTAGAAAAAATAACCGATACGTGTCGGATACTTCTTCGATACGCGTATCAGTGAAGTATCGGGCAATTAATGTTCTTTGATGATAGAAATGAAGGAGATGAGACTGATACAATCTGTGTTTCCTCTTAAATAGTGAATGTTAGATTATGATGTTCTTTATGAATTGTCAACTGTCTTTTTTGGGTGGTACTGATATTTTTTTTTATAGTTCTAGTTATGTCCTTTTTTTTGTAGTACTTATTTAACTTAAGATATGTAATTATCACTTGTGTGCTCAGTTTGAGTAATTTGAATGTTAATTTAATATCATTATCGATTTTTGTTATGTTTATGTATTGTGCATTTGTATATTTAATTTTAAATTTAATTTTTAAATAACGTATCGCAGACGTATCGTATCGGGAATTTTGAAAAAATTTCGTATCACCGTATCAGTATTGTGTCACGTATCCGAACTTCATAGCTTTCATCCAAACACTCATAAGATAAAAAAAATAAAAATGAATGGCAAATTGTTAGTATATTTCATTATAGGTTTGTTTTTCGCCTTGTCAAGACTTGAGTTTTGGACCTCCCACCCACTCATAAGATAAATTATCATCATATCTTGTTGTAATCTATTATTTTTATTTTGTGAATGACCTCAAGTTAAACTAAAAAAAATCTCTTACTATTTAAAAAAAAAAAAAACAAGTAGACATCTCCCAGCCCGTAGTCCGCCTACAAAATAGTCAGTACCGACACGAAAAAGGCCAAATCAGATACAAAGAGACCTGCAAATCTCAACAGATTTGGGAACCAACAGGGACTCAGAGACGAATCCAGCAAATCTCAACAGATTTAAAAGCGGTCAGAGAATCTTGTATCGTCGAAAGCCAATCACACGCAGCATCAACCACACCACTCCAACATGATCGCAAAAAAGAATTTAAAATTTAAAATGATATGCACGAGTTGATTGAAAAGTAAGGACTAAAAACACTGACGGAAAAAACTTCAGGGACTAAAAAGTGTGAAAAAAATCTCCAGAAACTAAAAATAAAATTCTGCGAAACTATAGGGACCAACATATTTAACCCTTATTTTTATTTTGTTAGTGAGTAGGATTATAATCTGGTAACCTGGTCCTATTTTGTCTTATTAATTATTCCCATGCAAAAGATATGATAATTATGTTTTATATTATCCTGTTATTTTTTCATAAGATTCGGTAAAAAAAAATTTTTTTTTTTTTCCAAATATTTTCTTCTCTTCTTTTCGATAATTTATTATTATATGTTAATAAAAGGCTTAATTACACTTTTGATACCTTATCTTTATTTTAGGTTTCAAATTGGTACTTTATCTTTTAAAAGTTTCAAGTTGATACCTTATCTTTTCTGCAGGTTTCAAGTTGGTACCTTCCGTCAATTTTTTAACTATTACCGTTAAATTTGGACACGTGACAATTTTTTGGACCTATAAATCAATGACACGTGTCCAAATTTAACGGTAATAGTTAAAAAATTGACGGAATGTGTAACACCCAAACCCATTATTTAAATATTTGTACATTTATTAAAAATCTTTTCAAAATACGCAACGGAAAAATCACAATTTAATTATGAAATCTTTGGTTAAAGATATTACAATCGTCAACATACTTAACTAATTGATTAATTAGCCTAAACATTATCTATAAAATCATTCTTTATAAAATATACCTTTTCCGAAATAAATACATTAAGTCATAAAAGACCCTATATCCTAAATACAACCATTTCCCCGTGTCACACTCAGAGCGGAGCTTCACCAAACACTTGGGCATCAACAAATACATAACATGTAAACCTGGACCACCCAACGGTCCAGAAATACACAAAACAGAGAGTTAGTAAAATCATAACCAATAAAATACAAGTGTAAGAAATATCCTTAACACTTCATCATATTATCACGCATAATCTAACTCACATACATATTCTCAATCTTAAATCAAACATAAGATTATTCACATAGCACATTGAATTAACAAATAAAATCAAGTTCAACACCATAATTCAATCAAATAACTCACACAATGTCACATAACAATTACCACGTAATGTGAACATAATCCTAATGCAATCTAATGCCACAACTCATGCTATGTCAACCTAGACATATCTAATGCATGTGGTACCATCGTCTTTATTAGAGTATCTCACCTCTAATATCCGTCTTTATCGAATAAATATAATTCGATATCCGTCTTTATTAGAATCATAGATTCTAATATCCCTAACTCAATACATGAATGCATGAATGATTCATGTACAACCACAAACACTTAATATAACACAATATTAAGTTCTACTTTATGGACGGTTTTTGGGGCACGAGGAGATTTTATGATTTCCTAGAATCTCTATAAATGTACTTCATGTTGCTACTTGGTGCTTATCTTTTTATCATTTCCTAACCTTTCTCATTTTTCTGTTGCCATGGATTCTCCAGTGACAACTATTATTAATTCGTTGAAGCAAATGCTTGATATGGAGCCAGATGATCTTCTTCACGAAGTTGATCCCTTTTCCTCCCTTGTTGATGACCTTCGGAATCATTCTTGGAGGTTGTCGCCTCTTGAAGCTGAATTCCTTCAGCGTCTTCTTCGCCTGAGGGAAGAATTGGTGGCGGATGCTCCGTTCATTAACTTGGTGGAAGAAGCTGAAGTGCATTATCATGAGATGGCGTCTGGAGTGTTTGACCAGATATGGTTAACCAAAGAAAGTATGAGGATGCATGAAGGTACCCTGGCTGCTTTATTCAATGATGAGGAGATGATTGACAAAAGGGTGGCCAAACTTGAGGGCGAGATCCAGAGGTTACAAGAGGAGAAAAGACTACTCCAAGAGGACATTAAACAGGACATTGCCAAGCTGTTGGAAAAAAGGCATGATATGCTGTATCTCAAGGACAAGCAAGACAAGTTAGGTGAAATGCTGTCCGAGATCGTGGATGATTTGAAGCTGGTAAGGCGCTGCAAGCGTTCTATCGAGGAGAAATGGGCGGGGGCGAAAGATGTTGCTGAGCAGTTATGATGTTTTGCTTTTCTTTAATGTTTGTTTATTATATTTTTTTTTTTTGTAAGGCCTATGTGCCTCTCTCTTGAATTGTAATGAAATGAAGTTTAATGATGTTCGTCCTTTCAAGTTTCCTATTTATTTGGTTAATGGCGAGGGTGTGTTGTGAGGCGAGTCGGTGCTTAAAACTTGAGTGGCGAGTTATGTCGCGACGTTTCCATTTTCACCGAACGTTGACACGCGTCTTCCACTTACGCATTTTTTACGCGTGTCTTTAATCTGGGGGCTATGAATCGTTTCACTTTCCTTCTCTGGAGAGTATATATATATGTGTTGTTTTTTCTTACTTTTTCCTTACTCCGCCTCCATTTTGTCTTTTCGCTTGTATTCTCCTTCGTGTTGAGATTTGAGGTAATTTCTTTCCTTCCCTTTTGTTATTTTTTGTTTATCTGTTCTTCCATGGTTATTCTTTGCGAGTTGGTCGATGATATTGGGGGGCGTTATATGCCTCCCTTACCGGGCTTTGAACTTATGGGCCAGATCCGTCGCCATTTTACTAGGGCTAATGGTTCATTGAACGAGAGAGGTTTTTATTCCGAAGTTTTTGGCTTTCCTGTTAGCTCTAGTGATAGCGAGGATGGCTCTGAGGCTAGTAGTACTAGTACAAATAGTAGTAGCGAATGTGTTATAATTTCCCGTTCCTCTTTCACAGGGAGAAATCTAGTTCCAAAACATTTTGTCGTCGGCGAGATGGATGTCCCTTCCAGATTCAATTCTTTTGAGATGGTTGCTTGTTTTAGGAATGTAGTGAAGCTGTGTGGCGGGGGTGTTGATGAGTGTCAGATAATTGTCGATCCGGTTGGTGAAGGGGAATTGGTTACCACCAAAAATACTGTTGAACCCCATTACTTTTATATGTATGCTAGCGTGATACAAGCGCTTAACCTTTGGTTTCCTTTGACTAGTTTTGAGGGTACTGTTCTTAGGGTGTTGAATGTTGCTCCCAGCCAACTCCAACCTAATAGTTGGGCCTTTGTTAAGGCTTTCGAACTTGTCTGCCATGGATTAGGTTAGGAACCTAGTGTTGGTGTTTTTTTCTCCTTTTATCAAGTGAAGAGCCTTACTCCAGGCAAACTTGTGTCTATTAGTGGTCAACCTAATAGGGGGTTGTTTACTCTTTACGCTTCCAACTTTAAAAATTACCAAGATTCTTTTATCCGTTTGAGATGTGGCGATAAGCTTCCTGATTTGATGTACAATGAGGCGAGGGAGCCTCTATTTCCTTTTTACTGGACCTCAAATCCTAGGGCGATTAAGGGTGTCAACGAGGCTCATCTTGCTTCTTTCGAGAGAGATGTTGTTGAGTTTCTGGATAGTTTTAATCTTTTCGTGATTAAAGATTTGATTCAAAATGAGGGAGATCACCAGGGTTTGGTTTCCTGTATCAGTAAGTGTCTTGTGTTGTTTTTGGTCCTTTTGATTTGTTTTCCCTTGCCCTATTTGTTGACTATCTTCTTTTGTTTTGTAGAGAGGATGAGGACTGTTTCTGAGGATGAGTTTACTGCGTTTTTGGAGAAATCGAAGCGGAAAAAACTTCAACCTGATGCTCCTGGCGATTTGGATGCTCAACTAGTAATTGCGGATCCGGAAGTTAATAAAGGCATTAAGAGAAAGAAGAGAACTTTGGTCAAGGCGGCGAGTAAAGTGTCTAAGAAAAATGGTGGTTCTTCTAGCCAGGTTGTCAGTGCTGACGTCAGTCTGGGAGACGACGTAGTTGTCAATAAGGGTTCGCCACGGCGTGCTCTCAGACCTCGCCAGAAAGGAGTTGTTGGCGACACCTCTGTTAATGATGTCAGTGGTTCAGTTCCTGACGCCCATATGGCGCCCCAGGGAGTTTCTGGTGGAGTTGTTTCTCCCGATGATGTTGGTGAAGCCGCCTGGTCCGAGTCTTTCGACCCTATTGAGTTCATGAACCAAGATTTCTCGGTTAGTGGTGACCCTTCTAGGTTTGCTTCTATACCCACAGCAGATCTCCGGAGGAAGGCTCTTAACTGTGGCGTACGGGGTTTGATGCTTACTCATTTGTTGGCGGATCACCAGGAACGGGAGGTTGTCTCTGAGCGTGCCCGTGCTGATAGGGTGGAGAAAACTGTGTCTGACGTGGAGAGTCGGTATATAAACGCCAAAGCGAAGTTACAGAAAGAAATTGAGGATTTGCAGGGTTCTAGGGATGAGGCTGTTAAACTTGGCAAAGAGAAAGAGGATGCCATGGCGCAGCTGAAGGTTACTCATGCTTGTGAATTGGATCGGATGAAGAAGACTCATGATTTTGATCAAGCTTTGTGGCGGAGGAGGATTAATGGCGAGCGCGTTTTGCGTGATGCTCTCATTGTTTCGTGTGCTCAGGCTGGGAAAGATATGATGGCGTTTCAAGATTATGTTGATGAGTTGGAGGCGACCAATGATGCTTTGAAGGAGGGAATGGCGGACAAATATTTTGATGGTTTTACCCTTGCTGTGGAGCAATTTAAAGTGGTGTTTCCTGATCTTGACCCTGGGCTTGTTTCTCAGGTAGATGTTATGAAGAAAGTAGATGGAGGGAAATTGGTTTCTCGCGTGTCGTCAGCTGTTTCTAACTCGGCGAGCGCGCCCTCTGAGGCCGCCGTCTAAACTGTATTGTATCTTTGATTAATGGATTCTTGCTTTTTGTAATGATACAGATAGGATTGTGATGATTTCTTTGGGTGTTGAATATTGTATCTGTGTCTCTTTTTTTTTTTTTTTTACGAGTAATTCTATTGTATGGCGAGTTACCTGAATTATTTTGTGGGACCTTGAGGTCGTTATTTGGCGAGACCCTGGGGTCCTTTTCTTTTGGACCCTGAGGTCCGTTATTTGGCGAGACCCTGAGGTCTGTACTATTGGCGAGACCCTGTGGTCTTCTTTTTTATCGGACCCTGAGGTCTGTAGTCTGGTGAGACCCTGAGGGCCTTTTTTGCTATAAAAAATAAGACGATTTTTAAAAGAAACATTGGGCCTCGATAAAAACTCCTGCCCTTGTAGGAGAAAAGAGTGTCCCAGTGCTGTTTATTATTGGAACGAAATTTATACAAAGCAACAGAGTATGTTTCCTGATGAATAAAAAGCAACTAACAACCAAAAGAAAAGAAAAAAGAAAAAAACAAATGACATAGAAACTAGACTGGGTTGCTGTCTTCCTGTTTAGCTGTAGTAGAACCTCAGGTTAGTGATATTCCATGTCCGGGGTAACACCTGTCCTTTCAAGGTCTCCAACATGTATGCTCCTCCGCCAAACACTTCTCGTACCCTGTATGGTCCCTCCCAGTTAGGGGCTAACTTTCCTCCCTTGTCTCGCCCCATGGGTCTCTTTAGCACTAAGTCGCCCTCTTTGAATTCCCTTGGTATATCACCCTGGTGTTATACTTTCTCGTGGCTCTCTGTTTAGTTGCAAATTATTTAAAGTGAGCTGCGCTTCTGATTTCGTCCAGCATGTCCAGGTTTTCCTTGAGTGCTCCGTTGTTTTCTTCCGCTGTTAACGTAGCTCTGCGCCAGCTTGGTGGGTTGACCTCCGCGGGGATCATTGCATCCGTACCATATACCATTCTGAAAGGGGTCTCTCTTGTGGATGAGTGTACTGTTGTGTGGTACGACCATAGTGTCGGGAGGAGGTGTTCCACCCAGTTCTTGCTCTTCGCTTACAAGCGCCTCTTGATGGCTTTTAATATTACCTTGTTCGCTGACTCGGCCTGCCCATTTGCTTGTGGATGTTCTACTGATATGAAGGTGTTGCGTATTCCTTTTTCCTGGCAAAAGTTTACTACGGCTTCGCTTACGAATTGAGTCATGTTGTCTGACACTATGTATTGCGGAAGCCCGAACCTGCAGATGAGGTTTTTCCAGTAGAATTTCTTGACTTTGTCTGACGAGATTGTTGCCACTGGCTCCGCCTCTATCCACTTGGTGAAGTAATCTACTGCTACCAATAGGAATTTTGCTTCATTTTGGGATGTCGTGAACGGCCCTAAGATGTCCACTCCCCACATGTAGAACGACCAAGGTGACATGACGGATTTTAGGGGCTCGCCTAGGGCGTGGTGAAGGTCTGCGTGCTTTTGGCATTTGTCACAACTTCTGACGCAGTTGTTAGCATCTCTCATTAATGTAGGCCAGAAAAATCCGGCTCTAGTCACCTTCCCTGCCAAAGACCTGGCTCCTATGTGGCTTCCACATGAGCCACTATGTATCTCGTCCAGTATGTGGAGAGATTCCGTTTCGCCGACACAAAGCAGCATTGGGGACGAGAATCCTCTTTTGTACAGCCTATCTCCAACGATGGTGTAGTATGCCACCATTTTCCTCAACTTTGTCGCCTCCTCTTTTTCTTCTGGCTCTTCTCCTTGCTGGAGATATTGGATGATAGGGCTTCTCCAGTCTTCTCTTTCTACGATTATGAATATTTCCTGGTCGCCTGTGCTAGGCTTGTTAACTGTTTCCTGGATCACTGTTCTATTGTTTCCGGGCTTCTTGGTGCTTGCCAATTTTGATAGTATGTCTGCTCTGGCGTTCTGTTCTCTTGGGACATATATTAGGTCGAAAGTGGTAAAGTTCTTGGATAACCTCTTCACCTGTTCTAGGTATTTTATGAGCTGGGGGTCTTTTGCTTGGAATTCCCCTGACACCTGGCTTGTGACCAACTGAGAGTCGCTTTTTGCTTCTAAGTTTGCTACTCCCATTTCCTTTGCTAATCTCATCCCGGCGATGAGTGCCTCATACTCTGCTTGGTTGTTGCTTGCTTTGAATGTAAAACGGAGGGATTGCTCTATCATTACTCCATCTAGTCCTTCTAGCACTACACCGGCTCCGCTTCCCCTTAAGTTGGATGCGCCATCCACTGATAGAGTCCATGGCTGCTTTGTTGTTTCGTCAGGCGGAGATGAAGATTCTAAAATAAAATCTGCCAGTACTTGAGACTTGATGTTGCCTCTTGGTACGAAAGAGATATCGTACTCTGAAAGTTCTATTGCCCACGCCACCATCCTATCTGCCAAGTCTGGCTTTCTCAACACATGCTTGATTGGGTGATCTGTTCTTACTATGATCTGGTGGCTTTGGAAGTATTGCCTTAACCTTCTGGCTGTGGTGACTACTGCTAATGCCAGTTTCTCGATCTTCTGATAGCGGACTTCTGCTCCTTGAAATACTCTACTGACAAAATATATTGGCTTTTCCTCACCGTTGATCTCCTGTACCAACGCTGAACTTAGGGCGCGCTCTGAAACGGCGAGATACAATAGTAGGGGGAATTCGGCTTGTGGGCGAGTTAGGATCGGCGGTGAGGCTATGAATTCTTTTAGATTTTGGAAAGCTGCTTCGCACTGATCTGACCACACGAATCTCTCGCCACTCTTCAAAGTGGAGAAGAAATGAAAAGCTTTTTCTCCCGCGCAGGACAGAAATCTTGAGAGCGCCGCGATTCGCCCTGTGAGTTGCTGCACTTCCTTCACCGAAGTTGGGCTCCTCATATTAATTATGGCCTGACACTTTTCGGGATTTACCTCGATCCCTCTGTTGGTGAGCATGAATCCTAAAAATTTGCCTGCCTGGACCCCAAATGAACATTTCACTGGATTGAGGCGCATGTTGTATTTCCTTACTGACTCTAGGATATCCTTCAGATCCTTATGGTGCTCGCCTTCAGTGGTGGTTTTTACTACCATATCGTCAATGTAAACTTCAAGGTTTCTTCCAATATGGTTGGCGAACACCCTGTCCATGAGGCGCTGGTAGGTGGCTCCAGCGTTCTTGAGGCCTAACGGCATGACTTTGTAGTGGTAATTGCAACTGTTTGTCATGAACGCTGTTTGTGGTGCGTCCAGGGTGTTCATTTTTATCTGGTTATACCCAGAGTAGGCTTCCATGAAGCTTAAGGTTTTATGCTCTGACGCGCCATCAATTAACCTATCAATACTTGGAAGGGGGTACGGGTCCTTTGGACAGGCTTTGTTCAGGTAGGTGAAGTCAACACACATTCTCCACTTTCCATTCTGTTTTTTTACCATGACAACATTTGATAGCCATTATGGGTATTTTACTTCTTCTATGAAGTTTGCCTCTTTTAGCTTGGCGACCTCTTCATCGATTGCAACTCTCCTCTCTTCGCCGACCTTTCTTTTACGCTGGCAGATTGGTTTTGCTAAAGGAGAGATCGCCAGCTTGTGTGTTATGATGCTTTCATCAATCCCTGGCATATCCAAGGATTTCCATGCGAATAGGTCGGCATTTTCTCTTAGTGTTGTGATAATTTCTCTTTTCTCTTCCTCGCCCAGATTCGTGCCCAAGTTGGTTAGCTGATGTGACTTTTCTCCAATTTGAATTTGCTCTAGATCCTCAATAGGGCTAACTCTTTGCTCGTAGAACTCCTCTCTCGGATCTAAATCTGTTAACTCCTCCTGACTCATTTCTGTAGTAACGAGGATTTGCAGCTGCTCCCCTACTACCCGAGCTTTTTTCTGTCTTAGACTCGCCTCATAGCATTGGCGAGCTTGGGCTTGATCTCCCCTTACCATGCCGATCCGTCCATCTTCTAATGGGTATTTCATTAACAGGTACAATGTGGACATGGCAGCTCCCAGTGTGTTAAATGCGGGGCGACCAATGATTATGTTATACGAGGAGAAATGGGTTTTGACTACCAGATAACGCACCTTGATTGTCTTGGCGTTTTGTTTATCCCCGAACGTCGTTAGTAGCGTAATGTGTCCCATGAATTCCACCTGGTCTCCTGCGAATCCCACCAAGGTACCATTGTACGATTGTAGTTGTTCCCCTGCTAACTGCATGGCTTTGAAGGCCTCCCAATACATTATGTCAGCTGAACTTCCTGAATCTATTAAGACTCTTTTCACATCGCAATTCAGAATTTGGACCTGTATGACTAATGGGTCATCATCATGAGGGAGGATTCCTTGTCCGACACTTGCGGAAAAGGAAATTTCTGGGGTGGTCGAGGCAACCGTACTTCCAACTAAGTTTGTTTCGTGTATGATCTTCCTCAGGTAGCGCTTCCTGGAGGCCCTGGATTCGCCTCCCCCTGCGAATCCACCTGCTATGGTGTTTACCGCGACTCTAGGCTGGTCTTTCTCTTTCTCGTCTCCTGGGTTATTTCTGGGCGAGTGTGGCGGAGTTCTCTTACTTGTGGCGCCCTGTGCCGCCTGTTCGATAAACTTGCGCAAGTGTCCACTGCTGATTAATTTCTCGATCAGCTCTTTTAGCCTAAAGCATTTTTCTGTGTCATGACCTTTGCACCTGTGGTAATGACACCATTCTTCCGAGTTTGGCCCCATCCTGACGTTGCGGTCTGGCGCCTGGGGCAGTCTTGCTAGACCAGTGCTTAAAATTTCGTCCAACACTTGGACTCGCTTGCTATTTAGTGGAGTAAGGTCTTCTTCTAGTAACCTGTTTCTTTCGTTGATATACCAGGGGCGCTGGTAAGGCACGTCACTACTTCGCCCTTGGTAACCCTTTTGGCGAGAGCTGCCTCTTCTCTCTGGTGAGCGGCGATCTGATGATCTCTCCTTAGAATCCCTTCCCTATTCTCGGCGTTGCTTTCCTCGCCTTTTATGTAACATTCTGCCCGCTTCATCACCTCTTGCATGGTTTCGGCAGGCTTTTGCGCCAGGGACTCGTTGAAATGTCCGACTTTTAGTCCGTTCTAGAAGGCTGCGACGAACATTTCTTGATTTGGATTAGATACTTTTATTGTCTCTTCACTGAATCTGGCAAGGTACTCCCGGAGGTTTTCATTACTTCGCTGGCGAATCCCGAATAGGGCAGTCGCCGTTACTTGAATGTGTTTGCTGCCCGAGAATTGGTTGATGAACTTTTTGTGGAAATATGCATATCCTGCAATTGAGTTTCGGGGTAAGTGCATATACTATCGTAGCGCAGCGTCCTTGAGAGTACCCGATAGTAGTTTGTATCTTAGGTGTTCCTCCGCTCCTATTATTGACGTTTGAGTACCAACCGTCATCAGGTGTTCCAACGGGTCAGATTTTCCGTCAAAAGTTGGGAGATGTGGAATCTTAAAATTTGGTGGAACTTGAGTATCCCAGAGTGTTTGTGAGAGTGGTTGGGATTCTTCTGGTGTGTCTTCGTCTGATTCCATTTCAACCACTTTCTCCTGCTCCATGGCATTAACTTTGTCTTGCAAAGCTTTGATTGCAGCCATGGCAGCTTGGAGTGTCATTCCTGCTCCGGTGTCGTTCGTTCTGTTGCTGTCCATGTGACTATCTTTCTGACAATAATGTAAGGCCTGGGAATCGTTTTACCAGGGCCCCAAGGTGGGCGCCAAATGTTCCTGCTAATGTTACAGGGACTACCTATTTACTCTTAGTCTTAAGCTTAATATCTCATTTCTGCCTCCTTCTATGATGAAATACTCCATCTATATATAGGTCGTGCTTCCTAGCGGTTTTGCCATGGATTCCCTATTCCCACGTTTCCATCATGTGCTGGGAAGTGGAGATCGTGATCGTTCCCGCCTAAAGACGTTTTCTTTGATCGAGTCTTCTGCTGATCGTGGGTGGTTTGTGCTTTAGGGATGAATTGGGCTTTACCATGCGTAGAGTATATTTGGGCCTTCAGGCGAATTGGGCTTTTGATGAGCTCGCCCAGTCCACTATCCATATCCGTCTTTATTAAGATATATCACAAATCTTAATATCCGTCTTTATCGAACAAAATCCGATATCCTTCTTTATTAAGATAACACAATACCTTAATATACTTCTTTATTAGAATAACATAATTCTAATATTCTTCATTCATATACATACATATCATACATTCATCAATAACATCAACAAATCATTATTAATTAAAAACATCATCAGCAATTTTAAAGGTATAGGAAGTATACAAAAATATAGGAAAACTTCATAAACCAAGCTTCATCTCATAAAACTAACTTCGGATTTGGAATCTACGCGAAAAATCGAGTGAAATAGGTTCCGGGTGCATAAACCGTCAAAAAGTCAACCAAAAGTCAACTCTGGTCAACAAACTGTCAGTCTCCTGCGCGCCGCGCAGCAATTAGAGGAGAAAGTTGAAAAAGTAACTTATTAACACATTGAAAGTAACGTATTAACACAAATAATCACTTATTGTTCATGGATCTTGACATATTTGTAAAAACTCATAAACATTCACAAATCTTAACAAACATCTACAAATACTCATTTTTACCCATTAAAATTGTTCATACATCATGTTAAGAGTATATTAAACATACTATGAACATGAGTTTTCACTTTCATTAAGAAAAATCATCCCAAAAAGCCCACGAAAATGAGTGGAGAAAGTTTGGGTTCGGAGAAATCGACATTCTCCACTTTCTCTAGTCACTCACAATTATGAAAACTAACTCTCTTACCTTAGATCGATGATTCCAGACAATTTGCTCTTGATCCTCTTCAAGAACTCATGCCCTAGCTCTCCTCTTCCTCTTCTCTTCCTTCTCTCTTCTTTCTCTCTCAAAAAGACACAAAATGTGACAAAATGACATTTCTCTGTCTAACTTGTGCTATAAATAGCTCTCCGCGTTTCTCTAATACTAGGCCCATTTGTAACAAAGCCCAAAAGTCCACTATCGCATAATTCTCATAAACTCGTCCAATTAACTAATACTCTCGCTTATTAATTAATCGCCACAATAATAAAATAATAATAATAAGCCACATCAATATATAAATATACACATATATATACAAATAACGAATAAATGAAAACCGGGTCGTTACAGAATGTACCAACTTGAAACCTGCAGAAAAGATAAGATACCAACTTGAAACTTTTAAAAGATAAGGTATCAACTTAAAATCTAAAATAAAGATAAGAAATCAAAAGTAATTAAACCTTAATAAAACATATAAGATATACTCCGAAGAGTTTAATATATTATATAATATAGGTGAACGCTCTCAAGAGTTTAATTAAATACTGATACTTTGGGTTTACTATTTTGTTTCATAAAATAAAAATAGATTAAAGTTTTTGACAAAAAAAACAGAGATTAAATTTAAATCCTATGCATTGATGGTAAAATGCTTTTATACATACATCCAGTGAAATATCATTGTATCACTTTATAGGTCAATTCCTAAAATATATTTTCATATGTCTACGTAACATGATTTAATCGGATATTTGTATAAAATAAATTTACAGAGTTGGTGTACATGTATTAAATCCAAATAAAAAAAATACTATTTCATTTATATATTAATATTTTATCTTGTCTGTCCCATGAGCTTGACTCAATTGATTGGACATCGCATTTTATATGTAAGGGGCCGGGGTTTGAACCCCGATCATCTCACTTATCCACCTTAAACGTTGAATTTCTAGCCGTTAGACTACTTAACCAAAAAAATAAAAATATTTTATCCTGTCTACGTTTATCCAATGTTGACCATCAATTGGCTAAGAATAATGGGTGCGTTTGTTTAAGATTTTTTTGGAAAAAAATCTATTTTTTTCAAAAAAAAATCACTTTTTTTATTTTTGTGGTGTTTGTTTCAGATTTTTTCAAAAATCATTTTAGTAAAAAAATCTATTTTTTCTTCAAAATGAAAAGCTATTTTGAGTAGCTTTCTTCAAAATCTATTTTTTTGAAAACCATTTTCTTAAAAAATGGATTTTTATGATTGTAAACAAACGCAAAATAACTTTAGATTTTTTTCAAAATCTCTACAAAAAAATCTCTAGATTTTTTTCAATTAAATCTATTTTTTTTAAAGCTTAAACAAACGGGCCCATTATTTAAACACTCCGCATTTAATAGCATTTATGTAATTGAATTTTTTTTACTGTAGAATTTATGTAATTGATCTCCGTGAGCTTAGTTTAGTTGGTAGAGATATCGCACTATATGTGCAGAGTTCGAGTTCGAACTCGGGACACTCCACTTATTCACTTTTAAGATGGATTTTCTAGTCATTAGACTACTTGACCCAAAAAAAAGAATTTATGTAATTGAATGAAAAATTATATATAAATAACTTTTTAATCAGTTTCCTTGACACTATCAAAGTATATTACTTTTTTGACAAATGTTTTTTACTAAATTTTAGCGTGACATTGTTCTGATGGTAAAAGAATATAAATAAATTATCTAATACAAAAAAATATAGTGTAAACTATTGTGGCATTGTTTCCTTGTTTCAAGAATATATTAAATCATTAGTCAAAAAAATAAAAATATTAAATCATATCACAACAAATATCATAAATGTTAAGCCAAAGAAATAAAACATCCATAAGTATATTCAAACATCATCAATTTATTTACTTTTTCTTTCTAATTAATTTAGTCATTGGAGTAACATTGTTTGACTCTTTAATTCTATAATTAATTAAAAAAAATTGTAAATAGTCTGGTTAGTTACTAGATTTACACATTTAGATGTGGAGAAATCTGAAATCCGGAATACAAACTCCGGTCATTCTAATAATATCTTTGGTAGCTACTATTTGAGCTATGACAATTAATTAAAAAAACTTTGGTACAAATGCTTTAATTATTATTTTTTTAATTTTTGGTCAAGACACTTTAATTAGTTCTATTTTAAAATTAAACTTTATCAGTCTCGTTTAATTAGTAGGAACGTTGTCCCGTGAATTTAGCTAAGTTGGTAGGGATATTACACTAAGCTACTTTTCAAAAAAAATAGTAGGACATCACATGTAATATACAGATGCAAAATTCAAACTATATTACACATTCACCTAGTAAAATTCTAGCAACAACAATAAAATCAAAATATTTCTAGACCAAAAAAATAATTCAAAATCTTTTCACCTTGACCCAAAAAAAAAATCAAAATCTTTTTACCAATAATAATAAATTTGGTCAAAAGTAATAAAAATCTTAATCCCTTTATCAATTGTTGGTAGGGATGTCAATGGATATTCATTGAGGCGGAAAGTATGATATATGTGTCCACCCCGTTAGATAAATATGATATTTCTGTCCGTTCTATACTTATGTGGATATCTGCTAAGCGGATAATCCATGGATTTTATTGTATCCACAGATATTACAGATATCCATTGATGACGTTTTTATTTTATAAAATTGATTATGGAAAAGAAAAAAAAAATTGTTTAGTTTATTTTAAAGACATAAAAATATTAACACACAATATTCTTACATGTTTTTAAATAGAATTTTTACCAAATATGAAAAATTGCTTCAAAAGAAAAATATAAAAAAAATTATCACAGAAGATTAAAAAAAAATATGAAAAGTGTTCTTTAATGAATATGTGAAAACAAAATGTATGAATATGAAGACAATTTCTTTTATAAGATAAAAATATTAGCATTTTTTTTTGCTACATAAAAAATACTAGAGTTTATATTTAAGTAGAGATTTTTAATTAATTTTACTAATTTATTAACGATAACGGATATCCGCGAGTATGGATAGTATTAAATCTGCATTCGTATCTATTAAATACGAGTAATTGAAATATCCATTAAGCTATCCGCCACGGGCACGAGACGGATTTTATCCGCAGATATTTGCGGGTACAAATTTGTTTAACATCTCTAATTGAATTGGCGGTAGAATTTTCGTACCAATAAAACAATAACCAAAAGAAAATCTTTTCCATGAATTGATGTAAAGAAAATCTTTTCCATTAATATCTGAACAAGTAACGTTAGAGTTTAAACACACAATAGGGTCCACACACAAAATGGCGTCGCGCACACGATGCACCATTTCACATTGGACCACACTCAAAAATAATCTCTTACACTGTGTTTGTTTAGGTAAATTTACAAAAGAGAGAAATAAGAAAAAGAGATATAAGAGAAATATGACATTTATATGGTTTGGAAGAGGATAAAAATAAGAGAGAAAGAAATTTTTGGGATGGCACCCACACAAAAAAAGTTCTCTCCAAAAGAGGTGAGATTTGTTTCGAGGAGAAGCTTTATTTATGAATTCTCCATATTATCCTCCCTTATTCTCATGACATGACGGTTACCTATTTTTTTCTTCAACTTCTACTATGTTATTATTATTTTTTTTATTTTGATAGCCACTTTTTTAGAATATATCTCTATTGTTATCAATTTGTTTTTGGTTTTTTAATCGATTAGTTTTGTTGTCGTTCTTCTTAATTGTTACAACTATTAATTATACGAACTTCATATTGACAGTATTTTTTTTCTTTGGTATTGTTTTTCATTGTAGCTTTTTTTTTTGTTGGCAGTAATTTTTTTTTAATACAAATTTTATATCGTAGTATTATTGTACAATAACAATAATATTTAAGTCATTGATTTTTATGTTATTAGTAGATGTGAAAACCATAATAATTTAATATATTTAAGTTATAGTTATAAAGGTTAAATTGGTCTTTTACAATTTTTATTAATTTTTCTCTACTTATATTTCTTCTTTATTTCTATTCATCAAAACAATACAAAATTTCTACTATACTTCTTTTATTCGCTATTTCTCTTCTCTCCTATTTCTCTCTTTGTTATTTCTCTCTTTTCTATTTCTCTCTCATCCAAACATAGTGTTAAAGAGAAACAAACATTATATTATATGAGGAAAGGAACATGTTTATTAAATAGTTCCTTCAAAACACATAAGTAACTTGCATGGTTAGTACACGTGGACCAATAACAATAAAACACAATAAAAAATCTTAAATCTTTTTATTCCTATTTCTTTTATTGAAGTGATCAAAACTTCAATTCAACGCTCAGAGAGAACATAACTGAACTGAAAGAAAACACAGAAGAAAATAAATAAAAACACAACAATTTTTATCCTGGGTTTTCGATCGTTTAACGTTGTTGATTTGTCGTTTTGTTTGGCTTTGTATTTTTTTCTTTGAAATTGGTTTCTTGAAACAAAAGGGCACGTAAAGTTCCACATTCTCTGCATTGATCGATTTTTTTCTGAATTTTCTTGTGTAACTCATCAATGGAGGTTGATGGTGGTGACAAGAGTAATGGAAATCGAAAAAGGAAAAAAAGGTCGTTGAAAAAAAAGCTTCTTGTTGATGAAAAAGTCGAGGTAATGTAATGCTATATGATTCTGTTTTTTCCTTCTTGATGAAGATTTGATTTTTTTTTTTTGTTTATGAATTTCTGGATTATTGATTTTGTTTTAGGGTTTAATGTGAGGGTTATTTTGCATAATTGTTGTAATTCAGTTCTGTTAAGAATTTTTTTTGTTTAATGGGTTTTTGCAAAATTATTATTATTATATTTTGAATAAAACAAAACAGAAGAAAGAAGATTTACGCACCGCTCAATCAACTTTACGCTTTCTCTTTCTCTCTCACTCTCAGCATTCGCTCAATTTCTCTCTCCCTCACCGCTCTCAAATCCGCCGCACCTCCGCAGATTTGAGGTAAGCAAACCTAAACTAAAACGTTGTCGTCTTGTCCTTGCTCTGTCTGTTTCTGTTAAGAACCTAAAACCTTCTCAATCTAGAATCTTTGTTTGATGGCTTGATTTCCTAGACAAACTCTATTTTCTGTTTCTGTTGAATTTTAAGGATCAGACAATAAAAAAGGGTCGATATTTTGGTCCCAAACTTAAAACCAGCATAGAAACTTTGAAAGTTTTGGTTCCTTGGGTAGAAAAGATGAAAGGTCCCAATGATTTGGCTTGGTATCTGCAAAATAACATATACTTTACTTGGTGCTTCTGCTGCCACTGAAATGAACTCTATCCAAGATGAAGAACCTAACAGATGACGTCCTGAGGCATCAGCTGATGGTGATGCGGGTACGTTAGAGGTGAAGATTTCCATTGGGAGATTCTCGGTGCATATAATGGGACACTATACTTTGATCAGATTTTAGCAAAAAATCAATCAATGTGCTAAGTTTTTATGATTACTGAACTTCCCCTTGAGTTGATTGAGCTTCTCCATAAGATCGTGCTACAAAAATCTGCTTTTTGTTGAAACTTCAATCTGCCAAATTTGCCGATCCTTACTTCATTTAAGGCAGATTCTTCAAGGATCATGAACAACAACATTGGGAATTCAAATTCTACTTCGAACTTAAGATTAATATATCATTGAAAGAGAACACACAACAGTGATTGTGCAGGACTGCTCTCAGCTTTCCAGTTAAAAAACCCAACCAAAGAATCATACCGGACGCCATTCACAATCACTTTACCTTGCAGTCGAACTCCGGATTACTAGGGGCCCCTTCCCCTAGGAACCGAAGAGTTAGGTGCTGATGGATTGATGTCAAAGAGACTGTGCAACATTGAGTAGCTGCTGATGCTTGGTTTCAATTACTGAGTTCTGTTGAGGCTTGTAAGGACAGGAAACTGATGAGTTGTTCCTTCATGTTGTAAGAAAGCTTTAAGATCAAGTTCTTTTGCATTATATGACCTAATGGATTTGACTTCCTTATCAAATTGAGTCTTGAAAAGTTTGAAGAAAGTTTGTATAACCTGTGGTGCCTCAGACTTATTTTTCATCAAATGGGCCCATGTATACCTTGAGTGGTCATCCACAATGGTGAGAAATTATTTCTTTGTATCATGAGTAGCCTCAGAGAAGGGACCCCAAATGTCACAGTGAATCAAATCAAAAGGAAATTGGCAATGATTGCTGATCTTTTCCATTAGTTGAAACTTCAATTTGCCAAGTTTGTTGTTATGTGCAGAGCCTCACTCCATTCAAGAGTTAGTGTTCTTGATATTTTAAAGGCTAATAATTGGAGGGACATTGGTTCTTCATCTATTCATTCCTTTCCAAAACATTGTTTATCATTTCATTTGTTATTTTAACAAAAAAGTACTAATCAATGGGAATAATTTATTTATTTATTCTAAAAAATGTATCTGTTTTAACAGGAATGTAACCAGACAGAGAATTTGTTTGATAAATGATGTCTAAATAAAGACACTGAGCAAGATCACGAAGGACAAATGAAGTCTGAATCAACTTCGTGCCATTCAAAGTGGATTCATCATTAGTTATATTACAGCATCAAATGACAGCCTTTATTAATACAATGCACAGCCTCTAGTATTATGATGTTGTAAAAATGATCCAAAGTGTATTCTATAATTTCAGACAGAAGAAACTGCTACTGAAATTCCATGCATTTCAGACTCAATGAGACAATTGTTTCACGAGAGTTTCATAAATATTTGCATAACTATTCAGTGAATTCTGTTTTATTCGTTTACCAGTTCCACCACTAAATGCATACATCCGAATGTCTTACATCAGAACAAATGGATTTTCTATTGTATTAGCTATAAACAAATATTTACATATAAACCAAAGTTATTATAAACAATGGCTCAATCAAACTATTTATTCTTTCCAACAATGGAGACAAAGAAAAAGAGACAAAAAAACTAATAAATTTGTGATTCAAAATATGGCTCCTACTTGCATCAATTAATGAAAATTGCATTGTGGCTTCTTGGATGTTTCTTGACAGTTTCCCACTGAAAATTGCATTGTGGCTTCTCTTACTCCTTATTGCATTATTTTATTAGTATACTGTGTTCACATGCTTTTGTAGTATAAGTCTCATCACTAAATGAATAAAATAAGTGATGGACCCAATAATGAACTCTGCATCATTGTGACTTCGTGGATGTTTCTTTATTTTTTCCCACTGACTTGCTATTTAATTTGCTGACTTGCTACCATTGAATCCACTTCACAGTTCTTATGTTTACTACTCCTTCAATCTAAACCACTTTCTCATCTTTTCAACTCTTTCTTTTTCTGAAAAAAATGACCGATGCTTTACTTGGAGTTGCTTTTGAGAATTTGATGTCTCAGCTTCGAAATGAATTTTCCACCATTTCGAGAATCAGTTCAAAGGCACAAAAGCTATCAACCAACTTAGATCTGATCAAGGCTGTTCTAGAAGATGCTGAGAAGAAACAACTCACAAACCACTCTATTAAGGTATGGCTACAACAACTCAAAGATGCTGTATATGTGTTGGATGATATTCTTGATGAGTGTTCCATTAAATCCAACCGACTTAAGGGCTCATCCGCTTTCAAACCAAAGAATATCATTTTCCGCCATAACATTGGAAACAAGTTGAAAGACATTACAAGCAGATTCGATGAAATTGCTGACAGGAAGAACAAGTTTCTTCTACAAGAGGGTGTTACTGCTAAGGAAATGACAGTTGAAGTGGCTGAATGGCGTCAAACCAGCTCAATTATTGCTGAACCCAAAGTGTACGGACGAGAAGATGATAAAGAGAAGATTGTTGAGTTTCTTCTCAACCAAGTGAGGGACTCTAACTCCCTTTCGGTCTATCCCATTGTTGGCTTAGGTGGTGTTGGAAAAACAACTCTCACTCAATTGGTCTACAGTGATCCAAGGGTGAGTACTACCAATTTTCATACAAAGATATGGGTTTGTGTTTCTGAAGTTTTCTCGGTCAAGAGGATTCTATGTTCCATTATAGAATCTATCGATCGTCAGAAGTGTGATGCCTTGGATTTAGATGTAATACAAAGAAAGGTGCAAGAACTATTGCATGGTAAAAGATTTTTACTAGTTTTAGATGACGTTTGGAACAAAAATGAAGAACTGAAATTTGGATTGATCCAAGAGAAATGGAACCAGTTGAAATCAGTGTTGTCCAGTGGATCTAAAGGTAGTTCTTGTTTAGTTTCCACCCGTGATGAGGTTGTTGCATCAATCATGGGAACGTGTCACGCTCATCATTTGTATGGCCTCTCTGAAAATGAATGTTGGTTGTTATTCAAACAATATGCGTTTGGACATGACAGAGAAGAACAAGTAGAGCTCGTGGAAATAGGCAAGGAGATAGCAAAAAAGTGTGGGGGGTTGCCTCTTGCTGCACAAGCATTGGGAGGTCTAATGCGCTCTAGGAGTACAGAAAAAGAATGGCTTGAAATTAAAGAAAGCAGACTTTGGGATTCACCAACTGACAATGATGTTTTTCCAGCCTTGACATTGAGCTATTCTTATTTAACGCGGACCTTAAAGCAATGTTTCACTTTTTGTGCTATATTTCCCAAAGATACAATAATGTTGAAGGAAGAATTGATTCATCTTTGGATGGCTCATGGATTTATTTCATCTAGGAAAAATTTGGAAGTTGAAGATGTTGGTAGGATGATTTGGAATGAATTATGCCAAAAATCATTCTTTCAAAACATTATGATGGATGGTTATGCTGGAGACATGTCATTCAAGATGCATGATCTTGTCCATGATCTTGCTCAATCAATAATGGGGCAAGAATGTTTGTATTTGGAGGATGCAAACATGACAAGTTTGTCAAAAAGCATACATCACATAAGTACTGTTCACTCCAATGGCTTGTTATCAATCGATGAGGGAGCCTTCAAAAAAGTTGAATCCTTGCGAACATTTTTCCAGTTTAACCAATATACTAGAAATACACTTCATTACTTCCCAACAAACCGTTTTCTTCGGGTTTTACGCACATCCTTTATCCATGTACCGTCACTAGGGAGATTAATTCATTTAAGGTATTTGGAACTTTGTTGCCGTGACATGGAAACGTTGCCTGACTCAATTTACAACTTACAAAAATTGGAAATCTTGAAAATAAAAGGTTCCCATAAACTGAGTTGCCTTCCAAAACACTTGGCTTGCTTACAAAATCTTAGACATCTAGATATAGATGATTATAGTTCTTCTTTGTCTTGCTTGTTTCCAAACATTGGAAAAATATCTTGTCTAAGAACATTAAGTTTATACATTGTTAGTTTAGAGAAAGGTAATAGCTTGGCAGAGTTACGTGATCTAAACCTCGGTGGAGAACTGAGTATCAAAGGCTTAAATAATGTTGGCAGTTTATCAGAAGCTCAAGAGGCCAATTTGATGTGTAAAAAAGACCTTCAAGTATTAAAGTTTTCATGGAAAATAAGAAGTGGTGAATTTACAAAGACCCCTGCTGTTAATGCTGAACAAGTACTTGAAGTGCTTCAACCTCACTCAAATCTCAAGACGTTACAAATAGATGACTATGAAGGATTATTGTTACCAAGTTGGATAAGTATTCTTAGTAAATTTAGTTTCTCTTAAACTTTGGGATTGCATGAACTGTGTGCGGCTTCCGTCAACTAGTAAATTAATATCTCTAAAACGACTCGAATTAAGAAATATGGTTAGTCTTAAATACTTGAATGATGAGTCTCATGATGGTATGGGATTCCCATCTCTGGAGGTACTCTGGTTGAGTGACTTACCAAACATAGAGGGGTTATTGAAAGTGGAAAGAGGGGAGATGTTTCCTTGTCTTTCTTATTTGTATATCTCTTCTTGCCCTAAACTTGGACTGCCATATCTTCCATCTCTTAAAGACCTCACTGTGTGGGAATGTAACAATGATTTACTGAGGTCAATCTCTACCTTCTGTAGTCTTACCAACCTTAACCTCAGTAGGGGCGAAGGAATAACATCCTTCCCTGAGGGGATGTTCACAAACCTTACTTGTCTTCAAACTCTGGAAATAGGTAATTTTCCAAAATTGAAGGAGTTACCAGATGAACCCTTTAACCTAGCTTTGGAGAATCTGAGCATCTCTGCGTGTAATGAGCTTGAGTCTTTACCAGAGCTAATTTGGGAAAGTCTACAATCCCTTCGATCTCTAAGAATTTTGAGTTGTAATGAATTGCAATGGTTGCCAGAGGGTATTCGACACCTCACTTCTCTTGAGACTCTGACAATTATGGAATGTCCAACATTAGAGGAACGATGCAAGGAGGGAACAGGGGAGGACTGGGACAAGATAGCACATATTCCAAAATTAAAGATTGGGTGGCCATGATGGTGTTGGTTCTAATATGAAGAGGATTGTCTTTTTCCACCTAAACTGGTAGCCTCTCTATTCTCCCTTCCCTTCATCTTTCTTTTTTGACTGTATTTCTGACAGCAACATTGTTATGCCATTTGAATACACATCTTTGGATTTCAAGTTCTCAATTGACTGGGTTTTCTTTCAAAACTTTGTTATATATTCTTTCAAAACAGTTGGAAGTTGTTAATGCATATTGTAGTTTTTTTTTCGTTTTTATAATTTTGGCTTTTGGTTTTGTATTGTTTAGACAGAGAGGCTCCTGATATTCACTTCAAGTATGAATCAGCTTCCAGATGCACAGCCATTATATTGGTTTTGGAAGGTCATTTTTTAAATTGGTTGTGGTTGTATTTAATTATGAATCTTTCTTTGACAATCTTAAATGTAAATTTCTTCTAACTTTATATTTCTTGCTTTATAGGTCAATTGAACAAATTCTGCTCTAGTTGTTGCCAAGTTGTTGAGTTCGTTATCTTATTCCAAATTGAACCATTGGTTGAAGAAAGTAAGAAGAGGTATGTTAGTTTTCTCTCTTCCCTGCATATCCTTATGACGATATTATTTTCTGATTTTAGTTTCTATGTGCAGGAATCACTTGCTTATTACACAGTTGTCGAAACTTATTTTGAGTGAGCGAAGCCAAGATATAAATGTGTGTCTGTGTGTCATGCTCAATGACGGAGTGGAAGTTCTTATGATTGCTGATTAGTTGATTGAGATAGCTCTTCCAAAAGATTGTGCTGCACAATTCTGCTTTAGGTTGAAACTTTAATCTGCTTTTTTATGGAAAATAAGATCAGAAAATTCTGCTCAAGATATAAATCAGAAACAATTCCCTTTCATTTACATGCTCAAGATATATCTGAATTTGTATTGAGACATAACTTTGATTGATATACTATGATAGTAATAAAAAAAGGTTCAGTGTAATTTACCAACTACTTGCATAATAGTTTACTAATCACTTAACATTTCAAATCAGTTTTAACTTCAGCATAATCACATTGTATCATATACAACTCACCCATTATATCCAATGAATAAATTCATGGAATAGGAACTTATTAAGCTTTTTTATAAATTTGCACAAAACACATTCAGTGTTACGAATTTTACCGATCAAAGAATGATACTAATCAATAAAAAATAAGGCTAGTATTATGCTCCTCGAGTTGGGTAATCCACCACAACAATCGAAATCAAAAACAATTTTGAATTGACACTTTTATGCTCCTTGTCGAGTTGAGTCATGCTCTAATTTTTGCTTCTATACTTCCGATGAACGAAAAATATGAATCAAAGTCTCTTAAATAAGTTGGTTTTATGTTTTTAGGGTCTTAAAATTTTTAATTTTGATTCATATTACACTTAAAGATAATTGTTTCTATCTTCTAAAATTGACTGCGCAAAAATCAATTTATGAATAAGGAAATCGATTTTCCCAGTGAAATTAGATTGTATGGTACAACCTAATATAAATTGGTTTCTATAGTTGTAAAAATCTATTTATTTGAATAAATCAAGTTTTAGACTTCAAAAATAGATTATGTTTAACACATTCTAACGATCCTATATTTATTTTCTAATCATCCAAACATCCAACAATCAGTAGACCAAATGCTTAAGATATAATTTTGCCTGCTTTTATTCACCATCAAACCAATAAAGAATATTTGAAATTTCATCACTTGTCTTTAACCTCAAGGGATTTTCTTTTGCCACCCTAATTTTCTCACGCGCCTAAGAATTTACTAAAATATCTTTGTCCGCTACTTAAATAGTGGATACCCCAAAACACTCTAGTTTTTATAACATATGCTATTTAAGTAGTGGAAGGGTAAAAAGAAAAACGCGTAGGACGCGCGAGAAGCTGGTAGGGTGGCAAAAGAAGTTCTCTAACTTCAAAGCCCTATATTATGACCATATTATTTTCTCATTTTAGTTTCTGTGTGCAGGAATCATTTCCTTAGTACACAGTTGTTGGAACATATTTTGAGTGAGGGAAGCCAACATATAAATCTTCAGTGGAAGTTCCTCCAAAAGATTGTGCTGCACAATTCTGCTTTTGGTTGAAACTTCAATCTGGTTTATCAGGAAATTAATATCAGAAAATTGTGCTCTATATATAATCCAGAAACAAGTTCCTTTCATTTGTATGATGTATCTGATTTTACAGTCTCATCATTGTTTCAATGATTGTTTTGATATCCATTTATTTCTTTAGGTTTACTGTAATTTGTATTTACACAACTTTGATTGATCTACATTTTTTTTATTAATCCATTTTCTCATTGATATATCAGATAGTATAACATACCATTACAAAGATTTATTAAAGAAAACAGATGAATACATTGTAAATTATCTTTTAATTTTCAGTATCTAGGAGTCAGATTATTATTATTATGATTATGAAAGAAACAACCTTTGTGTTGTGTTAGGGAGAGGACAGGTTCACAAGTCCGATCAGAGTTGTGTAACCGTCAGAAACTGTCTTCTGCAGTTTCAGACAGGAAAACCTGCTACTGCAGTTCAATGTAGCCTCGTCAATATTAAATGTCACTCATTCTCAAATCAAATGCACAAAAACCACTCGCTGCAACAACTGAAGCAAACATGCACAAAAACCACAAAAGGGATAAGACTTGTTCAAGAAGTTAACAAAATGAAATTCAATAAAAGTGTTATCAGAGTGATCATCATGAATTTTATTGTTTATAATCCACATTTTCATTGAACATGAGTTCCTTAGAGTTAATCAAAGTAACATTGTAGATGCAGAACAATTTCGTCATGCAGAAATTTACTGAGAGATTAAGACCTCTTGTTGGTTTGAATGGCTGGGATTACATTGTCTACTGGAAATTAAGTGATGATCAAAGGTTATATACTTGTTCAAACATTAATTATATACTTTTATTTGATAGACATCAGTTTGTTATTCGCATCTCACCACTTTCATCATTGTAATTGTTCTATTTTCCCAGTTACAGTTATCATATTTGTTCATTATTACTTACTTGATATTTAGAGACCCATCAGTGAACTTGAATGATAATCACACATTTTTGTGAATTCATATTTCTCATTTCATTTGCTTATTTTAACGAAAACGTACTTATCAATAAGAATATAACCGGCCAGACAGAGAATTTGTTTGATAAATGATATGAAGTCTCAATCAACTTGAGTTCATTATCATCGGCACAAATGAAAGTGGTAGAAAGTGTTAAGACATGCTATTCAAAATGTTGAACGCCTGAAAATTGATTTGACAGAAGAAAGTGGATTCAGCATTAGTTAACTTCTTCCGGCATCAAATTAGATTTCATACGAATAGAATGCAGCCTCTAGTATTATGGAATAAATTTTATTTTTTTCATGAAATTAAAGATAAATTAGACATGTTGCACCTTTTATCTTAAGGGTCTAGCCACTAGACAACCTAAACAAAAAAAAAAAGAGATAAATTAGCCATGATTTTTTAGCTTCCTCAAAAAAAGAAACGAAAAGAGTTCCCTTGGTTTGTATGCCTTTTTTAACAAAATAATCATCTGTCCACCTCTTGTGGAAAATGTCATAATCTACCAAATTGAGAAGACCAAACTCAAATATGGACACAGATAAGTTTTTAGTGCATGGTTCCCAAGATGTTCGAAATTGTATTCAATTAGTTCCATTATATCCAAAATGCAGGAAGTTGGAAACTTATAGAACTTTAGAAAATCTTTTGTTTCTCCTATATACTTTTTCCTTTGATGAAAGAATGTCATTTCTGTTGGAGAATGTAATTTATGATAAATGGATTGGAAATTACATTAATTGAGATTATTTGGAAAATCACATTACCATCATCACTGAATAGTCACTGAAACAAAGTTGACAATGCATATTAATTGTTCCATAATTTTTCTGTGTTTAATTAATAGATCATTGAAAAGTAAAAAGAAAAGGAAAAACTACTACCTTCTGTGTTCACACAAGTGGATTTTATATTGTATTAGCATAAACAAATATTTACATATAACATTATAACATGTACCAATCAAATCAAAGTTATTATAAAGCAAAGTTTGTTCATCACAATCAAACTCTTTATTCTTGACAAAGATAAAGAGACAAAGAAACTCTAATAAATTTTTTATTCAAAATATGGCTCCTACTTGCATTAATTATTTAAAATTGCATCGTGGCTTCTTGGATGTTTCTTCACAATTTCCCATTGAAAATTGCATTGTGGCTTCTCTTACTCTTTTAAAAATTGCATTATTCTCTTTTATATTTTATTAGTACTGTGTTCACATGCTTTTGTACAATAAGTCTCACAATAATGAATAAAATAAGTGATGGATCCAATAATGAACTATGCACCATTGTTACTTCGTGGATGTTTCTTTATATTTTTCCACTGACTTGTTACCATTGCATTCACCTCTTTTCAATCTAAACCAGTTCTTCTGTTTACATCACTACTATTTCAATCCAAACCACTTTCTCATCTATTCAACTCTGTTTTTTTTCAAGAAAAAATGGCTGATGCTTTACTTGGAGTTGCGTTTGAGAATTTGATGTCTATGCTTCAAAATGAATTTTCAACCATTTCTGGAATCAGTTCAAAGGCTCGAAAGCTATCAACCACCTTAGATCTGATCAAGGCTGTTCTTGAAGATGCTGAGAAGAAGCAACTCACTGACCGCGCTATTAAGGTATGGCTACAACAACTCAAAGATGTTGTATATGTGCTCGATGATATTCTTGATGAGTGTTCCATTCAATCCAATCGACTTAAGGGCTCATCCTCTTTCAAAGTCAAACCAAAGAATATCATTTTCCACCATAACATTGGAAACAGGTTGAAAGAAATTACAAGCAGATTCGATGAAATCGCTGAGAGGAAGAACAAATTTCTTCTACAGGAGGGTGTTACTGCTAAGGAAATGACAGGTGAAGTGGCTAAATGGCGTCAAACCAGCTCAATTATTGCTGAACCCAAAGTGTACGGACGAGAAGAAGATAAAGAGAAGATTGTCGAGTTTCTTCTCAACCAAGCGAGGAACTCTGACTCCCTTTCAGTCTATCCCATTGTTGGCTTAGGTGGTGTTGGAAAAACAACTCTCACTCAATTGGTCTACAATGATCCAAGGGTGAGTACTGCCAATTTTCATACAAAGATATGGGTTTGTGTTTCTGAAGTCTTCTCGGTCAAGAGGATTCTATGTTTAAGATATATCATGCATCTCCAAGATTTGAGTCCAAGCCACCTACATCTTTGCCTTTTAAATCTGCTTCAATATTCCATCTATGTTCTTTATGCCACTTCATAAGACTTCCTTAGAGGAACCATCAATGATAACTACAATGATCAAACAACCTTCTTTTTCGGTATCCGCATAAAACGATTTGACCAAGATAACATCAGTCCTCGTATAATAGAAATTTATACAATCTACTCGTAGAGGAACCATCCAAACATGTTCAAGTAAAATGATATGCAATCAAAGGCGAAGAAACTGATTCAACTTCGCCGGGCCAACCTTAGGGAGGTGCAAACAGCTTTATAGAGCTGGGCTATTTTATTTTCTTTAATTTTTTATTTAGGGGTGCAAATAATAAGTTACCGCAGCATAGTACATTGCTGACTTGTTTTTTAAAATTTTCTTTTTGTATTTTTTACAATTTAAATAGAAAATTGTTTTTCTATAAAAATTTCATTTTTATTTTATTAGAGATCTATTTTACGATGAATGTCGAGCCTCTTTTTGAGTCATAAAGATCTCAACAGATTTGAAAACGGTCAGAAAATCAAGTATTATAGAAAACCAATCACAGACGGAATCAACCACACCCCGGCAACGCCAGATCCAACACCTGAAACACAGTTAATACACATTATTCCGCCTGCACTGAGTCGGTGTTCCACATAGTAAGAATCATCATCCATCTTTGAAGTTCTAAAAGAGAAGTTCATTTTCTTAAGATGTGTAATTATCACGTGTGTGCTCAGTTTGAGTAATTTAAATGTTAATTTAATATCATTATCGATTTTTGTTATGTTTATATATTGTGCATTTGTATATTTAATTTTAAATTTAGTTTTTAAATAACGTATCGTATCGGAAATTTTGAAAAAAATTTGTATCACTGTATCAGTATTTCATTTATATATTAATATTTTATCCTGTCTACGTTTATCCAATGTTGACCATCAATTGGCTAAAAATAATATTTAAACACTCCACATTTAATAGCAATTATGTAATTGAATTTTTTTTACAGTAGAATTTATGTAATTGATCCCTGTGAGGTAACTCAGTTGGTAGAGATATCGCACTATATATGCAGGAGCTCAGGTTCGATCTCGGGACACTCCACTTATTCACCTTTAAGGTGAATTTTCTAGCCACTAGACTACTTGACAAAAAAAAAAAGAATTCATGTAATTGAGTTAAAAATTGTATACAAATAAATTTTTAATTAGTTTCCTTGACACTGTCAAAATATATTATTTTTTTAGACAAATGTTTTTTGGTGATGTCTAAGATGAGGGCTCTAAGAAGTCCCTCACCGGTGAGGTATTTAAAAAATGTCATTGAATTTAATGGATGGTTCAGATTTATCAGAAATAAAATAGAGAACACTTATCTCTTTTCACACACAGTCTCACCTCTTCCCCCACCTTCCTTGCTTCCTCCATTGCAATACCCTCTGCAATTTCTTAACCCCCTCGTCAGTTCCATCTTTTTCTCCACTAGTTTCTCATTCTCACTCTCTACTATTTCCTCTTATACCCCTCTTCTTTATCTCTACACTTTTTTTTTTACTAACTTTATCTCTACACTTTAAACACCTCTTTTTGTGTCATCGCAAATTAAAAAGGGTTTGTTCCTAATTTAATTGAAAAAATTTGTAATGGAGACTTTTGGTAAAAAATGACAACGACAACACAGAAAATGGATCTTCCTAATTTAATTGAAAAAATCTGCAATGAAAATGGAAGAAATTTTGTCACAAAAAAGAAAAAAGAAAAAAAAAATGTTAAAAGTGGAAGAAGCGAGGACAAAATTTTGTGTGCAAATATGTATGTGTTCTTATTATTATTTTCAAAAAATCTGAACCGTTTATTAAATCCAACGGTATTTTTTAAATGCCTCACCGGTGAGGGACTTAATTGAGCCCTCACCTTAGAATCCACCATGTTTTTTATTAAATTTTAGCGTGAGATTCTTCTGATCGTAAAAAAATATAAATTATCTATTATACAAAAAAAAAATACAGTATACTGTATACTACTGTGACATTGTTTCCTTATTTCAAGAATATATTAAATCAGGGGAACTTTCGAGGGGTTTTAAAACGATAGGGTGAGAGGGTTAAATGGTAACCATCAGATTAAATACATGGTTAGGATTAAATTTTAATATTAAACACCCACACTCACGTGATCCTCTTTTCTTTCATTTTGATTCACTCATGTTTCTTCCATTCTTCGGAGAAACAACTTGACTCTTCCAATTCTTCGGCGACAACAACTTGAATCTTCACATTCCGAACTCCAAACCATACAAATCTCTTCCTCTCTTATTGCTGCCATGAACGCAACCGGCAAAGATGAATTTTTTTCGCTATCCTCGCCGACTTTCCCAACAATCTCCGATCAGTCCATTGGATGAGCGACCATAGATTATCACAGTCACAAATGATGGCTTCACCCTTCTAAGAAGATTTGAAACTCTCTTCTTCTTTGCCGTTTTCTTTCACAAATCCCTCCAGATCTCAATCTTCTCTACAGATCTGATCCTATGAGAGTCAATTTCTTTGTTTCTCTTTACAATTTGTATGCATGGATATAGTGGTTGATTATACGCATGAGAAGTGAGAATGAAGATTCATTGTTAAATAATTTCACTTTTTGTTGGTGTTATGTAAATGAAGCTTTTTGTTAAATAGTTTCATATATTAATATTAACATGACTCTCTCTACAATTTTATGGTGAACATTTTGTTTCTTTAAAATTTGGTACTACACCGTTTGAGTCTATCATAAAGGAAAAAGATGGGAGTTTATGGTTTTTTCAATTTTTAAGTGATATTGGTAAATTAGATGATCTACTTTGTGTCCTCTTATTAAGCTTAAAAAGAATTTATGGTTTTTTCAAATTTTAAGTGATATTGGACAATGGTGTTTCTGAGTACAAAGTTACAAGAGAAGATGCGATGGTGATTGGTGTTTGAAAGCAGAAGACAGGGGAAGAAGATGAGGAATAATGAGAAATGTAAAGAGACACTTGTGTCACGTCAAGTTTAATCACAACCATAGAATTAAACACAGTTTGATCTAAGGGTTACCATTTAACCCTCTCACCCTCTCATTTTAAAATCACTCTTACTTGAAAGTTCCCCTATTAAATCATTAGTAAAAAAAAAATATTAAATCATATCACAACAAATATCATAAATGTTAAGTCAAAGAAATAAAACATCCATAAATATATTCAAACATCATCAATTTATTTACTTTTTCTTCTAATTAATTTAGTCATTGGAGTAACATTGTTTCACTCTCTAATTCTATAATTAATTAAAAAAAATTGTAAGTAGTCTAGCTAGTTACTAGATTTGCACATTTAAATGTGGAGAAATGTGAAATCCAGGATTCAAACTTCGATCACTCCAATAATATCCCTGGTAGCTACTATTTAAGCTATGACACTTAATTAAAAAAACTTTGGAACATATGCTTTAATTATTATTATTTTTTATATTTTTGGTCAAGACACTTTAATTAGTTCTATTTGAAAATTAAACTTTAGCAGTCTTAATTAGTAGGAACGTTGTCTTGTGAGCTTAGTTAAGTTGGTATGAATATTACATTTTAGGGTAAATAGAGTTTTACCCCTGGAAATTTTTTTTTTTTTGATTACCCCCTGCAAAATAGAGATTCCTTCAATTACCCCCCTATGTTGACAACTAGGATATGAAATATTCATTTTTGCTTATGTGACATGTCTAGGTGGCTTTTATTTTATTTTTGATTAATTTAATGATTAAATATTGCCACAAAATAATTGTATTTAAAAAAATTATATTGACATTTTATTTTAAAAAGTAAAAAAAAATAAAAAAATAGTTTCAATTCATGATTTTATTTAAAAAAATATTAATTTTACTTTTAATTTTTTTTTCTCATTTTTTATAAAAAATGTCAATTTAAATTCAATTATTTAAAAAAAATTAAATTGACATTTTATTTTAAAAATCAGAAAAAATACATTTTAAAAACTAAAAAAATAAAAGGATTTAATTTTTTTTTTGGTTTCAATTTTCTGATATTTTGTAAAAAAATGTCAATTTTAATTTTAAATTTTAGTCTCATTTTTTTTAAAAAAATAATGACAATTTAAATTCAATTATTTTAAAAAAAGATTGTCATTTAAAAAATAATCTGATTTTTTTTAACAAATGTTAATTTTAAATTTTTTTTATTTAATTTAAAAAAAATGTCAATTTAAATATATTTTCCGATTTTTAAAAAAATGTCAATTTTCTAATTTTTTTAAATTCAATTATTGGAATAAAAAGAAATTCAATTTCCTAATTTTTTTTTTAAAAATGTCAATTTAATTTTTAAAAATAATTAAATTGTCTACACTTTTTTTAAATAATTCAATCTAAAAAAAATCAAATTGATTATTTTCTTAAGAAGTAATTAAATTTAAAAATAAATGGACATTTTTTTAAATAATTGAATTTTAAAAAAAATAAATAAGAATTTTTGTTTAAATAATTGCATTTAAATAAAAAAATCAGAAAATTGAAATGAGAAAGAATTTAAAATTGACATTTTTAAAAAAAATAATCAGATTGATGCTTTTAAATAATTGAATTTAAATTGACATTTTTTATAAAAAATGAGATAAAAAAATTAAAATTAAGATTTTTTTAAATAAAATCATAAATTGAAACAAATATATTTTTTTTTTTTACTTTTTAAAATAAAATGTCAATATAATTTTTTTTAAATACAATTATTATGTGGCAATATTTTAATCATTAAATTAATCAAAAATAAAATAAAAGCCACCTAGACATGCCACATAAGCAAAAATGATATTCCATATCCTAGTTGTCAACATAGGGGGTAATTGAAGGAATCTTCATTTTGCAGGGGTAATCCAAATTTTTTTTTTTTGCAGGGGGTAAACCAAAATTCGCGTATTTTGCAGCGGGGTAAAACCCTATTTACCCTACATTTTATATGCAGGGGCTGGAATTGAACCCGATCATTTAACTTATCTACTTTAAGAATGAAATTTCTAACCACTAAACTACTTTTAAAAAAAAAAAGTAGCACATCACATGTAATATATAGAACCAAAATTCAAACACCTAGTAAAATTCTAGCAACACAATAAAATCAAAATATTTTCTAGACCAAAAAAAAAATTCAAAATCTTTTCACCTGACCCAAAAAAAAAAATCAAAATCTTTTCACCAATAACAATAAATTTGGTCAAGGTAATAAAAATCTTAATCCCTTTATCAATTTGTGGTAGGGATATCAATGGATATCCATGGAGGCGGATAGTATGATATACGTGTCCACCCCGTTAGATAAATATGATATTCCTGTCTGTTCCATATTCATGTGAATATCTGCTAGCGGGTAATCCATGAATTTTGATGTATCCACGGATATTACAGATATCCATTGATGACGTTTTTATTTTATAAAATTTGATTATGGAAAAGAAAAAAAAATTGTTTAGTTTATTTTAAAGACATAAAAATATTAACACAATATTCTTACATGTTTTTAAATAGAATTTTTACCAAATATGAAAAATTTCTTCAAAAGAAAAGTATAAAAAAAAATTATCACAAAAGATTAAAAAAAATATGAAAAGTGTTCTTTAATGAATATGTGAAAACAAAATGTATGAATATGAAGACAATTTCTTTTATAAGATAAAAATATCAGCATATTTTTTTTTTACATAAAAAATACTAGAGTTTATATTTAAGTAGAGATTTTTAATTAATTTTACTAATTTATTAACGAGAATGGATATTCGCGGATATGGATAGTATTAAATCTGCATTTGTATCCATTAAATACGAGTAATTGAAATATCCATTTATTTTATCCGAGGATATCCATTAAGCTATCCGCCACGGGCACGAGACGGATTTTATCCGCAGATATTTACGGGTATAAATTTTTTTGTCATCCCTAATTGGTAGAGCTGGGTATACGGGCTAAGGTCCGCGGGTTGATCCGTTAAACCCGCAGTCCGCACGGACTTAAGACCAATTTATTTTGGTCCGTTTATATTTTTTCCCGTGTGGGTTGGACCGTTAAAACCGCGGGTTATGCGGGTTAAATCCGCGGGCTAGCGGGTTGGCCCGTGACCCGTCTTACTTAATTATAAATTTCATCATTTACAAATTATAACTCGGTTCATGTTCAAATATAACTTTTCTCTAAAAAAAATTCTAGTCCAAACGGCCTAATTATAAAAAACAACTCCTATGTAGGGATTTTAAGTGTTACAATGGAGACATCAAGCAGGCGTGACTATTTTCTACCAGTTTTCAATTAGTTAATTATATACATTACTATTTTGTATTTGAATCGGTTGAGTTTGGGTTGTACTCATAATATTGATTTGGACTATTAAAATTCTTTTTAATTTTTTGAAGAAGACTGTTGAAGTTCTTATTAAATATCATTGTATTTATTTTTTATAGATTTGAGGTGTGTGTGGAGAAAGAATAACGATGAGAACCGATTGAATTTGATTTTGGTTGTATTAACACAAACTTCATTTTTTTATTTGTTACGTACAATTTATATGTTATAACACAAAATTACTAATAGTATAGTTTTTTTTTTTAGATTTTATAATATCAATTATTTAGTTTATTTTTTGAAAAAAGTGATTTTTAAAATTTTTGTAATAGTTTGCGGGTTAACCGTTTAACCTGCGGGCTTACGCGGACCGGACTCGGATCTACATATCTAACTCGTTTATATTTGATTACGGGCATGTCTGCCCCGTTTAATGTGTGGACTTATGCGGGGCGGGCCATCCCGCATACCCAACTCATCTTGGGTTGGTGCTCTCAGATATACTTGCTCATACAATCGTATGATTCCATTACAGAATCTACGTAAGCACTGCAATGCTGTACTACCTCCTATTTTGATGTACTCATCAACTGCATCTGCTGCCACACCATATGCTAACATTCGCATTGCTGTGGTACATTTTGCTAAGGGTGATATACCTTCTTTGTTGGTTGCATCAACTCGCTGGATGAAGTAGTTATCACTACTTGAAAGGTCCCCAACGATTCGAAGGAAAACATGTTTTTGCATGCGGTACCGACGACGGAACATTGCATCGTCATATGTAGGCTCATTGGCAAAGTAGTCGTCAATTAGTCTTTGGTTTGCCGCTGCATGATCTCTATTTAGATATTTTCTAGTGCGAGGTGCACTATCTTCCAATATTTTTTTTCTACGCTCTCTAAATCGTTTGAGTACATAAGTTTCTTCAATTTCACGATTTTGCATGTACTTAGCGAGATCAAACTCACCGGTTGATGGATCCATTGTGATATTGGAAGTATATTGGATGAGATTTAGGATATTGGATGGATATTGAATGAGATTTTGGATATTGATACATAAATGAATGAGTCCATATATATAGATTCAATTTTATCCACTGACGGATTTCAAATAATTATTGTATAGAGTTAATTATTAGATAAGGCTTGGGTGGGTGACGGATTTCAAATAATTATTGTATAGAGTTAATTATCAGATAAGGCTTGGGTGGGTGACAGATTTCAAATAATTATTGTATAGAGTTAATTATCAGATAAGGCTTGGGTGGGTGACGGATTTCAAATAATTATTGTATAGAGTTAATTTGGACACAATAATTAAAGCACGTTGGGTGGTGGACACAATAATTAAAGCAAAGACACTGACATATCACAATAATGAAAGCAAAGACATTACACTGACATATTTTACAATAATGAAAGCAAAGACATTACATTACATTGACATATTACAATAATGAAGCAAACACTACATTGATTAAAATTAATTATGGAAACAGTTCTTTGGCCAACGTCTCCATCATGGCTTTCTTCACGTCATCGAGATTCTCATCATAACTTAACTTCATATACATTTCCATTTTGATGTAATTATCCCATTCTTTGTCCACCACCTCCGTGGATGTGGAAGCTTTCTTTTTTCCCTTCTTTTTGGCTGCATCCCTACCTATAGGGCGAGCACTGGATCCTACAGAGTTTGCATCACTGTCACGAGATCTCTTAGATCCACTACTTCCCGAGCCAACATTTTCTTCTGCTTGACTTCTAAAACGTGGTTCATCACGGACAGCTTGCCATTCTTCCATTAAAGTGAATTGAACATTTTTCCCACATGCATATAGTTCCTGAGCTTTTGCCAACACATCATTATCCGACCAACCGCTTGCTTGCATACGCTTAGCTCCATCATAAGCGCCAATCCATTTATTCAGTATTTTGTTCATGTAATTAAAACGGTTTCGGCATGAAATCATATCACGCGGAGGATCGAATGAGCAGTGCTCATTACAATACTCAGCAATTTTACCCCAATATGTTTCGGCTCTCTGGTTTCTCCCGACAATACTGTTTGTTCCAAATTTAATCCAACCACTAATTAAAACCAAATTTTGTGCAGTGTTCCATGCTGGTTGATGGTTTTTCTTGGTCTTAGGAGTTGAATCATCTGAACTTGGAATGACTTCATTAGCAGCTGTCATGGCACCAATAGTTAGTTGTGTTGAAAATTCGGGAAATTCATGAGCACCGCTACTTGGAAAATTTTCATTAACCATTGGCATATAACCATTAAACATGGGTGGTTGATATGGATTTCTCATCATGGATCCATAATATGGATGAAAATTTTGAGGATATTGGTTGGAATTTGGTGGAAAACCAAAATTAGATGTGTTTTGAGGATGTTGGTTGGAAAATTGATTTGGATAATTGTTGGGATTTTGAAGATTTTGGTAGTTGTTGGGATTTGGATAATTGTTGGGATTATGATAATTATCGGGATAATTAGAAGAATTTTGGGTGTTCAAAGGATTATTGGGATCCATTTCACTTAAAAAAAGACTAAAACTTCAAGATTAACACTAATAAAAAGATTAAGATAGTGAAAAAATGCGTTTTTTTTTTCTGTGTCCAAATGAAATGAACCAAGTCTCTATTTATAGAGGAAAAAAAATCACGAATTTTGGTAAAAAAATAAAAAAATAATTTTCAATGAGATAATTGAGTTTAAAGGATAAAAATCAAAAAAATCCGCAGGACCAATCACAGGCAGCCACGTGGCTGCCTTTTTATCCAAAGGCTTCTTCTCTCTCCGCGGACAGAGCCACACGCCCCTTGTCTGCGCGTGCATCTCACGCGCCCGTCCTGCGCGAATGGCACGCTGCCACGTGTCCCAGTTGCTGCAGATTCAACCTATTGAATGAGTTCATCTTCTCTCTCCTGTTGATGGCATTAAACACATATGGTGCAATGGTTTCAATAGGTTGAGACCAACATTCAACACCCACAAAATGCACCATTGCAAGTAGTCTTAGTTATGCCTGTTTATTTAGCACAAACTAATTCTTAATATAACATCAGTATTCTCAATTTCTGATTTTTAAATAACAAACAATGTCTACTATAAAATTTATGCATAGGTCTACTATAGTTTGTGAATTTTCGCCGTTAGAAATGCATGTAACACTGGATAACTTATTAGGGGGTGTTTGTTTCATGGATTATAAAATTATTCCAAGGAATGTGACTTTGGGAATCTTTGATTCCTATGTTTGTTTCAAGTTTTTAAAAATTATGTCTAGGAACTTTTTATTCCTAGGAATATAATTTACACATGGCTTTCCCACTTTCTATTCCCATGTTAAATGGTGGGAATTTTATATTCCCATGGGAATAAGAGGTAACCACCCATAACTTCCCACTCCCCCATTATTTTTAACTCATTCTTTTTTTAAATTTAATATTTTAAAATTTTAATTGAATTTATTCTAAAAATGTTCCAAGGAAATTTATTTATTTACCAAACACATTGATTGGAATAATATTCCTAGTAATAATGTTCCTAGGAATAATATTTCAAGGATTAGAATTCTAATCTTTGAAACAAACACACCCTTATAAACTTCTAACCACACGTACAATCAGTTTAATTAGAATATAGAGAGAGGAATCGTGAAGAGCGAAATGATCGATTATTACATAATACTTCCTACAATTTCATTAATTAGAATGTGGTCATTTATTAGATTGTGAGACTTCTACAATAATAATGGTATGTGGCTTGAAAAAATAATATATGATATAGAAAAACATAAACACACTTAAAGTCAATAATGGACCCACAATGATAAATTTGTGATTGAAAATATGTGTCCTACAACCACCCAAGTTGCATCAATTATTGAACTAATGGTATCTGGTTTCGTGGATATTTCTTCATAATTATTGAGCTGCTACTTCCTACCATTGCATTGCATTCACCTCACAATATCATCTAAACCACTTTCTCATCTATTCAACTTTTTTTTTTCCTGAAAAAATGGCTGATGCTTTACTTGGAGTTGCGTTTGAGAATTTGATGTCTCTGCTTCAAAATGAATTTTCAACCATTTCTGGAATCAGTTCAAAGGCTCGAAAGCTATCAACCACCTTAGATCTGATCAAGGCTGTTCTTGAAGATGCTGAGAAGAAGCAACTCACTGACCGCGCTATTAAGGTATGGCTACAACAACTCAAAGATGCTGTATATGTGCTCGATGATATTCTTGATGAGTGTTCCATTAAATCCAATCGACTTAAGGGCTCATCCGCTTTCAAACCAAAGAATATCATTTTCCGCCACAACATTGGAAACAGGTTGAAAGAAATTACAAGCAGAATCGATGAAATTGCTGACATGAAGAACAAGTTTCTTCTACAAGAGGGTGTTACTGCTAAAGAAATGATAGGTGAAGTGGCTGAATGGCGTCAAACCAGCTCAATTATTGCTGAACCCAAAGTGTACGGACGAGAAGAAGATAAAGAGAAGATTGTCGAGTTTCTTCTCAACCAAGCGAGGCACTCTGACTCCCTTTCAGTCTATCCCATTGTTGGCTTAGGTGGTGTTGGAAAAACAACTCTCACTCAATTGGTCTACAATGATCCAAGGGTGAGTACTGTCAATTTTCATACGAAGATATGGGTTTGTGTTTCTGAAGTCTTCTCGGTCAAGAGGATTCTATGTTCCATTATTGAATCTCACGAACGTCAGAAGTGTGATGCCTTGGATTTAGATGTAATACAAAGAAAGGTGCAAGAACTATTGCATGGTAAAAGATTTTTGCTAGTTTTAGATGACGTTTGGAACAAAAATGAAGAACTGAAATTCGGACTGAGCCAAGAGAAATGGAACCAGTTGAAATCAGTGTTGTCCAGTGGATCCAAAGGTAGTTCTTGTTTAGTTTCCACCCGTGATGAGGTTGTTGCATCAATCATGGGAACATGTCATGCTCATCATTTGTCTGGTCTCTCTGAAAATGAATGTTGGTTGTTATTCAAACAATATGCATTTGGGAATGATAGAGAAGAACCAGTAGAGCTGGTGGAAATAGGCAAGGAGATAGCAAAAAAGTGCGGGGGGTTGCCTCTTGCTGCACAAGCATTGGGAGGTCTAATGCACTCAAGGAGTGGAGAAAAAGAATGGCTTGAAATTAAAGAAAGTAGACTTTGGGATTCACATAGTGACAATTTTATTTTGCCAGCCTTGAGGTTGAGCTACTCTTATTTAACTCCGACGTTAAAACAATGTTTCACTTTTTGTGCTATGTTTCCCAAAGATACTGAAATCTTGAAGGAAGAATTGATTCATCTTTGGATGGCTCATGGATTTATTTCAGCTAGGAAAAATTTGGAAGTTGAAGATGTTGGTAGTATGATTTGGAATGAACTGTGCCAAAAATCATTCTTTCAAGACATTAAGAGGAATGAATATTCTGCAGAGATTTCGTTCAAGATGCATGATCTTGTCCATGATCTTGCTCAATCAATAATGGGGCAAGAATGTTTGTATTTGGAGGATGCAAACATGGCTAGTTTGTCAAAAAGCACACACCACATAAGTTTTCACTCCAAAGACTTGTTATCTATCGATGAGGGTGCCTTCAGAAAAGTTGATTCCTTGCGAACATTTTTTCAACTGGATCGATATGGAGAAAAACTTCATTACTTCCCAACAAACCATTTTCTTCGGATTTTATGCACATCTTTTATCCACGTACCATCACTAGGGAGTTTAATTCATTTAAGGTATTTGGAACTTCGTTCCCTTGACATAGAAATGTTGCCTGATTCAATTTGTAGCTTACAAAAGTTGGAAATCTTGAAAATAACAAGTTGTCTTAAACTGAGTTGTCTTCCAAAACGATTGGCTTGCTTACAAAATCTTAGACATCTAGTCATTGATGATTGTCGTTCGTTGTCTTGCTTGTTTCCAAACATTGGAAAATTATCTTGCCTAAGAACATTAAGTTTATACATTGTTAGTTTAGAGAAAGGTAATAGCTTGGCAGAGTTACGTGATCTAAACCTCGGTGGAGAACTGAGTATCAAAGGCTTAAATAATGTTGGGAGTTTATCTGAAGCTAGAGAGGCCAATTTGATGTGTAAAAAAGACCTTCAAGTATTACAGTTGTCATGGAAAATAATGGATGATGAATTTACAAAGACCCCTGCTGTTAATGCTGAACAAGTACTTGAAGTGCTTCAACCTCACTCAAATCTCAAGAGATTGGTAATACATGACTATGAAGGATTGTTGTTACCAAGTTGGATAAGTATTCTTAGTAATTTAGCTTTTCTTATTCTTTGGAATTGCAAGAATTGTGTGCGGCTATCTTCAATTGGTAAACTACAATCTCTAATAAGATTGGAATTATGGTCTATGGATAATCTAAAATACTTGGATGATGAATGTCACGATGGTATGGAGGTGAGGATTTTTCCATCTCTGGAGGTACTCTTTTTATCTAAGTTACCAAACATAGAGGGGTTATTGAAAGTGGAAAGAGGGGACATGTTTCCTTGTCTTTCTGAATTGAATATCCGCAATTGCCCTAAACTTGTACTTCCTTTTCTTCCATCTCTTAAAGAACTCGTTGTCAGTGGATGTAACAATGAGTTGCTGAGGTCAATCTCTACCTTCTGCAGTCTTACCATTCTTATCCTTGTTGAAGGCGGTGAAGGAATAACATCCTTCCCAGAGGGGATGTTCACAAACCTTACTTTTCTTCAAATTCTCAGAATCCGTGGTTTTCCAAAATTGAAGGAGTTACCAAATCAACCCTTTAACCTAGCTTCTTTGGACTATCTAGAAATTGTTGGATGTGATGAGCTTGTGTCTTTACCAGAGCAAATTTGGGAAAGTCTACAATCCCTTCGAATTCTAGATATTTCTTTTTGTAAAGGATTGCGATGGTTGCCGGAGGGTATTCGACACCTCACTTCTCTTGAGTTTCTGGAAATTATTGGATGTCCAACATTAGTGGAACGATGCAAGGAGGGAACAGGGGAGGACTGGGACAAGATAGCGCATATTCCTATATTATACATTCGTTGATGTTGGTGTTGGTTCTAATTTGAAGAGGATTGTCGCATTTCCACCTAAACTGGTAGCCTCTCTATTCTCCCTTCCCTTCATCTTTCTTTTTTGACTGTATTTCTGACAGCAACATTGTTATGCCATTTCAAGTTCTCAATTGACTGGGTTTTCTTTCAACACTTTTTTATATATTCTTATTGTGGAGTCATTTTCAGGCTTTTGTTATTGAATTTTACTGCTACAAAGTCTGCTACTAAGGAATATTCTGAGTTGGAAGTTGTTGATGCATGGGTGCATATTGTAGTTTTTTAGTTTTTCTCTCTTCCCTGCATATCCTTATTATGACCATATTATTTTCTGATTTTAGTTTCTATGTGCAGGAATCACTTGCGTATTACACAGTTGTTGGAACTTATTTTGAGTGAGCCTTGAAGCCAAGATATAAATGTGTGTCTGTGTGTCATGCTCTAAGACTGAGTGGAAGTTCTTATGATTACTGATTAGTTCATTGAGCTAGCTCCTCCAAAAGATTGTGCTGCACAATTTTGCTTTAGATTCAAACTTTAATCTGCTTTTTTATAGAAAATAAGATAAAAAATTCTGCTTAAGATATAAATTAGAAACAATTCCCTTTCGTTTACATGCTCAAGATATATCTGAATTTGTATTGACACATAACTTTGATTGATATACTATGATAGTAATAAAAAAAGGTTCAGTGTAGTTTTTCAGCTACTTGCATAATAGTTTACTAATCACTTAACATTTCTAATCAGTTTTCACTTCAGCATAATCACATTTTATCATATACAACTCACCCATTATTAAGCTTTTTTATAAATTTGCACAAAACACATACAGTGTTACGAATTTTACCGATCAAAGAATGATACTAATCAATAAAAAATAAGGCTAGTATTATGCTCCTCGAGTTGGGTAATCCACCACAACAATCGAAATCAAAAACAATTTTGAATTGACACTTTTATGCTCCTCGTCAAGTTGAGTCATGCTCTAATTTTTGTTTCTATATACTTCCGATGAACGAAAAATATGAATCAAAGTCCCTTAAATAAGTTGGTTTTATGTTTTTAGAAGTTGGGGTCTTAAAATTTTTAATTTCGATTCATATTGCACATAATTTAAATTGATTGCGCAAAAATCGATTTATTAAGAAGGAAATCAATTTCCTTCTTATGATAACATACAATGATCATGATAACCTACAATGATCAAACAACCCTCTTTTTCGGTATCCGCATAAAACAACTTGACCAAGATAACATCAGTCCTCGTATAATAGAAATCTATACAATCTACTCGTAGAGGAACCATCCAAACATGTTCAAGTAAAATGATGTGCAATCAAAGGCGAAGAAACTAATTCAACTTCATCGGGGGCAGTCTTAGGGAGGTGCAAACAGCTCTACGGAGCTGGGCCTCAAAATATTCGAGGCCTCGATTTTATTTTCTTCAGGCTTTTGCTGAATTCGTCGGAACCCTTTCCCATGAATAAGAACTGGAGAACAGGAAAATCTTTTATCAAATAAACTTTTTCGGAAATATACAAATAATATTGTGCATGTTTTTAACATATAAGCACTTTCTTTTTCAAATAAATTAGATTTTATTATTGAATTTTACTGCTACAAAATCTGCTACTATGGAATAAGTTGTTGATGCATGCATCAAACTCTTACCAATTCAAGGCCTGTGAAGGATTAAACTTTTTCTTGTTCTTTTTCGTTTTTAAAATTTTCTCATATTAATTTCTGTGTGCAGGAATCACTTTGTTGGAACATATTTTGAGCGAGGGAAGCCAAGATATAAATGTGTGTCATGCTTTTCAATGGAAGTTCTTAAGATATTAGTTGATTGAGCTGCTCCAAAAGTTCTCATAATGTGCTTTGTTATGGAAAATAAGATTTGCAATTTCTGGTCAGAAACAAGTTCCTTTTGTATGGATGTATCTGATTTTACAGTCTCATCATTGTTTCAATGATTGTTAGTTATCCATTTATTTCTTTGGGGTTATTGTAATTTGTATTGAGACAACTTTGATTGATCTGTTTTAATTTATAACATAGCATTACAAAGATTTATTAAAGAAAACAGATGAATACATTGAAAACTATCTTATAATTTTCAGAATCTAGAAGTCATGTTAAACCTTGACAGCTTTGACTCAAGCTGCACAAACTTGTTCAACATATATATAGACGGCAAAGCTGTCTCTGCATCTATCTTTCTCATTTATAAGGCTCAAATCCAAGATCTTGATCAAGTAGAACAGTGATCCTCACATCATCATCACCTTCCTGTTACCTCAGTAGAACTTGTGTGAGTTTTTGTCATTGAGCTGGATTTGAATATTAGAAATGGTTGATGGGATAAAAAGCTAATGAATTAGAAGTTTAATTGATTTTTTATTTGAGAGTTTCATGTCTTATTGATTTTGTGTGTATAACAGTTTTAGATGCAATACAAGAATGATATTAGAGGTCCACATAGCAATAAATTTGCTTAAACGAAGGAATTGGTCCTTCTAAGTAGAGGTGGAAATAGGCTAGGCCGAGCTAGGATTTGATAATGTGATTTTGTTTTGGGAATGATTAGATTATCTTTAAGCATGCTTAGTGTTACCATGAAGTATAGATTGCTATCACATTAGTGCTGGTAGTCATTCATGCTTAGTGTTCACCCCAAAAAGCACACACCACATAAGTGTTCACCCCAAAAACTTGTTATCAATCAATGAGGGTGCCTTCAAAAAAGTTGAATCCTTGCGAACAATTTTTCAATTGGACCAATATAGAGAAAACCTTCATTACTTCCCAACAAACCGTTTTCTTCGGGTTTTACGCACATCTTTTATCCACCTGCCATCACTAGGGAGTTTAATTCATTTAAGGTATTTGGAACTTTTTTACCTTGACATAGAAATGTTGCCAGATTCAATTTGTAGCTTACAAAAATTGGAAATATTGAAAATCAAACATTGCTATAAACTGAGTTTGTCTTCCAAAACGCTTGGCTTGCTTACAAAATCTTAGACATCTAGATATTGATTATTGTAATTTCCTGTCTTGCTTGTTTCCAAATATTGGAAAATTATCTTGCCTAAGAACATTAAGTTTATACATTGTTAGTTTAGAGAAAGGTAATAGCTTGGCAGAGTTACGTGATCTAAACCTCGGTGGAGAACTGAGTATCAAAGGCTTAAATAATGTTGGGAGTTTATCTGAAGCTAGAGAGGCCAATTTGATGTGTAAAAAAGACCTTCAAGTATTACAGTTGTCATGGAAAATAATGGATGATGAATTTACAAATGTTAATGCTGAACAAGTACTTGAAGTGCTTCAACCTCACTCAAATCTCAAGAGATTGGTAATACATGACTATGAAGGATTGTTGTTACCAAGTTGGATAAGTATTCTTAGTAATTTAGCTTTTCTTATTCTTTGGAATTGCAAGAATTGTGTGCGGCTATCTTCAATTGGTAAACTACAATCTCTAAAATGATTGGAATTATGGTCTATGGATAATCTAAAATACTTGGATGAAGAATGTCAAGATGGTATGGAGGTGAGGGTTTTCCCATCTCTGGAAGAACTCGTGTTAGCAGCGTTACCAAACATAGAGGGGTTATTGAAAGTGGAAAGAGGGGAGATATTTCCTTGTCTTTCTAAATTGGAAATCGATAATTGCCCTAAACTTGGACTACTGACATGTCTTCCATCTCTTAAACAGCTCAATGTCAGTGGATGTAACAATGAGTTACTGAGGTCAATCTCTACCTTCTGCAGTCTTACCAGTCTTTCCCTTAATAGAGGTGATGGAATAACATCCTTCCCAGAGAGGATGTTCACAAACCTTGCTTTTCTTAAAACTCTGGATATATTTTATTTCCCAAAATTGAAGGAGTTACCAAATCAACCCTTTAACCTAGCTTTGGAGCGTCTGGAAATGTCTCACTGTGATGAGCTTGAGTCATTACCAGAGCAAATTTGGGAAAGTCTACAATCCCTTCGATCTCTAACGATTCAGTATTGTAAAGGATTGCGATGGTTGCCGGAGGGTATTCGACACCTCACTTCTCTTGAGGTTCTGGAAATTGGTGAATGCCCAACATTAGAGGAACGATGCAAGGAGGGAACAGGGGAGGACTGGGACAAGATAGCACATATTCCAAAATTATACATTGGGTGATGATGTTGTTGCTTCTAATTTGAAGAGGATTGTCGCATTTCCACCTAAACTGGTAGCCTCTCTATTCTCCCTTCCCTTCATCTTTCTTTTCACCGTGTTTCTTACAGTAAAGTGTTAATATATTGTACTATTATCTCTTTCCTTGTTATGTCGGTTTCTCTTTTGATTTGGTTTCTGACTTGTTAGTTTAGTAAGTTTAGTAAGTAAATATCCCTTTCTTGTCACAACATTGTTACACCATTTGAATACACATCTTTGGATTTCAAGTTCTCAATTGACTGGGTTTTCTTTCAACACTTTTTTATATATTCTTATTGTGGAGTCATTTTCAGGCTTTTGTTATTGAATTTTACTGCTACAAAGTCTGCTACTAAGGAATATTCTGAGTTGGAAGTCTGCTACTAAGGGTGCATATTGTAGTTTTTTTTAGTTTTTCTCTCTTCCCTGCATATCCTTATGACAATATTATGTTCTAATTTTAGTTTCTATGTGCAGGAATCACTTGTGTATTACACAGTTGTTGGAACTTATTTTGAGTGAGCGAAGCCAAGATATAAATCTGTGTCTGTATGTCATGCTCTAAGACTGAGTGGAAGTTCTTATGATTGCTGATTAGTTGACTGAGTTAGCTCCTCCAAAAGATTGTGCTGCACAATTCTGCTTTAGGTTGAAACTTTAATCTGTTTTTTTATAGAAAATAAGATCAGAAAATTCTGCTCAAGATATAAATCAGAAACAATTCCCTTTCATTTATATGCTCAAGATATATCCAATGAACATTTTCTAATCACTTAACATTTCTAATCAGTTTTCACTTCAGCATAATCACATTGTATCATATACAACTCACCCATTTTATCCAATTAATAAATTCCTTCCTACCTTAACTGACAATTCATTGGTTCATGAACTGGTTGAGAAAACAGTGATTCTCAATGTCTTGTTCTCGAAAAAATTCATGGAATAGGAACTTTTTAAGTTTTTTTATAAATTTGCACAAAACACATTCAGTGTTAGGAATTATACCGATCAAAGAATGATACTAATCAATCAAAAATAAGGCTAGTATTATGCTCCTCGAGTTGGGTGATCTACCACAACAATCGAAATCAAAAACAATTTTGAATTGACACTTTTATGCTCCTCGTCGAGTTGAGTCATGCTCTAATTTTTGCTTCTATACTTCCGATGAACAAAAATTATGAATCAGTCCCTTAAATAAGTTGGTGTTATGTTTTTAGAAGTTAGGGTTTTAAAATTTTTAATTTTGATTCAATTTGCACATAATTTAAATTGACTGCTCAAGAATCGATTTATTAATAAGGAAATCGATTTTCACAGTGAAATTAGATTGTATGGTACAACCTAATATAAATCAGTTTCTATAGTTTATAAAAACATAATCTAACACATTCTAATGATCCTGTATTGATTTTCTAATCATCCAAACATCCAACAATCAGTAGATTGACTAAAAAGAGTTAAAAGTGAAAGTACAAAAAACAAACTCCCTAAACCAAAATGTTCAAGGTATATTTTGCCTGCTTTTCAGAACATATTAATGTCATGATTTTTAAACACACATTTTGCAGCACAAATTCTAGTCTCAAAATCAAATATATCACACCATTGCTAAATCCTCAAATACATAGTTGAGCAGAGGAATTTCCTACTTACAACAATTGCAGAAATGTATACAAAAGGCAAATGTCATAACAATGCTTGTTGGCCATACATGTCCGTTATCAAGTGACCAAGTCATAGTCACTATAACAGCAGAGACTTAATTTGATAACAAAAATATGTGGGAACCAAAGTTTGAAGAGGACTAAAAGCAGAAGTTAGTAACTTTATAGGAATGAAAAATATATTTAATTCTAGATTTTATAACTTCAAAAGTCTCTGAGACAAAAATCAATACATATATACAAGTTGATTGCTAATGTTGATTCTTAAATTTCAGGCCTAATTCAACCCCACAAAACCAACTTGTTAAGTAAGGATCACCGAATCTTTATAAACTCAAATTACATCACAACTATAAGCAACATGGAATTTAGTATTTCTCCAATGACCCCCCAATCCCCAACCAAGAATTCACATTGTTACAATGAGCAATTTCATAAACCAAACTAATAAACAAAAAACACATTCTAACACTCATTTCACTAATAAACGAAAAAGAAAGATACCTCATGTTTATCAGCATTGATACCAGTACAATTAGCAAGAAAGAAAAAAGAACCAGGTTCATTAGAAATAGCAGGTTGAATCCTAGCAACAGGTTCAGCAACAGATCTAAACTCAAGAGTTCCAACACAAGTAGAAGCCAAAAGAGGAGTAAAAACCATATGATTAAGAGGTGAAACACAAACTATATCATAGATTTGTGAGTCCAATCCTTTCATGAATCTACACCCAGCCCAACCAGTTCCAAGAACCACCGCTCGTGGTTTTTCGTTTGGCTTGGTGGGTCCAAGACCCGCATAGCGAACCGGAGAAGTTGAACCGGGTTCTGGGATGGTTGAGGTTGAGAAACGAGAGAGAAGAGTGAGAGATGGGAAGCTGTGAAAAGGGTCTGTGATTGTGGGTTTAAGAAAGGGTTTCGTGGTGGAGAAGTAACATTTTGAGAGGTTTCTTAACAAAGACATGGTGAGTGTTTTTTGTGTTTGTTAAGGTTCGAGGGTACGAGGATGGAAGAAAATTGAGGTTGTTGGATTTGGAATTGAAGAAGAGAAAGTAAAGCTCCAATGATGTGGGCTGGTGGGAGGGTGAGATCAATTTTGACTTGACTGATGATAGAAATGTCACTATCTTTGTTGGGTCTGCTTGTCTGATTTTATGGGATCTCATCTGATGTGATCAGATGAAATTGTTGACATTGATTTTGGGATCTCTTTTTACAAAATTAAATTTTTAAATAATTGAAAATCATTTGATGGGTTAATGAATCTCAGCAAAATTAACGGTTTAATTTTTTTTATTGAATACCGTTAATTTTGGTGGGTTTCAATAACACATCAAATAATTTTTAATTTTTTTTTAAATTTTTATGATGATCTATATAATATAAACTTTAAATCAAACGGTGAATTTTGTAAAATTAGTATTCATTATACTAGAACTCATGACTTATTTTATACTAGAACTCATGCATCACCTATTTTATTTTATAATATCAATTTTTACTATATTTGATATTATATTTTGTATTAAATATATTATTTTGAATTTAATTTATATGCACCGTCAATGTAAAGTTATTTTATACATACGTTCAATAATATATTGACACATCATGTATGGTAATTAAAAATATATGATGTGTCACATTCATTACATGATGTGGCAACACATCATCGGATGTATGTGCAAAAAACTTTTACACCGACAATGCACAACTATTAAACTCTATTATTTTACCATATTTTTTATTATTAATATTAAGGGTTAATTTCATATTTGATTCCCTATTTTATCAAACTCGCGAAAATAGTCTCTCTATTTTAAAATCGAACTTTTGACCCGTTTATTTTCATATTTGTTGCAATTTGGTCTTAACCAATATTTTTACTTTAAAAATTATGATTTTTAGCGTCATAAAAGATGATTGATTGTCTCCAACAATAAATCTAAAGATGAAATATCACATTTGAGTTGAGACTAAAATTAATCTTTTTTGGCATTAAAAGTCGCTACTTTTAAGGCAAAAAAGACAACAACAAAAAAAAAAGTTAAGAGCAAAATTGCAACAAATGTGAAAATGGAGGGACTAAAATGTTTGATTTTAAAATAGGGGACTTTTTCATGAGTTTGATAAAATAGAGCGACAAAAAGTGCAATTGTGCTAAATATTAAGGGGCCTTTGAATTAGCTTAGTTTTGAGTTTATGCAATATAAATTAGGTTTTATGCTATTTTATAAGTTCACATTAGTGAAAATTGTATTTTTATAAGCTATTTTATCATGAACTACCTTGACAAACTTATAAAAATACATAAAAATTGCATAAGCTAAAAAATAAGCTAATTCAAACGGACCCTAAAAGTATTTACAATTTGTAATTTGTTTTTTATAAATTAAAAGCATATAGTTCGATCTCCCGCAATAGCGATTGGGAGGGAGCTGAAACCACTTGATGCCAGAACTGACCCTCGAACCAGATTAAACTGGTGGTGAAAAAAAATCTAAATATCAAGGTAGGGATAGATGTCCCAACGATGTTGCAACAATTTATAATTTGGATATTAAAAACTTTATTCAATTCAAACCATATTAATAAATCACCAAATCACTGCAATGAATTTTTCACTTTAGAATCCAAATCCATTAAGTTGGATCAAATATTAGATTAAATTTTTTAATTTGATTAACAGAAAAAAATTGCATAAAAATATATTGTTAGATCGGATGAGTTTTTGCCTCAAAAGTGATCCAAACCGCACCGTGAATACCTCTAATTTGAAGGGAAGAATTTTAGAGGAAGGAGGGTAGTGGAAAAATTATAAAGAAAAAAGGTTTATATTTTTTGAGAGAGTATTTTTGTAGAGAATAATAAATAAATGTTTACGTCAAAATAAATAAATAAATGTTTATAATTAATATGTTATATGTCTTTTTTTATAGTAGTATATTTTAAATACTGAGAGTATTATAAATATGTTTTTAGTCTTTATAAATATATCAACTTTTATTTTTAGTCTCTATAAAAAATTTCAGTAAGTTTTGGTCTTCAAATATTTCTGTCATGATTTTTAGTCATACTTTTCAGTCAACTTGTATATATAATTCGAAATTTTAATTTTTTTTACCATGGTCATGTTTAGTTATCGGGTATGAGTGTATGATTTTGGAGAATACAATCGGCGACTTGTCAAGAAGCACACATCATGTTTGTTTTGGATCTCTTCAACTACCATTATTCGATAAGACCGTGTTCGAAAAAGTTGAAAACTTACATTGTATCAGTTAGGAGTTCATGGCAGAAGATTTTCTGATAACTTCCCAACTTCAATTCGGGTTTTGTGCACATCCTCTTTCAATATACCATCACTCGGGAGTTTAATTCATTTGAGGTATTTGGATCTTAGTGATTTTGATGGTGTAAAAACCTTGGCTGACTCGATTTATAGCTTGCAGAAATTGGTAATCTTGTAATTAAAACATTTTTCGAAACTTCGTTGGCTACCTTTGACTTACAAAATCTCAGACATCTTGTTATTGAAGATTGTGATTCATTGTCTTGTCTATTCCCTTAGATTGGAAAATTACGCTGCCTAAGATGATTAAGTGTCTACATTGTCAGATTAGAGAGAGGGCGTAGCTTTTCCGAGTTATATGATTTAAATCTAGGAGGAAAGTTGAGTATCAAGGGCCTTGGAAATGTTGAGAATTGTTAAAATACAAGCTCACTGTGTACCTTGCTTTACAAGTAATTGTGTAACTGCTAGTTTAGTTTCAATTTTCTGTTATAACAGCATTGTAACTACCTTATGGTAGGTATTAGTATACATGCTAGTGCAGCTTACTTGTAGTGTACTCTACCTCTTCTATAAGAATAAGACTTGTGACTAACTTAATTTTCAATATGAATAATAATGGTTTCACACATATTCATCTTTTTCTCTCTCTACTAGCTTACACTTTAACAAGAATAATTGATTTTCTGAAACTGAAGGAATTACCAAATGAACCATCAGACTTGGCATGTTTGGAGCATCTTAGTATCTGTTTGGCATGTTTTGGAGCGCCTGAGTCTTCATTCGGAATATGAAGATTATTTATACCAACCAACAATTTAAAAATCACAAACTTAGCCTGCTGATTTGCCTGTTTATTTTGTACAATCAGTTTAATTATCAACTTTACAGCTGATTAACTATTCTAATTTCTAAAATTGATTGACTAAGGGCAGCTGATTAACTTTGCAATAGCACTCATAAAGCTTTTATACATTTGTTATGGGTTACCTAAGGGCAGAGACATTAAAACCACCAAAACTTTATCAGCTCAGATGTTTGACTTATTCGATTCTTCATTTCTAGACCTCCTCACTAGGTATCTATTCTATAGTTCTGTGCACAGAGACACGTGCCTGACACTCGAACACGCCTTCAACTTAAAACGTACTAAGAGCATGATTATCGGTGTAAAATTAGCGTGTCTACACATTTCCCATACACAACCTGTCAGAGTGCAATGGATAAGTCTAAGAAGGAATATAGAAGCATGAAGAAGAACTAAGAGGCATATTATGCAAAAATATACTAAGAGGCATATTATGCGCAATCCAATTATTATGCAAAACCGAGCGCGAGAAGGACGACATGGATTATATGAATGATGATATAGATGAAGAACTTGTGAGACTTTACTTTGAAATTCAAGCGCAAGGAGTTGTGAGCTCTAGTAGGCCGAGGCATCAAAGAAGGAATATAGAGAGGAATCGTGAAGAGGGACATGATCGATTATTGCATAATAGGTGGAGACTTCCTACAATTTCATTTATTAGAATGTGGTCATTTTGTTTAATAGAACCTTTAGCATGTGGTCATTTATTAGATTGTGAGACTTCCTACAATTACATTTCACAGCAGGCACCAACAAGCTTGGTATACTGTCAAAATTGTACTCAATCACATTTATAATTACAAATAGATCTTTTTTCCTAAAAATAAGTCATTACCACCTACTGTGCTTAAAGATGGATATAAATAAAATGGTTAATTATGATCTCTAAAAATAAGTGATTGTGACCTACTGTGTTTAATTCAGCAAGCTAAATAAACTCTATAGGAGTTTCATAAAAGTTAGCTACTTAGTGCAATTAGTTGAGATTATTGTGTCTAATAAAAGGGATTATTAAAAGGGATAAGACTAGTTGACAACATGAATTAAATTCAGTAAAATTAATAATATCTGATTAGGAAAACATAAACACATGCACTTACTGAATAATAATAATAATAACAATGGACAAATATATCATTGAAAAAAAAATTCACAACAAATCATGATAGTTCCATTATTTAATTCTTTACTACCTTCTGTGTTCACAGTTCACATGCCCTATAGGTTATAGTAGAAATTCTGTGTTCACACATGCCTTTTAGTAACTTAGTAAGTAGTACAATGACACCACTAAACAATTAGATAATAACAATGGACAAATATATCATTGAAACAAAGTTCACAACAAATCATGATAGTTTCATTATTCAATTCTTTACTACCTTGTGTGTTCACACACATGCCATGCCTTATAGTAAGTGGTACAGTGACACCACTAATTGCTTGATGTAATGGACCCACAATCATAAATTTGTATTCAAAAGTTTGCAAGTTGCATAAATTATTGAACTAATTGCTTCGTGGATATTTCTTCTTAATTATTGACCTGCTACTTGCTAACACTGCATTATTCACCTCAATTCATCTGTTTACCACGTACTCTTTCAATCTGAAAATTGGTGGCAAATTATCAATATGAGAATTTAGACTTTGTCCATTAATAATTTTAGTAAGATTAATGTTCTGAAGCCTACAGTGGCGTGATGGTGCATAACAAATTTCTTAGTAAATTTCTTACAAGAAAGGCTTAACTACATATTTATCTCTTACGTTTATTTTAGGTTTTAATTTGGTCTCTTATGTTTAAAAAGTATCAATTTGGTCCCTTACGTTTTTACCGTTTTATTAGTTAGTCCTTTCTGTCAGTTTTGTCACATGTGGTAGCCAATTTGCATATGTGGACAGACACGTGGACACTTGGACACACTGACACGTGTATAGTTCAAACGGTGTTAGTGACAAAATTAACGGAAAGGTCTAAATTGAAACCTAATGGAAACGTAAGGGACCAAATTGATACTTTTTAAACGTAAGAGACTAAATTGAAACCTAAAATAAACGTAAGGGACCAAATGAGAATTTAGACTTTGTCCATTAATAATTTTAGTAACATGAATGTTCTGCAGCCTACAGTGGCGTGATGGTGGATTGGTGGTACACTTATTGTTGGCATAATACAGTGGCGTGATGGTGGACTGGTTTATGACTCATACGAAATATGAAGATTATTTATAATTATACCAACCAACAATTTAAAAATCACAAACTTAGTCTGCTGATTTGCCTGTTTATTTTGTACAAACTAATTCAGACATTGAGAATTACAAACTTATAATATATAAATGCAGTTATGACTTTTGAATTAGTTATGCCTGTAAGAAATAAATGAAAGTATTCTAATGTTACATATTAGAATATATAGCATATCATGACAATAGCGGAAATTATAAACATAATACATCATGTCATGATCAAATAACCCTAAATCTAATTGCATGAATTTAGGACACCGTGTATAATAATAAGAAGAAAAGGTGCGAAAAGTTATCTCTTGAAGTCATCATCTTTAGATTACTTTCTTGTCATGAAATGTCTATCGTCAATGATTATAAGATAGGATCTTCCTCCCCTTCTTTCTCAAGCCTCAATGGGTAGGCATACAATGACTTCTCTCATAAGAACAATTACTAATATTATTAGGATCATTGTCCGGTCAATCAAGTCATTACACTCAATTAAGTTATTATCCATATGTCCCAAGACATATATTTATAGAGAAAGTGGGGAGGGGACCTACCCTTTCATGTGGGTTACAATGGTTATACCAATTCTTTTATGAATAGTCATAAGGTATCAAATCATACCCTTTCATGAAGAGTTGAATGATTCCACCCATTATGGATTCATCTAACTATAGGCTACACTACTATTCAAGCACACTCACCATGTGATGTCCAATATCCATTGATCACATACAGATACTCCATGACCCATCAAGATATTTATCATATTCAACAAATTAATATTTAATAAATCAATGGAAGACCAAAACAAAGAAATATAATTTCTTACATTCTCCCACTTGGGCAACATTGATTTATATAAAAATAAAACAAAAAAACAAAATAAAATAAAGATTTGAAAACAAAATTTTAAAATCAAAACAAACTCAAAATCATTGGTTGAATAATAGTGGCCACTTACATATCTTAATTATAATCACAAATAAACGTGACCGATACCGACCAACAAGAATCATCAAGCTAGAGCTATAGGACAAAAATAAACTATTAAAAGTTTATTCCACCCATAACCACATAACCAACAACTCTAGTTGTCATGATCATCAAATAAGTGTAATACACATCGTAGTATAATTTGTGATCATTGTATACTACTGTGTACAAGTCCTCATCGTGTCTTCTCAAGAAAACACATAACAATCCATTTCATGTGAAACACCCCATTTCCACAAGGAAAATCAGAGATGCATATCTCAAAATATAACATTTCCATCAAGAAAATACAAGATCTCAACCATTTTCTCAAAGGAAATAAATCTCTCTCTTGTGCTTAGTCCTTTCAAAACACACATTTAAAATAAATTAACCATGCTCCCACATTTTCTTAGGAAACAAAGAACAATGTGTCTCATATCCCTCTTAATTAACGATCAAGAGAAATATACTTATAAAAATAATGACACTAAATATTTCATAATAAATATATATAAAAAAAAAAGAACAAAAAACAATCAACCTTTGATCAATCAAATGGACAACCTTTAATGAAAATAGTCATTAAGATTCAAAACATATGATATAAACCTCCCTGTGGGGAAGAGTGTACCATACACAACAGTTACAGAAAATTCCACACCTGAGGGCAGAAGAATTTTCATTGCCTAATATCATGTTGCTCAAAATCAATTAGTGCAATAGGCTTCCTGTGGGTAGACTAATGCATTAATTAATCTAAACAGCTTAACCATCCCAAATTAAATTTACAGACAACTCCATCAATCTTATGAATAAATCACTGTGGTGACAAACATTCATATCAATTAATAGTGCTCTAAAAACAAGGATAAACTTTGGCCAAAAATGTTCTCAATATTACAACATATGAGTTTATAAAAAAAACAAAAATGTTTTATATATATTCCAACTTATACTCATAAATAAAATATATAACTCAAGTGGTAAAAGAAATATCAAATTGCACAAAGAAAATCTCACATATATGTGCAAACTATAGAGAACATTATCAAACCACTTTTGTACATGTATAAAAGTTAAACATATTCAATAAATACAAAAGCTTATAAATATTTAATAAATTCGGTGACTGTTTAAATCATGCCTTTAAAATAACATAAAGACAATAATGCTCACTACACATATTAGTAAGAGCAGTGCTAATTATTACGAAAAATAACAGCAAGAAATGCAAGAATTTCTCATATAAAATGAAGGAAAACAAAATAGCATCATGGGGCAGAATACATGGGGGTAGTTGGAAATAAAATAAACGGCTTAGATCTATTCTTCTCTTTCGTTCCCGTAAAAACAAGCATTTCCCTATTAGTAATGACTATATCAACTCTCCCCCTCCACTGTTACATAGTCGCAAACAATAGTCATTATTATATGTATTTAATAATTCTTTTCCATCAATACATTTTGAAATAATTATCTTAAAATAAAAAATTATTAATATCATGATCAAATCATAAAACCAAAAGGAACATAAACCGGCGTGGATGAAACATATATCATCATAAAAATCAGTAATTGAAAATTACAACACCTGTAGGCAGAAGGAATTTTCATTTGTCACAGGCTTCTAAATAAACCATGTCTCAAGAACAATTCACAATTTAATCTCTTGTAGGTAAATTAAATAATAGATTGTTCAAGAATACATTCGCAAAATATCACAAAAATTTCATTAAAATTCATAAGTGGTGCACTGTGGTTGTGGTGATATATACTCCCATTAATAGACACTTACAACTGTAAGAACATTTTCCTTCTAAACAGCTTAACCAAAATATCATTATCACCAATTTTGACTGAATTCATATTGGACAAATTTCTGGCCAAACAAAAAATCTTAAAACAAGGCAATATAAAAATGTGCACCTAGAATGAAAATAATAATTCAAAAATTGGGTTTAATTGTAACTCTTCATAAAACAACATAAACCAATACAATTATTTACCGAATTTTAAAACTTTTTGAATATAGAAACCAATGCTATATATTATACTACTCATCATGAACCATTACAGTTTTTTTTTTTTCTCACAAAAATTGCATAGTTTTAAAACCAGAAGTCATTCCAATTTCCATGAAAAATAAAATAATGAAATCCTCAAGATTCAGCGTCAATGATTTTAACCAGAAATGCCTTAAGTAATCATCAAATGCATGATACAAAAGCATATTATATAATTACTTGAAAATCTTACTTTTCACCATTTTCAAAGTACCATAAAAAAAATACATGAATTGGTAATATACAAACATAATATTAGATATGCATCAGAATTATTTAAAATTTTAAATTGCAATTCCTAGCATAAAGTCATTCTAAGAAATTTTATTTAGATACAAAACGGAATGTAATTGGTATACAAAATAAAAATTAGAGTTGCTTAAATTCAATAATTCTTTGACTTTGTTCTTCATTTAAAAAATAAAATATTTTTAACGTGAATACACCACCAAAATAATTGAAAGCCCACAAAAACAAAATGAAATATGGAGAGAAAACATTTACATGTACTCTTTCAATCTGAAAATTGGTGGCAAATTATCAATATGAGAATTTAGACTTTGTCCATTAATAATTTTAGTAAGATTAATGTTCTGAAGCCTACAGTGGCGTGATGGTGCATAACAAATTTCTTAGTAAATTTCTTACAAGAAAGGCTTAACTACATATTTATCTCTTACGTTTATTTTAGGTTTTAATTTGGTCTCTTATGTTTAAAAAGTATCAATTTGGTCCCTTACGTTTTTACCGTTTTATTAGTTAGTCCTTTCTGTCAGTTTTGTCACATGTGGTAGCCAATTTGCATATGTGGACAGACACGTGGACACTTGGACACACTGACACGTGTATAGTTCAAACGGTGTTAGTGACAAAATTAACGGAAAGGTCTAAATTGAAACCTAATGGAAACGTAAGGGACCAAATTGATACTTTTTAAACGTAAGAGACTAAATTGAAACCTAAAATAAACGTAAGGGACCAAATGAGAATTTAGACTTTGTCCATTAATAATTTTAGTAACATGAATGTTCTGCAGCCTACAGTGGCGTGATGGTGGATTGGTGGTACACTTATTGTTGGCATAATACAGTGGCGTGATGGTGGACTGGTTTATGACTCATACGAAATATGAAGATTATTTATAATTATACCAACCAACAATTTAAAAATCACAAACTTAGTCTGCTGATTTGCCTGTTTATTTTGTACAAACTAATTCAGACATTGAGAATTACAAACTTATAATATATAAATGCAGTTATGACTTTTGAATTAGTTATGCCTGTAAGAAATAAATGAAAGTATTCTAATGTTACATATTAGAATATATAGCATATCATGACAATAGCGGAAATTATAAACATAATACATCATGTCATGATCAAATAACCCTAAATCTAATTGCATGAATTTAGGACACCGTGTATAATAATAAGAAGAAAAGGTGCGAAAAGTTATCTCTTGAAGTCATCATCTTTAGATTACTTTCTTGTCATGAAATGTCTATCGTCAATGATTATAAGATAGGATCTTCCTCCCCTTCTTTCTCAAGCCTCAATGGGTAGGCATACAATGACTTCTCTCATAAGAACAATTACTAATATTATTAGGATCATTGTCCGGTCAATCAAGTCATTACACTCAATTAAGTTATTATCCATATGTCCCAAGACATATATTTATAGAGAAAGTGGGGAGGGGACCTACCCTTTCATGTGGGTTACAATGGTTATACCAATTCTTTTATGAATAGTCATAAGGTATCAAATCATACCCTTTCATGAAGAGTTGAATGATTCCACCCATTATGGATTCATCTAACTATAGGCTACACTACTATTCAAGCACACTCACCATGTGATGTCCAATATCCATTGATCACATACAGATACTCCATGACCCATCAAGATATTTATCATATTCAACAAATTAATATTTAATAAATCAATGGAAGACCAAAATAAAGAAATATAATTTCTTACAATGCCTGTTTATTTTGTACAAACCAATTCTTAATATAAAATTCTCAATGTCTGATTTTTCAATAACAATGTCTACTATAGTTTGTGATTTTCAATTTAATAATATCTGATTAGGAAAACATATTAAAAGGGATAAGACTAGTTGACAACAGGAACTAAATCAGCAAAAGTAATAATATATGATTAGAAAAACATAAACACACTTAAAGTCAATAATGGACCCACAATGATAAATTTGTGATTGAAAATATGTGTCCTACAACCACCCAAGTTGCATCAATTATTGAACTAATGGTATCTGGTTTCGTGGATATTTCTTCATAATTATTGAGCTGCTACTTCCTACCATTGCATTGCATTCACCTCACAATATCATCTAAACCACTTTCTCATCTATTCAACTTTTTTTTTTCCTGAAAAAATGGCTGATGCTTTACTTGGAGTTGCGTTTGAGAATTTGATGTCTCTGCTTCAAAATGAATTTTCAACCATTTCTGGAATCAGTTCAAAGGCTCGAAAGCTATCAACCACCTTAGATCTGATCAAGGCTGTTCTTGAAGATGCTGAGAAGAAGCAACTCACTGACCGCGCTATTAAGGTATGGCTACAACAACTCAAAGATGCTGTATATGTGCTCGATGATATTCTTGATGAGTGTTCCATTAAATCCAATCGACTTAAGGGCTCATCCGCTTTCAAACCAAAGAATATCATTTTCCGCCACAACATTGGAAACAGGTTGAAAGAAATTACAAGCAGAATCGATGAAATTGCTGACATGAAGAACAAGTTTCTTCTACAAGAGGGTGTTACTGCTAAAGAAATGATAGGTGAAGTGGCTGAATGGCGTCAAACCAGCTCAATTATTGCTGAACCCAAAGTGTACGGACGAGAAGAAGATAAAGAGAAGATTGTCGAGTTTCTTCTCAACCAAGCGAGGCACTCTGACTCCCTTTCAGTCTATCCCATTGTTGGCTTAGGTGGTGTTGGAAAAACAACTCTCACTCAATTGGTCTACAATGATCCAAGGGTGAGTACTGTCAATTTTCATACGAAGATATGGGTTTGTGTTTCTGAAGTCTTCTCGGTCAAGAGGATTCTATGTTCCATTATTGAATCTCACGAACGTCAGAAGTGTGATGCCTTGGATTTAGATGTAATACAAAGAAAGGTGCAAGAACTATTGCATGGTAAAAGATTTTTGCTAGTTTTAGATGACGTTTGGAACAAAAATGAAGAACTGAAATTCGGACTGAGCCAAGAGAAATGGAACCAGTTGAAATCAGTCTTGTCCAGTGGATCCAAAGGTAGTTCTTGTTTAGTTTCCACCCGTGATGAGGTTGTTGCATCAATCATGGGAACATGTCATGCTCATCATTTGTCTGGTCTCTCTGAAAATGAATGTTGGTTGTTATTCAAACAATATGCATTTGGGAATGATAGAGAAGAACCAGTAGAGCTGGTGGAAATAGGCAAGGAGATAGCAAAAAAGTGCGGGGGGTTGCCTCTTGCTGCACAAGCATTGGGAGGTCTAATGCACTCAAGGAGTGGAGAAAAAGAATGGCTTGAAATTAAAGAAAGTAGACTTTGGGATTCACATAGTGACAATTTTATTTTGCCGGCCTTGAGGTTGAGCTACTCTTATTTAACTCCGACGTTAAAACAATGTTTCACTTTTTGTGCTATGTTTCCCAAAGATACTGAAATCTTGAAGGAAGAATTGATTCATCTTTGGATGGCGCATGGATTTATTTCATCTAGAAAAAATTTGGAGGTTGAAGATGTTGGCAGCATGATTTGGAATGAATTGTGCCAAAAGTCATTCTTTCAAGACATTAAGACGAATGAATATTCTGGTGCAATTTCTTTCAAGATGCATGATCTTGTCCATGATCTTGCTCAGTCAATAATGGGGCAAGAATGTTTGTTTTTGGAGGATGGAAACATGACTAGTTTGTCAAAAAGCACACATCACATATGTTTTGACTCCAAAGACTTGTTATCTATCGATGAGGGTGCCTTCAGAAAAGTTGAATCCTTGCGGACATTTTTTCAGCTGGAACTATATAAAGAAAACCTTCATTACTTTCCAGGAAACCGTTTTCTTCGGGTTTTACGCACATCTTTTATCCACATACCATCACTAGGGAGTTTCATTCATTTAAGGTATTTGGAACTTCGTTCCCTTGACATAGAAATGTTGCCTGATTCAATTTGTAGCTTACAAAAATTGGAAATATTGAAAATCAAACATTGTGATAAACTGAGTTGTCTTCCAAAACGCTTGGCTTGCTTACAAAATCTTAGACATCTAGTCATTGTACAATGTTATTCCCTATCTCGCTTGTTTCCAAACATTGGGAAAATATCTTGCCTAAGAACATTAAGTTTATACATTGTTAGTTTAGAGAAAGGTAATAGCTTGGCAGAGTTACGTGATCTAAACCTCGGTGGTGAACTGAGTATACAAGGCTTACATAATGTTGGCAATTTATCTGAAGCTCAAGAGGCCAATTTGACGTGTAAAAAAGACCTTCAAGTATTACAGTTGTCATGGAAAATAAGAAGCGGTGAATTTACAAAGACCCCTGCTGTTAATGCTGAACAAGTACTTGAAGTGCTTCAACCTCACTCAAATCTCAAGAGATTACAAATAGATGAGTATGAAGGATTATTGTTACCAAGTTGGATAAGTATTCTTAGTAATTTAGTTTCTCTTAAACTTTGGAATTGCAAGAATTGTGTGCGGCTACCTTCAATTGGTAAACTACAATCTCTAAAAACATTGACATTATTCAATATGGATAATATAAAATACTTGGATGATGAATGTCACGATGGTATGGAGGTGAGGATTTTCCCATCTCTGGAGGTACTCGAGTTATGCAGCTTACGAAACATAGAGGGGTTATTGAAAGTGGAAAGAGGGGACATGTTTCCTTGTCTTCGTTCTTTGTCTATCTCCGATTGCCCTAAACTTGGACTGCTTCCATGTCTTCCATCTCTTAAATACCTCGCTGTATTGGGATGTAACAATGAGTTGCTGAGGTCAATCTCTACCTTCTGCAGTCTTACCACTCTTGCCCTTGAAAGAGGCGATGAAGGAATAACATCCTTCCCAGAGGGGATGTTCACAAACCTTACTTTTCTTCAAATTCTCAGAATCCATGGTTTTCCAAAATTGAAGGAGTTACCAAATCAACCCTTTAACCTAGCTTCTTTGGAGATTCTGGAAATCGCTGAATGTTATGAGCTTGAGTCTTTACCAGAGCAAAATTGGGAAAGTCTACAATCCCTTCGATATCTAGGGATTTATCATTGTAAAGGATTGCGATGCTTGCCAGAGGGTATTGGACACCTCACTTCTCTTGAGTTTCTGGACATTCGTGGATGCCCAACATTAGAGGAACGATGCAAGGAGGGAACAGGGGAGGACTGGGACAAGATAGCACATATTCCAGAATTATACATTGGGTGATGATGGTGTTGGTTCTAATTTGAACAGGATTGTCGCATTTCCACCTAAACCAGTAGCCTCTCTATTCTCCCTTCATCTTTCTTTTCATTGTGTTTCCAATAAATTAACTTTTTGGGATTTCATTATAACATTTTCCCACTACAAAATCTTCTACTAAGAAATATTCTAAGCAGAAAGTTGTAGATGCATGCATCAAATTCTTTCACCATTCAAGGCCTATGAAGGATTAAACTTTTTCTTGGGTGCATAATTTTTTCTCTGATATTTCTTAAGCCAGTTTTCTGAATGAACCTAAATTGCATTTTGTAGTTTCTGGAAAGTCGTGATTGTCCAACATTAGAGGAACGATGCAAGGAGGGAACAGGGGAGGACTGGTACAAGGTAGCGCATGTTCCAGAATTACGGATTCGGCGATGATGGGGTTGCTTCTAATTTGAAGAGGATTGTCGCATTTCCACCTAAACTGGTAGACATTCGGTGATGTTGGTGTTGCTTTATAGGTCAATTGAACAAATTCTGCTCTAGTTGTTGCCAAGTTGTTAGATGTGAGAATAGTTTGAGTTCATTATCTTATTCCTATTGAACCATTGGTTGAAGAAAGTAAGAAGAGGTATGTTAGTTTTTCTCTCTTCCCTGCATATCCTTATTATGACCATATTATTTTCTGATTTTAGTTTCTATGTGCAGGAATCACTTGCGTATTACACAGTTGTTGGAACTTATTTTGAGTGAGCGAAGCCAAGATATAAATGTGTGTCTGTGTGTCATGCTCTATGACTGAGTGGAAGTTCTTATGATTGCTGATTAGTTGATTGAGATAGCTCCTCCAAAAGATTGTGCTGCACAATCTTGCTTTAGGTTGAAACTTTAATCTGCTCAAGATATAAATCAGAAACAATTCCCTTTCATTTACATGCTCAAGATATATCTGAATTTGTATTGAGACATAACTTTGATTAATGTACTATGATAGTAATAAAAAAGGTTCAGTGTAGTTTACCAACTACTTGCATAATAGTTTACTAGTGCCTTTTAAATGTACAGATTGATATGTAATGAAGAATTAAATGAGTTTAAGATTGAACTATAATTTTGACAGTTAGATGGTTTTGAATGGTTGATAGAATAAAAAGCTAATGAAATAAAATTTTAATTGATTTTTGATTTGAGAGTTTCATGTCTTAACTCTTATCTGTTGTAGATGCAATACAAGAATGATATTAGATGTTCACATTGCAATATATTTGCTTACAAGGAGTTGGACAGAGTTAGTAACTGAATATGCTTAAACCAATGAATTCATCCTTCCAAGTGATTATGCTCCTCGAGTTGGGTGATCCACCGCAACGATCGAAATCAAAAACAATTTTGAATTGACACTTTTATGCTCCTCGTTGAGTTGAGTCATGCTCTAATTTTTGCTTCTATACTTCCGATGAACGAAAAATATGAATCAAAGTCCCTTAAATAAGTTGGTTTTATCTTTTTAGAAGTTAGGGTCTTAAAAGTTTTAAATTTTGATTCAAATTGCACTTAAAGATAATTGTTTCTATCTTCTAAAATTGACTGCACAAAAATCGATTTATGAATAAGGAAATCGATTTTCCCAGTGAAATTAGATTGTATGGTACAACCTAATATAAATCGGTTTCTATATATAGTTGTAAAATATATTTATTCGAGTAAATCAATTTTTAAACTTTAGATTTATGTTTATAAAAACATAATCTAACACATTCTAATGATCCTGTATTGATTTTCTAATCATCCAAACATCCAACAATCAGTAGATTGACTAAAAAGAGTTAAAAGTGAAAGTACAAAAAACAAACTCCCTAAACCAAAATGTTTAATATATATTTTGCCTGCTTTTATTCGCCACCAAACCAATAAAGAATATTTGAAATTTCATTATTTATCTTTAACTTTTAGGAATTTTCTCGCGCATCCTACGAATTTACTAAAATACTTATGTCCGCTACTTAAGTAGTGGATACCCCAAAACACCATATTTTTTATAAACAATGTTAGTTGTTACTAGTATTACAATGTTATATTAGTTTTCTCTTTGCCAGGAATCGAACCCTGAACCTCCTGCTCCTTAACCCTTAGATCAACTAGCTTAATCGGTTGAATTATTCATCCCACCCCAAATATAATATTTTTATAACGTTCACTAATTAAGTAGTTGAAGGGTAAAAAGGGAAACATATCATGCATCTCCAAGATTTGAGTCCAAGCCACCTACATCTTCGCCTTTTAAATCTGCTTCAATATTCCATCTATGTTCTTTATTTATGCCACTTCATAAGACTTCCTTAGAGGAACCATCAATGATAACTACAATGATCAAACAAACCCTCTTTTTCGGTATCCGCATAAAACGATTTGACCAAGATAACATCAGTCCTCGTATAATAGAAATTTGTTCAAGTAAAATGATGTGCAATCAAAGGCGAAGAAACTAATTCAACTTCATCGGGGGCAGCTTTAGGGAAGTGCAAACAGCTCTACAGAGCTGAACCTCAAAATATTTGAGGCCTCGATTTTATTTTCTTTAATTTTTTATCTAGGGGTGCAAATAATAAGTTAACGTAGCATAGTACATGGCACACTTGTTTTTTAAAATTTTCTTTTTGTATTTTTTACAATTTAAATAGAAAATTGTTTTTTTATAAAAATTTAAATTTTATTTTATTAGATATCTATTTTTACGATGAATGTCAAGCCTCTTTTGAGTCCTATAAATCTCAACAGATTTGAAAACTGTCAGAAAATCAAGTATCATAGAAAATCAATCACAGACGGAATCAACCACACCCCGGCAATGCCAAATCCAACACTTAAAACACGGTTAATACACATTATTCCGCCTGCACCGAGTCGGTGTTCCACATAGTAAGAATCATCATCCATCTTTGAAGTTCTAAAAGAGAAGTTCATTTTCTTCGATTTGCACATAGAAATTCGTATATAACTTCCGCTTAATTTTTTTGTATGCAGATTAAATCTGGACATTTTGCTATAAGCTTTATACGGTACAAAATGGAACCAAGCGTTATGGAATAAGATGGAGTGGAGTATAGCCGGAAAGAATAGAGCACATATTTTGTTCCATAGTTTAGATATTTTATGATGAAAAGGAACAAAATTTACCAATCCTTTATTTGGGAAGTGAACATAATAAATTATAATATTTTAATTTTAATTTTTACTCATGATTAGACAGAGAGATTAATAAACTCTCAACAAGTATCAGAGGGTTAAAAAAACCCACTAAACTATAAATCTATTTTGAGATTATTTGTTTACGATATATTAGAATATTGTGAACATATATCATATTTTTTAACATTTTTTTATCAAACTGTCAAAAAAAAAGAATTTGGGTTATTAGAGTCCAAACTTCATTCCGTATATATTATACGTAATATTCTCAGCAACTTAATTATATACACTGAACCATATTTTCTAACATTATTAGTCACATGTAACTATTCAGGATTTTTTTTTACAAGATGTAATTATTCGGGGAGAAAGACTTGCTTAGGCACAACATCAAATTTGATGTGTTAGGCGCACATACATCACTTCAAAAAATTTAAAAATCAAATAATTAATTAATAGTAGATGATGTGACTAAATTATTTAACATTTATTTTTTCACTTTTATGCGAGTGTGCCTAAATATATTTTATTTGGGTTGTGTTCGAGGAAGAATTACTCCTATTCAGAATTGAAACCCAATAATAAGGCAAAACACATGAATGAATATGGTAGACGATAATTAAATTTTTATAAACTGCCTGTGAGTGTGAACCATAATTTTTCATCTGGTTTAATTCTTTTAATTTTTCATCTTTTAGTGCCTATAAATTAATTCTTCGGTCTCCAATTTGCCACATTCCAACTATACCCTAAAAAAAATAAAACTTATACTTAGGAGAATAAGAATTTATTTTTTTTACTATAGGAGAATAAGAAATATTATAATTTTAACAAAATAAAAATAGGTTATCATAAAATGATTAATTAGTAACTTAATTAATCGGTAAAAGTATCGCATTCTACAGGTAGAAGTTGAAATTCGAGCTTCATACGCTCCATGTATTCACCTTAATGGTGAAATTCTTACCATTTCATTCAAACATTCATAAGATACATTATCATCATATGAAGCTCAAGTTAAACCAAGGAGATCGCTTACGGCTTCATCCTATGAAGCTCTGATACTTCTAAAAAGACGAAGTATCGTGTCTGATATGTATCTGATACCGATACTCGTCCGATACGTTATGATATTCGTATTAGAGAAGTATCAGACAATTAATATTATTTTTTAGAAAAAAATTACCGATACGTGTCGGATACTTCTTCGATACGTGTATCAGAGAAGTATCGGGCAATTAATGTTCTTTGATGATAGAAATTGAGGAGATGAGACTGATACAATCTGTGTTTTCTCTTAAATAGTGAACGTTAGATTATGATGTTCTTTATGAATTGTCAACTGTCTTTTTTGGGTGGTACTGGTATTTTTTTTTATAGTTCTAGTCATGTCCTTTTTTTGTAGTACTTATTTAACTTAAGATATGTAATTGTCACGTGTGTGCTCAGTTTGAGTAATTTGAATGTTAATTTAATATCATTATCGATTTTTGTTATGTTTATGTATTGTGCATTTGTATATTTAATTTTAAATTTAATTTTTAAATAACGTATCGCAGACGTATCGTATCGGGAATTTTGAAAAAAAATCGTATATCAGTATTGTGTCACGTATCCGGACTTCATAGCTTTTCATACAAACACTCATAAGATAAATAAAAAAAAAATGAATGGCAAATTGTTAGTATATTTCATTATAGGTTTGTTTTTCTCCTTGTCAAGACTTGAGTTTTGGACCTCCAACTCCTTTAATTCTTAGCACAACTAGTACAACCAATTGTGTTACTCCTCCCACCCACTCATAAGATAAATTATCATCATATCTTGTTGTAATAAATTATTTTTATTTTGTGAATGACCTCAAGTTAAAGTAAAAAAAATCTCTTACTATTTAAAAAAAAAAAAAACTCTTACCATGTCATACAAACATTCATAATATATATTTTCATCGTATCTTATGATAATTTATCATTTGTAGGGTTAAATATGTTTTTGGTTCCTATAGTTTCGTAGAATTTTGTTTCTAGTCCCTGCAGATTTTTTTCACACTTTTTAGTCCCTGGAGTTTTTTCAGTTAGTGTTTTTAGTCCTTACTTTTAATCAAATTCTTGTATACTTTCACATTTTTGACCAGTTCTTTGTATTCATGTTTATAATATTATAAGAACATCTCCGATAAAAATTTAGAATTTTTATAACATAAGATGAATTATTTATGAAATTTTATGAGCAAAAAATTAAAAAATTCATTTTTTTTTTTTTGAAACGGCAATATATTATTAAAAACACTTCACCATAAGTATAAGACATACTAATGGAGAAGAATAGTACAAAAACTACTGCAACAAAGTGCAGTAGCACAATAACACCAAAAACAAAAACAACATCATCAATACATACACAACATCACCTAAAAGGATCGAAAGACATACTAAACTCAAAGATACTCCTCAGCCTCTAAACTACCGAGGAAAACATCAACTCGACCTACAAAGGCGCCCCTAGACTCTAACTCCCGATCTCGAAGCAAAATTAATCGGCCCATCAGAATCCAAAAAGTAGCTTCGCGCGCCAAAATTGATGTGTCAACAGTAGCAAAAAAACCAAGTAGACATGTCCCAGCCTGTAGTCCGCCTCCAAAATAGTCAGTACCGACACGAAAAAGGCCAAATCAGATACAAAGAGACCTGCAAATCTCAACAGATTTGGGAACCAACCCACTCAGAGACGAATCCAGCAAATCTCAACAGATTTGAAAGCGGTCAGAGAATCTTGTATCGTCGAAAGCCAATCACACGCAGAATCAACCACACCACTCCAACATGATCGCAAAAAAGAATTTAAAATTTAAAATGATATGCACGAGTTGATTGAAAAGTAAAGACTAAAAACACTGACGGAAAAAACTTCGGGGACTAAAAAGTGTGAAAAAAATCTCCAGGAACTAAAAATAAAATTCTGCGAAACTATAGGGACCAAAAATATATTTAACCCTTATTTTTATTTTGTTAGTGAGTAGGATTATAATCTGGTAACCTGGTCCTATTTTGTCTTATTAATTATTCCCATGCAAAAGATATGATAATTATGTTTTATATTATCCTGTTATTTTTTCTTAAGATTCGGTAAAAAAAAAAAAAAAAAATTCTTTTTTTTTTCCAAATATTTTCTTCTCTTCTTTTCGATAATTTATTATTAGATGTTAACAAAACATATAAGATATACTCTGAACGGCTAATGCTACGGTGGACCACCTTCACAAGTGGTCCACCGTGGACAAATGATCTACCAAATATGAATTTTACAAAATTCATTGTTGGATTGAAAGTTTATATCGTATAGAGCATCCATAAATTTTTTAAAATTTTTTGAAAATCATTTGATATGATATTGAGACTCCTCAAGATTAATGTTATTTAACAACCGTTAATCTTGATGTGTCTCAATAACATAACTTTCTATTTTTCTAAATTTTTCTATAGATGATCTATATAATATAAACTTTCAATCTAAAATGTGGATTTCGTAAAATTCGTATTCGTTATAGTGTTATTCGTGACTGGTCCATCATGAGTTTAGGATCCATATTAGAATTTACCACTCTGAAGACTTTGATATATTATATAATGAGTTAGGATTCGTAGACACCGGGTGTCAAAATTTATTTTAACACCAAATATCATCCATCAATATTATTTGATATTATTTAATCCAAAGGCTATAATTTATTTCCCTAATCACTCACGTGATCATCACCTCATAATATTTTGCATCTTCCTATTTGTTCTGCGTTAACATATCATCCAAGGTTTTATTTCAATGTCATCTCGCTTCTCAATTGTTTCTTGGCGGCTCACCAATATCGATGATAGGTTAAATAAATCACTCACACTTTTACTTATAATATAATTATCATGGTTATCCATCCTAACCCAACCATCTTTCTTTAATAAGAATCTAAACAAAGTGCAGCCACCATCAATCACAGTATATATTCGATTTATATGGTATTGTGCAGTAAACAAAATCAATTGGAAGAAAAATATTATCATGTGTGATTATTGGCACAATTTCACACTATTCTCTAATTTCAATTCAATAATTTGATTAATTTAATTTAGGGTTAATTTTTATCGGCAAAGATGCTTGATGATAGGGTTTAGAGGTCAAAATTGGAGTATTAATGGTATGTAAGTCATCTAACCTGTTGATCAGAAAGGTGTGATGGCCAGAAGTCCGTCGTACTGTAGCGTCGAGCAGCAAACGTCCACCGGAGGGGGGTTGTACCTGCAGGCGCTCCGATGCCTAAGTCAGAGATTGCTAGAGTACAGAGAAAAGAGAGAGAGTGAGAGTAGAGAATAGAATTGTGTCCCTTGCTCTCCTGTCAAGGAGAGCTTATATAGTTGCCCCCAGCGCTGGGCCAAAGGTCCCTTTAATGGGCTGTGTTGAGCAGCCCAATAAGGTGGACTGCCAAGATAACTCCTGAATAAGAGGAGAAGCTGTTGCCAGCTGTTATCTTGGTGGAGTAGTTCCACGATCCTAGGAGGAGTGGATAAGCTCCATGGATGAGTGTCGAGCAGCACGCGGAAGGAACCGCGTGCTTGGCTGTCGGGCAGGGGCAAGCCTCTATTGGGCCTGCCCCGTATCCGAGCAGGAGTAGATTTGGGCCAGTTCTTTGGCCCAGTCCAGAACATGAGCCCCCCAAGCCATTGCTCTTAGTCATAAGAGTAGTGGCTTTAAGTTCAAGCTCGTATGTCGAGGACAAAATATTTTTGTTGTTCCCCCTTTATTTCGAGGAGACGCTCGCGGGGAGCTCCAAATCATAGCAACCACGAGGAGAACTTGTCATAAATTCGTGCCCGTAATTTTCGCTGGTTTCTACTTGCAGAGAAACTGGTGTCGAGGACGCTTCGAGGAGAAGCGTCCCCTCCCAGTGTCGAGCACGTGCTCGTAGCAAGAACTGATTTGTTTGTGAAATAATTTCCTGCCCGTCTATCGAGCAAAATAAATTCAAACGGGCCACGTGCTCGTGACGCGTGGTCTGCTTGATGAGACTTGAGAAGACTTGAAGAGACGGTCTTTTCGTCTGCTGCTGCCACGTGTAGGGGCTATCAAAAGGCGTCATAATGGCCTATAAGTAGGGGTCATTATGGCCTCGTTCTACGAGGAGGATTCTAAGCCGTTAGATTAACGCGTCCTTTCATTTTTTCTGGGATTTGATCTGGTGCGTTGGATGTGATTTGATCACAACCGTTGGATTTAATCAACGGTGATGAAGGGAGGAGGCGCGTGGTTTCTGTCATGCACACGCAGGCCTGCAGGTGCTTATAAATAGAAGGAGAGTGAGAGCCTTTACATTTTTTGGCATCTCTTGTCTTTCCATCTACTTGTCCCTGCGTTTTCTCTGCTCACAGTTGCAAGTCCAAGATCAAACCAACTTCCGTTTGTTCAAAAGCTTCGATTTTTTTCTCATCACAAGGTAACGTACTCACCTAATGTTGCTTCTTTGTTACTGTTTTTCTCCATTGATGTTGTTTTGATGTGAAAAATGTGATTTTGTTTAAGTTTTGATAAATGGGTTTTGGTTTGCAAAAACCCACACTGTGTTGGTGGTTTTGTTTGTCAAAAGCCTTTGCCTTTATGTGCGTTTTGGTGTTTGGTGGTGGTTTTGCCACTGCCAAACACCTTTTTTGAGTGTTTATATGATTTTTAGGATCAAAAGGGGATATTTTCTGGAAAATGGGTATGAACTTGATGATCCCCGTATGAAGAAGATGAACAGTGATGGATTCTGGGAAATTCTGGGTTTTGTGTCGAGGAGATGCAGCGTCGGGGACGGGAAACGCAGCGTTTCCCGTTAGACAAATTTCGTCCCCGGCGTACGAGCACAGTGAATGAGTGTTTGTTGTAAAAACGCGTCGGGGACCTTCTCCCCGTTGTAAACTTTACGAAGTTGTGTTTGAGAGAAAATGTCGGGGACCTTTCCCCGTCTGTCGTTCGTTAAATTGGATGTCGGGGACCTTCTCCCCTTTTGTCCTCGTATTCGCTGGTGTCCTCGAAATTACATTCGTGTCTCCTCGTTGTCTAACTTGAGTTAGTTTAATTTTGATTTGCCATTTGATGAGGGCTTTGGTCGGGGACAGCGTCCTCGCCATGTTTAACGCCCTTTCACTTGAATTGCGGTGGAAGGGTGGATTTGATATAACTGTCGAATTCACTTTACTTCGCTGCTTTTCAGGTACATTATGGCCGACATCGAGGAGCCCGTGGAGAGCCATCGGCTCATCGACACGATAACGGATGAGAGACTGGCGTGGGTTGCGCCCGAACCACGGGGAGCGGCCTCTTCGATAGTACAAGGTGATCCGAGCGTACATACGATAGTCGAGGACAGGGGAGAGGGCGATCCGGAGAATTGGGAGGTCTATGTGCCCGAGGAGGGAAAACGAGTTTGTTCGGAATTCTCCGAGGGCGGGTTCGCTATGTACGAATTCGCCTTTAAAGACTTAAGATTCAGATTGCCCTTCAGCGACTTTGCAGTGGGTGTCTTTGACAGGTTGAGATTGGCACCATCTCAGCTGCGTCCGAATTCCCTGGCGTTTATTCGGGCGTTCGAGCAGCTCTGCGACTACTTGGACGTCGAGCCTACCCTGCCGTTATTCTTCCGCATCTTCAAGATCCAACGACAAACATTTCGGGGAAGGCAAGGTTGGGTCTCTTTGAAACAGCACCAGGTGAAGATCTTTAGGATGTTTGTGGACTCTGTCCGGGGATTCAAGGAGAGATATTATGTGGTGAGACCGGTGTCCCCAGAGGCAAAAAAGTCTGTGTACAAGACTGTTGCGACCCTGGGTGAGGAGGGTGTCCCCGTCAACCGAGAGGTTCCCCGTTTTCCACTCTGTTGGTCAGACAGGCACTTCGCTCTGCCAACAGATGTTTATTTAGTTCGAGATGAGTCGCTCTCCCCGGCAGAGCGCGCTGGGTATGACAGGATCAGGTCTTATGTTGCGGGTTTCCAGCCCGTCAGGTTTATGACGAAAGCGGGTGTGCCCGCCAAGGATGCGTTCGGGAATCCGAGGGTGGAGCCCCGTTTTGTAAACACCAAGTCTCTGCTCGAATGTGCGAGCAGGGATGATAGGAAAACTTTATTAGGTATTCGCCGCGGCTTTCCTGCTCGGTTTTAACTTGTTTGTTTTATTTTGAGATTGTGTTCATTTGTTTATTCTCCTCGGTTATTGACTTTGCTCGTGTGTTTCTCCTTGCAGACAATATGGCCGACTTCGCGGATGAGCTCGTCAAGATTGCCGCCGACAAGAAAAGGGTGGCCAAGAAGAAACCTGCCCGTTCGGCGATGTCAAATGTCATGCTCTCGGCCTCGTCTACTCCGGGCAGCTCTTCGTCTCCTGTTGGGGCCAAGGGGAGTCCTTCCATCGTTAAGCCTCCTGCTGCGAAGAGGCAAAGGGAAGACTTTGTGGTCGACCTTGATGCCGTCGAGGAGGCAAAGGGGTTCATGTTCCCTCCCCTTTTTGGGCTGCCCGGATATCTCAGACAGCATCCGGCGACAATTTTGCGGTCGGAGAAGGAGGCCATCATGAAGTTCAGCTCCGAGGAGCTTGAGGCTCAGCTCGCCAAGGATTTTGCTGCTACTCTACGGCTGGCGGAGACGGCTATGGTGCTAAATGAGAGGTTGCCGAGCAGAGATGTGGAGAGATTGACGAAGAGGAATGTTGAGCTCGAGGCTGAGGTGCTGCAGCTCGGGAATACCGTGACCGACCTGAAGGGTAAGCAGGAAAACTATGCCAATCTGACTGCTGATTTGCGCCAGTCGGAGAAGGAGGTGGCCGAGCTGAAGATCACCTGTGCTGCAGAGAGGAAGGGCAGGGAGAAAGCTGAAGACGAGCTGGAGTCTCTTCGACAGATGATGGCTTCTTCCGAGGATGAGCCCGAGCATGTGCGGGGTTTGGCTACCCGAGCAGAGCTAGTTGGTGAAATCCGGGCTCAGATGGGGAAGGTCTTCGAGAGCGCCAAGTACAGCTTTAACAACGCTGTGGCCCAATTGAAGATCGTCAATCCGGGGTTGGTCACCGAGGGGACGGGGATGCTGAGGAAGGTGGAGAACGGGGAGATTGTCATCCCCGACAAGTACAAGCAGATGGAGCAAGAGGAGGAGGAGGAAGAGGCCGAGGAGGACCAAGAGGAGGAAATGCCCGACGTTGGCGAGGAGGAAGGCCAGGGGGAAAGTGATCACTAGTTTGTCCTAGTTTATGTCGGCCTGCGTGCCACCTATTTTTAATTTTAATTTTTCGTTGAACTCATTTCTGGGGGCCTGCGCGCCAAACTCTTGTAATATTTGAACAACGGGCTTTGTCCCCTTATTTTCAATGACATCGTTGGCCTTGGTGGCTTTATTTATTTGTGCTCGTCTTTGCTAAGTTTTGCCTTGTTTGTGTGGATGTTTATTTCCGTGCTCGTTTAATTATACGAATTTGTGCTCGGAATTTAACTTGTGAAAAATCCTTAAAATTTTGATTCGCTAATTGTTGTACGAGCACGTTCTGTCGAGGACGTCTGTCCTCGAAAATAACTTAAATAGTTTAGGGAACTACTTAAGCGTCTAGAGTCGTTTTTCTAGATCAACGCAGATCCGAGCACGTGGATGTGCTCGGTCCACGACCTGAACATCCCATCGCGAGCTGGGTGTTAGGCTGCGGCACGACGACGATGGAGCTCGTTTCATGAGTTGTCCTCGTCGGGCAGAGGCTCTGCTCGTGTGTTGAGCTCAGAGTTTACCTTAAGCATTTTTAGATGAGCGCGGGTGCCTGCGCGACATCCGTTGTCGAGGAGCTCTGCTCGTTGTTTTAAGGGCAGATGCTGCCTCTGCGTAGATGCACGGTTGGCAAATAACTTAGCTATAATACTGTTTCAACTTTTGGGCATTCAACTTTGAGGGAAGCCGATGTTCGGATCTCTTCGACTAGATCCAGCTCCTCTCTCATCGCCTCGTCGTTCATCTCTTCGTCGAGGGGGACTTCAGTGCGACGAGAGGGCTCTCCAATCTCCACGGGGATGACTGCTTCGGTCCCATATGCTAGACGAAAGGGTGTCTCCCCGGTAGTGGAGTGAGGGGTAGTTCGGTATGCCCATAGTACGTGGGACAGCTCCTCAACCCATTGCTTCTTTGCGTCGCCCAGCCGCCGGCGTAGTCCGCGCAGGATTACTCTGTTCGCGGCTTCTGCTTGCCCGTTGGTTTGTGGGTGCTCGACGGATGTGAAGTGATGTTTTATGTTAATTTTGGCAAGGAATCACCTAAATGTTTTGGCGGTGAACTGTGTGCCGTTGTCTGTGACCACCGCTTGGGGTATCCCAAAACGACATAGGATATCTCTTTTGAAGAAACGTAGGATCCTAAACGAAGTTATTTCGGGGAGTGGTTCTGCCTCTACCCATTTGGTGAAGTAGTCTACTCCAACGATGAGGTATTTACATTGGAGGTTTCCTCTGGTGAAGGGACCGAGGATGTCCATGCCCCACCATGCAAATGGCCACGGGGACGATAATGACTTGAGCTCATGAGGGGGAGCAAGGTGCATGTCCCCGTGCCGTTGGCATTTGTCGCACTTTTTCACGTGCTCTTTAGCGTCTTGCTGCATAGTTGGCCAGTAATATCCTGCCCGCAATGCCTTTCTGGCCAGAGAGCGACCCCCGAGGTGCTGAGAGTTAATTCCCTCGTGTATCTCGCGGAGGATGTAGTCGGCGGTGGCCTCGTCAGCGCACTTCAGGAGGGGGATGGAGAAGCCCCTTCTGTAAAGCTTATTGTCAAGGAGGGTATACGAGCACGCTCTTCGTTTGACCGTTGCTGCCTCCTTCTCGTCGTTAGGTAGTGTTCCGTGCGCGAGATAGCTGTATACTGGGGTCATCCAACAGTTGGCGTCCCCGATGGCATTTATGTCGAGGACCCTCGTTGGTTTTTGTATGCTCGGATGGGAGAGGATTTCCTGGATGACGGATTTGTTTCCGTTTTTTCTTTTCGTGCTTGCCAGCTTTGACAGGATGTCTGCTCGTTTGTTATGCTCTCGGGGAACATGCTGTATTTCGGCGGAGTCAAACTTCGTGATTCTTTCCTTCACTAAGGCCAAGTACTCAGATAAGTTGTCATTTTTGGCTTGGTATTCTCCTAAGACCTGCGATGCGACGAACTGCGAATCTGTATAGATTTTTATTTCTTTCGCGCCCACGTCCTCGGCGAGACGTAATCCTGCGAGGAAGGCCTCGTATTCTGCCTGGTTGTTTGAGGTCGGAAAGGACAGTGCTAGCGAAACTTCGATCAGGATGCCCTCCTCGTTTTCGAGGATGATTCCTGCGCCCGCCCCTGTTGCGTTGGACGCTCCGTCGACGAAAATGGTCCACTTGTTCGCTCCATCCGTCGGGGAGGGAGGGCAAGTCATTTCGGCCACAAAGTCGGCCAAAACTTGGGCTTTGAGTGTTTTTCTGCTTTCGTAGCGGATGTCGAATTCCGAGAGCTCCAACGACCATTTCAGCATCCTGCCCGCCATGTCTGGTCGGACAAGAAGTGACTTGATGGGCTGGTCTGTTCGGACGACGACCGTGTGCGCGAGGAAGTAGTGTCGCAGTCTCCTCGCCGCAGTGACGAGGGCCAATGCGACTTTTTCGATTCGCTGGTATCTGAGCTCGGAGCCTTGCAAGGCTTTGCTCGTGAAGTATACTGGTTTCTGTCCTTCTGGTGTCTCTCGTATAAGAGTTGCACTGACAGCCTCAGAGGCGACGGTGAGGTAGAGGTACAGCCCCTCCCCGACGTCTGGGCGTGACAGAACTGGGGGCTCGGACAGTGCCTTCTTCAAGTGCTGAAGGGCCTGCTCGCACTCCTCAGTCCACTCAAAGGCAGATTCTTTCCTAAGTAATTTGAAAAGGGGAAGTGCGTGTTGAGCTGATTTTGCTACGAAGCGGGATAATGCGGTCAGCATTCCATTCAGTGTTTGTATGGACTTTTTGTTGCTGGGAGTTGGGAACTCGGTGAATGCTCGACATTTGTCGGGGTTAGCCTCGATTCCGCGCTCGGTGAGATAGAAACCGAGGAACTTCCCTGCTCGGATGCCGAATGTGCATTTCTCAGGGTTGAACCTCATATTGACCTTCCTGGCCTGCTCGAAGACCTTTCGAAGGTGGATGGTGTGATCCACCTCCTCGTGGGATTTGACGATCATGTCGTCCATGTATACTTCGAGCATGTCCCCGATCTCTCCTCGGAAAACTTTGTTCATCATCCGCTGGTAAGTAGCGCCGGCGTTTTTCAAGCCGAAGGGCATTACGTTGTAGTAATAGTTGCCCGACTCGGTCATGAAGGCCGTTTTCGTCCTGTCGGCCACAGCCATTGGGATTTGATTGTACCCTGAATATGCATCTAAAAAAGACAGTAATTTAAAACCAGAAGAATTATCGACTAATCTATCAATGCAAGGTATGAGATCGGTATAGTCAACGCACATCCTCCATTTTCCATTAGATTTTTTCACGAGTACAACGTTTGACAACCAAGTTGTATACTTGGCTTCAGAAATAAAATTTGCCTCTAAGAGGTCTTTTACAGCTTTTTCTGCAGCCTCCACTTTTTCAGGAGACTGCCTACGCCTACGTTGCACTACAGCACTAGCAGCTTCATCGACGGTCAACTGGTGGCAAGCAATGTTGGGGTCCAAGCCTGGCATCTCGGAAGCACTCCAGGCGAACAGGTCAGCGTTGTCTTTCAGGCAGGCCACCAGCTGTTTCCTCGCCAAGTCTGGGACGTCCTTTCCAATCTTCAAGTTCCTGCTCGGATCTTCTCCAAGGAGGATCAGCTCGAAATCCCCGTCGGGGATGGGGCGAAGGATCTCCCTGCTCGCCGCGTCGCCCTCTGCCTTGTCTTTGCACAGTTTTTTCTCCTCTTTATGTTCCTGCTTGGAATGACGGCTGTCAAGATCTACCAAGCTCACATTCTGGGGAGGTTGTGGAGGAGGAGGCTTCGTGCTCGTCTCGGGCTGCTCGGAAGAAGTCCTGTTCTTCTTCGCTTCAGGGACAGGGCCAACATAGCTCTGCCCTTTATAGGCTGCATTAAAGCACCTCCTCGCAGCCTCAATGTCTCCATGGAGAGTAGCTACCTGCCCTTTGTCAGTGTAATACTTCATCTTCAGATGGGCAGTGGAGGCTACGGCGGGCAGGTCTGCGATTGCAGTTCTGCCGATGATGCACTGGTAGAGAGATGGACAATCTACCACCAGGAACTTGACTTTGATCGACTTGGCCGTTTCCTTGTGGCCGAAGGTGACGATCAGGTCGACGTAACCCCAGGGCTTTGTGGTCGCCCCGTTGAATCCTTGCAGATCTGAGCCCAAATACGGTGTGAGATGGGACTCATCTAGCTGCAATGTCCTGAACAGATGTGCGTACATAATGTCGCACGAGCTGCCCGAGTCGACGAGGATGCGTCGGACGTCAAAGTTTGCCATGTCGGCTCTGATGAGGAGGAGGATCTGTGAGTTGGCAGATCCTCCGGGCAGCTCCTCGAGATAGAATGAGAGAGGCTGTGACGATGTCTTCGGTTTACCGAGGGTGACAGCCATGCCCGAGGAGGCAGTAATGAGCTCCTCGAACTTCCTTTTTACCGAGCCGACGGTGTGTTTGTCGAAGACGCCGCCAGAAATGACCATGGTTTCAGCAAAATTCTCCCATTCGTTGAGGATGGGATACTCATAGGTGTCTTTGAGGTGTTTGGGGACGTAGAAGTCCTCTGGTCGCCAGACGGCCAAGGCGACGTTCTTCTCCCCGGAAGCTCTGGGCTCATCTTCGGGGGTGTCCTCGCGTTTCTTCTCCTGGCGAGGGTTCTCCTTCCGCTTGACATAGTCTTTCAACTTGCCATTACGGATCAAAATTTCTATGGCATCCTTGAGTTGGATGCAGTCTTCAGTCAGATGCCCGTAGCTTTTGTGATAGGCGCAATATCTGCTCCTATCCTGCCCGGGCTTGAAAGGGGTGGATTTCGGGAATCTAATCCCAGCGTTCTTGAAATCCGAGGCAGCGCACTCGGCGAGGACAATCTCTCGTGGTACGAGCAGGGGAGTGTAATTGGTGAACTGGCTAGGAGGTCATCGGGGTTCGCGTGACCTGTCACGCCCGCGCCTGTCCCCGTTGCGCCTGTCCCCGTTTTTATTGCCCTGCTCGCGGGGAGGGCGGTGGTCCTCTGCTCGGGTGTGTCTCATGGCGTCGGCCATGGTTTCCTCCTCGAACTGCATGTAGGCCTGGGCTTTGTGCAGGATCTCATCCCAGGTAGCAGGTTTCTCGATGGCAACCATCTCTTTGAACTTGGTTCCATCGCGGAGGTTCTTCCTCATCAGGTATTTCTTCATGTCATCAGTGACATCAACCTGCACAGCTTCTTTGTTGAATCTCTCAATGTATGATCTGAGAGTCTCGTTGGGTCCTTGGCGGACAGCTTCCAAGTTTGCTTCCGTCTTCGGATGTTTCCGGGAAGCGGTAAAGTGACTGGTAAACTGCTTGCACAAGTCCTTCCAGGAGGTGATGGATCCCTGGGGCAAGCTTCTGTACCAAGCCATGGCACCTTCGACCAGTGTGGTCGGAAAGATCCTGCACTTGATGCCTCCTTTTACCGCTTGGTAATTAAGGATGGCATCAATATTCTGTATGTGTATGTCGGGGTCAGTGAGCCCGTCATACTTCCCCAGCTGGGGTGGCTTTTGCAGCGCACAAGGAAGTTCCAGGTCCATGATCTGCCTGGACAGTGGACCCTTGTATACTTCGTCGTCACTCCAGCCCGGTGAGTGGGTTGGGGTCTCTTCTCGACGAGGAGAGTTCTCTCGTCGGTTTTGATAGTCGTCTCCCCGACTACCTTGAGTCATGCCTCCGAGCAGGAGCTCCTTCCTCCGAGGAGGAGATCTGGGTCTCTGCTCGAAGAGAGCAGCCGCTTTGCCCCTCTTGTTCGTTCGGGCAACATTGTCCTCGCGGGGAGGAGTTCGGTTTCTCTTCTGGACCTGTGGCTGGACGCGCTCGAGGACAGGTCTTCTTTGGCTCGTCCCTGTTCGGCGAGCAGGTGGAGATTCCGAGCGTTCAGCTCTCCGCGGGGGAGAGGGGGTTTGATATATCCCAGAATTTGTCGCTGGCCGTCTTCCAGCGCCCGGATACGATTGTTCTGCTCGTTAACAGTCCGGATAGTCTCGCGCAAGGCGTCGAGCAGAGCAGCGTTTTCCGTAACTCGCGGGGAGTTCGGTTGAGGATTTGTTGCCGATTTTCCAGGCGCGATTTGCGACTGCTTCCCCTTTTTTCGCTCTGAGAGGAACTGCACCGCATCTTCATCATCAGATTCGGGAGAGGTTTCTCGTCCGTCTCTGTGATCAGTTTCAGGAAGGGGTTGATCGCTGCCGTCAACCGGCATGAGGACAGGACCGCCGGTATTCAAGGTGAACGGAGGAGCAACATCGGCGTTGTTATTGACATCGTCGTTGTTGGTGTTTGAAGCACTGGCCATGATGATTGTGGTTGGAAAATTTGGTTTTGATCTTTCGTTCTTGCAGGAAGAAGGAAAGATGGGGAGAACTTCAGATTCCCACAGACGGCGCCACTGATCTAACCTGTTGATCAGAAAGGTGTGATGGCCAGAAGTCCGTCGTACTGTAGCGTCGAGCAGCAAACGTCCACCGGAGGGGGGGGTTGTACCTGCAGGCGCTCCGATGCCTAAGTCAGAGATTGCTAGAGTACAGAGAAAAGAGAGAGAGTGAGAGTAGAGAATAGAATTGTGTCCCTTGCTCTCCTGTCAAGGAGAGCTTATATAGTTGCCCCCAGCGCTGGGCCAAAGGTCCCTTTAATGGGCTGTGTTGAGCAGCCCAATAAGGTGGACTGCCAAGATAACTCCTGAATAAGAGGAGAAGCTGTTGCCAGCTGTTATCTTGGTGGAGTAGTTCCACGATCCTAGGAGGAGTGGATAAGCTCCATGGATGAGTGTCGAGCAGCACGCGGAAGGAACCGCGTGCTTGGCTGTCGGGCAAGGGCAAGCCTCTATTGGGCCTGCCCCGTATCCGAGCAGGAGTAGATTTGGGCCAGTTCTTTGGCCCAGTCCAGAACAGTAAGTGTTCATGTTAAGCTCCGTTGGGAGAGAGCACAATCACAACGGTGATAGCTTGAAACAGGAGTCGTCGGAAGGAAGATAGAAAGGATCCAATCACTTTTATTTTCCGCTAACAAAAGATACATAAAACAGTCAAAATCTAAGTGAATAATTGTGAACCATTAACGGATAAGATTTGGTGTCAATATTAACTTTGACACCTAGTGTCAATGGATCCTAACTCATTATATAATATAGGTGAACGCTCTGAAGAGTTTAATTAAATACTGATACTTTGGGTTTACTATTTTGTTTCATAAAATAAAAAGAGATTAAAGTTTTTGACAAAAAAAAAAACAGAGATTAAATTTAAATCCTATGCATTGATGGTAAAATGCTTTTATACATACATCCAGACAAATATCATTGTATCACTTTATAGGTCAATTCCTAAAATATATTTTCATTTTCATATATCTACATAACATGATTTAATCGGATATTTGTATAAAATAAATTTACAGTGTTGGTGTACATGTATTAAATCCAAATAAAAAACATACTATTTCATTTATATATTAATATTTTATCTTGTTTGTCCCATGAATTTGCCTCAATTGGTTGGACATCGCATTTTATATGCAAGGGGCCGGGGGTTCGAACCCCGTTCATCCCACTTATCCACCTTAAGCGTTGAATTTTTAGCCGTTAGCCTACTTAACCAAAAAAATAAAAATATTTTATCCTGTCTACGTTTATCCAATGTTGACCATCAATTGGCTAAGAATAATATTTAAACACTCCGCATTTAATAGAATTTATGTAATTGATCTCCGTGAGGTTAGTTTAGTTGGTAGAGATATCGCACTATATGTGCAGAGTTCGGGTTCGAACCCGGGATACTCCACTTATTTACTTTTAAGATGGATTTTCTAGTCATTAGACTACTTGACCCAAAAAAAAAAAAATTTATGTAATTGAATTAAAAATTATATATAAATAACTTTTTAATCAGTTTCCTTGACACTATCAAAGTATATTATTTTTTACAAATGTTTTTTATTAAATTTTAGCGTGACATTCTTCTGATGGTAAAAAAATATAAATTATCTATTATACAAAAAAAATATAGTGTAAACTATTGTGGCATTGTTTCCTTATTTCAAGAATATAAACTATTGTGGCATTGTTTCCTTATTTCAAGAATATATTAAATCATTAGTCAAAAAAATAAAAATATTAAATCATATCACAACAAATATCATAAATGTTAGTCAAAGAAATAAAACATCCATAAGTATATTCAAACATCATCAATTTTATTTACTTTTTCTTTCTAATTAATTTAGTCATTGGAGTAACATTGTTTGACTCTTTAATTCTATAATTAATTAAAAAAAATTGTAAATAGTCTGGCTAGTTACTAGATCCACACATTTAGATATGGAGAAATGTGCAATCCGGAATTCAAACTCCGGTCATTCTAATAATATCTTTGGTATCTACCATTTGAGCTATGACACTTAATTAAAAAAACTTTGGTACAAATGCTTTAATTATTATTTTTTTTAATTTTTGGTCAAGACACTTTAATTAGTTCTATTTTAAAATTAAACTTTAGCAGTCTCGTTTAATTAGTAGGAACGTTGTCCCGTGAGCTTAGCTACATTGGTAGGGATATTACATTCTATATGCAGAGGCCGAGAATCAAACCCGATCATTTAACTTATCTACTTTAAGGATGAAACTTCTAACCACTAAGCTACTTTTCAAACACTACAAGAAAAACTCAAATTACTGGCCAATGTTTTTGAGGGTTTAGAGCCCTCAATAATGCAAAAAACAGTTTTTTTTAAAAAAAACAAATAAAATAAGAATTATTGAAGGCTGATGGCCCTCAATAATCCACTTCGATATTGTCAAAAACTTTACAGCTAGCATATGCATTATTGAGGGCTGACGGCCGCCAATAATACCTGTATTTTTGAGGGCTGAAGGCCGCCAATAAGTAATGCTGAACGTTGGATATTTTTGAGGGCTGATGGCCGCCAATAACGCGTTCAGATTGATTTTCACCTCAGCAACTAATCATCTCACATTTCATTTTCACATTTTTCCCAACTTCACCATTTTCCCATTTCTTAACAAAAAAACAACATATTTTGTTACCATTTTTAATTTTAGTAAGTTTTGAAGTTAGGATTCTCGTGGTCATCCGAGTCCGATGGTTAAGAGCGAGTAAAGTCAGAATCTACTCGCACTCAAGTAAGTAATGTAATTTTTTTTATGGATTTAATTTATAATACTTAGTAATAGTTATTAAATAATATATACTTATTGTTTTTGTGAAATAATAAAGTATAAAACGAAAAATAGTATATTAAAAAATAGAAAAATGTTAAAAGTTTGTATTTTTGTCAAAAAAAAACAAAAAAGTTGGTATTTTTTTGACATATAAAACAAAAAAAAAATTATATAAAAATAGACAAATGTTTTTTTATACAATAAAAATAGAAAAATGTTAAAAGTTTGTATTTTTGTCCAACAATTTAAAAAGTTAGTATTTTTAGGAAATAATAAACAATAAAACAAATAATATTATTTTTAAAAAAAAAAAGAAAAATGTTAAATTTTGTATTTTTGTTAAAAAATGAAAGAAATTAGTATTTTTGTGAAATAATAAAGTATAAAACGAAAATTAGTATATTTAAAAATAGAAAAATGTTAAAAGTTTGTATTTTTGTCAAAAAATTAAAAACAAGTTAGTATTTTTTTGATATAGTAAAAACAAAAATTAGTATGTTTAAAAATCGAAAAATGTTAAAAGTGCATGTTTGTTGGAAAATAAGGCAAATATGGTCGATCTAATTATTTTAAACTTGCGCAGGTATGAATTTGATTGATCGTAGTTGGATGTACGATCGGCATGATCATGTAAAGAGAGGACAAGTTAAAAGGGATTTTAAACTAGGGGTTGAACTATTTATCACTACCGTAAAATGTAATCCCATTGTCATACGTGAAGGGGGAATTAGATGTCCGTGTGCAATTTGTCAATGTACATGTATGCAGAGCGAAGATGAAATTAGGTCTCATTTATATAGAAAAGGATTTCAACCTAACTATTGGGTTTGGTCAAGTCATGGCGAGGGAAGGTCTTCCACGAGCGTTCTACCCGAGTATCAAGGTGCAACTTCAAACAGTGTTATTCAGCCCCCGTTAGCAATGCCACAAAATTATCAGCATTATCATCCGTTCAATGAGATGAACGATATGATAACGAATGCCCTTGGGTTTAATGTACCGATTTATAGGCCAATTGACGTTGATAAACCGAATGAAGTTGAATATGATACTGAAGTTATCATTGAATGACCAAACGAGGAAGCCCAAAGGTTTTTTGATCTTTTGCAAGAGACAAATAAACCGTTTTGTGAAGGATATCCAGACTCGAAGTTAACTGTGTGCATTAGACTTTTAGGTTTAAGGTGTCAACATCTAGTTACAGAAGTAGCCATGGATTTGATCACGAAATTGATGTTGGATATAACAGTAGAGCGCCCTCTTGATTTGCCAAAAAGTTACTATGAAGCAAAACAGTTAGTGGGAAAGTTGGGGCTCGGAGTGAAGAGAATTGACTGTTGTGTTAACGGGTGTATGTTGTACTATAACAACGAATTTGGTGTAAGTGACGGTGAATTGCTTGAATGTAAATTTTGTCAAGAACCAAGATACCAAGTAAGAAAAAATTCTCGGTCAAGCAGAAGGCAGTCAGTCCCAAGAAAGGCGATGTTCTATTTACCCATAATTTCAAGGTTACAAAGGTTGTATGCATCATTGCAAACTGCTAGTAAAATGACACGGCATCGTGAAAACTATGAAAGGAGGAAAATGTCCGGTGAGTTGCGACATCCTTCTGATGGAATGGTTTGTAAGCATTTTGATCAAGTTTATCCTGAATTTGCTTCGGAGCCACGAAATGTTCGACTTGGCTTATGCTCTGATGGATTTACACCATACACTCAAGTATCAGCCACTCCATATTCATGTTGGCCTGTTGTGGTGACCCCGTACAATCTTCCACCTGACATGTGCATGTCAAAACCTTACATGTTTTTAGTAGCTGTCATACCAGGTCCATCTAGTCCAACTGCTGGTATTGATATCTATTTACAGCTTTGATTGATGATTTGAAGAGGTTGTGGAACGGTGTTGCGACATATGATATCAGTCAACAACAAAATTTCAATATGAAAGCAGCTTTGATGTGGACCATTAATGATTTTCCTGCATATGGGATGTTGTCTGGATGGGGGACACATGGTAAACTAGGATGTCCTATTTGTATGATGGATACAAAATCTTTTTGGTTAGATAAAAGTAAGAAGGCTACTTGGTTTGACTGTCATCGTCGCTTCTTCCCTGATGATCATCCATTTAGAAGAAACAAAAAGGCTTTTGTTAATGGTGAGATTGAAACTCGTGGACCGCCATATTATTTGACATCCGAATAAGTCTGGAACAAAGTGAAAGATATTCCAAAGGTAGAGGTTGTAGGTGGTGTTGTTTCTAAACCGAGAGGAGTAAAATCTGACCATTTGATTAAAAGTGTGCAATACATATGAGAAAAAGAATTTTGATGATCGGACTCCGATTGTATAGACGGATCGTAATAACAGTCTTATCGAAAATCTAGTTTTAATGAAAGAGTTACGAATGTTGACTAAAACTACGAATTTTGACTGGAGATTTCGAATTTTATCAATCCAACCGTTCAATATCACCTAATTAGACTAACAAACAAATGAGAAAAAAGATTTTGATGATCGGACTCCGAATGTATAGACAGATCGTAATAACAGTCTCGTCGGAAACCTAGTTATAATGAAAGGGTCGTGAAGTTTGACTAAAACTACGGATTTTGACTAGATATTTCGAATTCTATCAATCTAACTGTTCCATATCACCTAATTAGAGAAGCAAACGTATGAGAAAAAGAATTTTGGTGATCAGAGTCAGAATGTATAGACAGATCATAATAACAGTCTAATCATAAACCTAGTTTTAATGAAAGAGTTATGAAGTTTGACTAAAACTACGGATTTTGACCAGAGATTTCAAATTTTATCAATCCGACTATTCAATATCACATAATTAGACTAACAAACAAATGAGAATATTTTTTTTGATTATCGGACTCCAAATGTATACACAGATCGTAATAACGGTCTCATATGTAACCTAGTTTCAACGAAAGGGTCATGAAGTTTGACTAAAACTATCGATTTTGACTGGAGATTTTAGATGTTAATTAATAAAAACATAAATATTTTTAGAGTTTAATTGTTATGTACTGTCAATGTAAAATTTTTTTACACATGCATCCAACACATCAATTAATGAATGTGATACATCATGTGTTTTTAAACACAATGCAGGATGTGTTGGTATATTATTTGACGTATGTGTAAAGAAATTTTACACTAACATTGTATCTAATTCATATTTTTAATTTAAAAAAAATATAAAAAGTTATATAATTATTTTTTATTTTTTGTAATTCAATTAATTTTTAATTAATTATATTATTATTATTATACGCTGTCGTTTTGCTCACACCTTATTTCACTTTCACGTACACACACACTCATTTTTCTCTTTCTCTCTTCAATCTCAAACCCTAACGCAGCCGGAAAGAGAAGAGTGGAGATCTGAAACGCACGCCCAGCCACCATCGTCGTACACCCAGCCACCGTCTTTGAAGGTTTCATCCAACTCGTGAGTTAACTCTCTCTCTACCCACTGTCTTTGAATCGGCAGCGATGGTGGTGAGTAGATCTTGATCTCCGTCTCCCTCACCGCTCAATTTCAGGTGATTGTTTTTAATTTCAGGTAATGAAACTCTGCTCAACTCCTTGTTTTCAATTTTAGGTGATGAAATTTTGATATGAATTGAAACTGAGAAAAATTTCTATAATGTTTCTAGGTTTTATGCTCTGTCTCCAGAAATATTTATAATTTTTCGATTTGTGTGATTTTCTGCGAGATCTGTAAATATCATAAGAGTAGTGATCTTTGATCCGTAAGCTTCCATTCCAATGTCGTTCTGTAAAATTGCTCAAGAAGGTATTTGTTACTTTCAAAATCAATTTTCTATTGAATATTGTGATTTTATTGAATATTTCTGAACATTTGTTGATTTTTTTGCAGACGAATATGAAATTCCAGAGCAATGTTGTTCCCATTCTTTATTTGTGAGAGGTTTAGATATACTTTGATTTATTCTAAATTTTAATATTTGTGAGTTTATTTTTACATTAAGGCCAATTATTTCCCTTGTCTAATTTAACACATGATGCATAATGTGACGGTATAAATGGTAAAAGGAAACATGCTATATCGTGAGAATTTAATGTTGACAAATCATAAGATTCATAAATTGTTCCGATAAATTTACAGAACTTAGATTGGTCACAAGTGTGTACTTTCTATCATTATTTTAATTTACATTGGTCACAAGTTAGAGTAACTAACAAATGCTTCTATATGTAAATCTGGTGAGTTTTAAGTTAATGTTATTTGGTTTTAATTAGTTCAGATATGTAAATTAATATGTAAATTAATAAGATGGATCCTTCTTTCCATGTTCTAGATAATAGATATGAGAGTTGCAGTTTTTTAACAGTTTGGTTTTTTTCCTTATTCTATTTATTAATTGTTAAAGATATTTGAAATGTTTGATATTTGAACATATGGTACTAGCTAATGACAACAGTTAGGTTTCATTGTTGTTTTATGAATTTCCCTTTTTCCTTTATTAATAGTTGCTTGATTGAATATGTAACTATTAACTAACTGATTCACAAAGATTGCAGAAAGAGTGTAGAGAAGCAATTATGGCAAAATGAAGCCACAACTACTGTTGCAATGTCATTGCAAAATTCTCTAAAATATAAAGACCTTTAGTCGTCACCAACCACAAATCAACAATGCTTGAAATGCAAGAATTTCAAGTATTTCCACGGACTTGCACTGAATCAGTTCCATTGTTTGTGTTGCGATTCTTTTATCAAATTCTGCAAAGGTAATGTATTGAAATGAATCAAGGCTGCAACCTGCACTCCAATATGTGAATTGGTGAAGCTTAACTATATAGTGGATTCTGGAGCTGCAAGGATGCGTTGAGCTTTTTTCTTTTTGCTTTGTTCATGCTGTTTTTCTGCAATTTTATTGTGCAATTTTGTAATGACTATTATTTAGTAGAAGTTCTGCAATTTTATTGTGCAATTTTGTAATGACTATTTATTTTAATTAGAAGTGTTGGATCGATGACGGGCAATTTTAATTTGTGTGTAGTGAATTTAGCACAACTTGTGCCTAATTCACTTTTCAATAAATTTTCCTTTTTTTAAAAAAACTAATTAAATATTTAAAAATAATTTTTTCTTATTTTTTAAAAACAGTTTATTTAAAAATAAATTAATTATGCAGTATTTTTTTTAAAAATAATTTAATTATTTAAAAATCAGAATTATTCTGATTTTTAAATAATTATATTATTTTTTTAATTACTGAATGGTTATTGGCGGCTGGAGGCCCTCAATAATTCGACCTCGAATTCCGTTATTGAAAGTTGTAGGTTGCCAGTATGTAAAACAGACTCATGCATTATTGAGGGTCTTGGGCCGCCAATAACGCTTACTGGCGAGCATTTTATTGAGGGTCTAGGGTCCTCAATAATGCTTGTATTTGTGACGAATTTTCGTCATTCTTGAAGGCTTATGGCCCTCAATAATCCTTTGTTTTCTTGTAGTGAAAAAAAATAGTAGGACATCACATGTAATATACAGATGCAAAATTCAAAATATATTACACATTCACCTAGTAAAATTCTAGCAACAACAATAAAATCAAAATATTTTCTAGACCAAAAAAATAATTCAAAATCTTTTCACCTTGACCAAAAAAAAATCAAAATCTTTTCACCAATAATAATAAATTTGGTCAAAAGTAATAAAAATCTTAATCCCTTTATCAATTGTTGGTAGGGATGTCAATGGATATTCATTGAGGCGAATAGTATGATATATGTGTCCACCCCGTTAGATAAATATGATATTTCTGTCCGTTCCATACTTATGTGGATATCTGCTAAGCGAATGATCCATGGATTTTATTGTATCCACGGATATTACAGATATCCATTGATGACGTTTTTATTTTATAAAATTGATTATGGAAAAGAAAAAAAAATTGTTTAGTTTATTTTAAAGACATAAAAATATTAACACACAATATTCTTACATGTTTTTAAATAGAATTTTTACCAAATATGAAAAATTGCTTCAAAATAAAATGAAAAGTGTTCTTTAATGAATATGTGAAAACAAAATGTATGAATATGAAGACAATTTCTTTTATAAGATAAAAATATTAGCATTTCTTTTGTTACATAAAAATACTAGAGTTTATATTTAAGTAGAGATTTTTAATTAATTTTACTAATTTATTAACGAGAACGGATATCCGCGAGTATGGATAATATTAAATCTGCATTCGTATCTATTAAATACGAGTAATTGAAATATCCATTAAGCTATCCGCCACGGGCACGAGACGGATTTTATCCGCAAATATTTGCGGGTACAAATTTGTTTGCCATCCCTAATTGGCGGTAGAATTTTCGTACCAATAAAACAATAACCAAAAGAAAATCTTTTCCATTAATTGATGTAAAGAAAATATTTTCCATTAATATTTGAACAAGTAACGTTAGAGTTTAAACACACAATATGGTCCACACACAAAACGGCGTCGTGCACACGATGCACCATTTCACATTGGACCACACTCAAAAATAATCTCTTACACTGTGTTTGTTTAGGTAAATTTACAAAAGAGAGAAATAAGAAAAAGAGATAGAAGAGAAATATGACATTTATATGGTTTGGAAGAGGATAAAAATAAGAGAGAAAGAAATTTTTGGGATGGGACCCACACAAAAAAAGCTCTCTCCAAAAGAGGTGAGATTTGTTTCGAGGAGAAGCTTTATTTATGATTTCTCCATATTATCCTCCCTTATTCTCATGACATGACGGTTACCTATTTTTTTCTTCAACTTCTACTATGTTTTTTTTTTTAATTTCGATAGCCACTTTTTTAGAATATATCTCTATTGTTATCTATTTGTTTTTGGCTTTTTAATCGATTTGTTTTGTTGTCGTTCTTCTTAATTGTTACAACTATTAATTATACGAACTTCATATTGACAGTATTTTTTTTCTTTGGTATTGTTTTTCATTGTAGTTTTTTTTTTGTTGGCAGTAATTTTTTTTTTTAATACAAATTTTATATCGTAGTATTATTGTACAATAACAATAATATTTAAGTCATTGATTTTTATGTTATTAGTAGATGTGAAAACCATAATAATTTAATACTGGAGTATATTTAAGTTATAGTTATAAAGGTTAAATTGGTCTTTTACAATTTTTATTAATTTCTCTCTACTTATATTTTTTCTTTATTTCTATTCATCCAAACAATACAAAATTTCTACTATACTTCTTTGTTATTTCTCTTCTCTCCTATTTCTCTCTTTGTCATTTCTCTCTTTTCTATTTCTCTCCCATCCAAACATAATGTTAAAGAGAAACAAACATTATATGAGGAAAGGAACATGTTTATTAAATAGATCCTTCAAAACACATAAGTAACTTGCATGGTTAGTACACGTGGACCAATAACAATAAAACACAATTAAAAATCTTAAATCTTTTTATTCCTATTTCTTTTATTGAAGTGATCAAAACTTCAATTCAACCCTCAGAGAGAACATAACTGCACTGAAAGAAAACACAGAAGAAAATAAATAAAAACAGAACAATTTTTTTCTGGGTTTTCGATCGTTTAACGTTGTTGATTTGTCGTTTTGTTTGGCTTTGTATTTTTTCTTTGAAATTGGTTTCTTGAAACAAAAGGGTACGTAAAGTTCTGCATTCTCTGCATTGATCGATTTTTTTTCTGAATTTTCTTGTGTAACTCATCAATGGAGGTTGATGGTGGTGATAAGAGTAATGGAAATCGAAAAAGGAAAAGAGGGTCGTTGAAAAAAAAACTTCTTGTTGATGAAAAAGTCGAGGTAATGTAATGCTATATGATTCTGTTTCTTTCTTCTTGATAAAGATTTGATTTTTTTCTTTGTTTATGAATTTCTGGATTTTTTATTTTTGATTTTGTTTTAAGTTTTGTGATTTGATGTTTTTAGGGTTTAATGTGAGGGTTATTTTGCATAATTGTTGTAATTCAGTTATGTTAAGAATTTTTTTTTGTTTAATGGGTTTTTTCCCCAATTATTATTATTATTATATTTTGAATAAAACAAAACAGAAGAAAGAAGATTTACGCACCGCTCAATCAACTTTACGCTTTCTCTTTCTCTCTCCACCGCACCTCCGCAGATTTGAGGTAAGCAAACCTAAACTAACTAAAACGTTGTCGTCTTGTCCTTGCTCTGTTTGTTTCTGTTAAGAACCTAAAACCTTCTCAATCTAGAATCTTTGTTTGATGGCTTGATTTCCTAGACAAACTCTATTTTCTGTTTCTGTTGAATTTTAAGGATCAGACAATAAAAAAGGGTCGAGATTTTGGTCCCAAACTTAAAACCAGCATAGAAACTTTGAAAGTTTTGGTTCCTTTGGTAGAAAAGATGAAAGGTCCCAATGATTTGTTGGATCGTCCCAGAGAAGATATAGAGAGTTACATTAGTGAGATTAAAGTGATTGTAGAAAAAAGCAAGAAACTTACTTGGTGGAATGTTCTTTCTCGTCCAAGTTACCAAGCCAAGCTTCAGAAGAAAGATGAGGCTCTTCAGAGACATATAGTTGTTAATGTTCAACTTGAGAATAAAACTGATTTGAGGATGTTGTCGCATGTGGATGGATTTTTACAGATTTTAGAGATACTGATGAAAAATTTGGGTCAGTTTGATGGGAATCAAATTAGGGGTTTGTGTGGTGCACCTGAAGAGCCTCAATGTATTGGAATGGCTGATCCTTTAAATATAGTGATTTTGTTATTCAATATGATCTTTAGTTGTGGCCCTTTAAGGTTACTGATGGCAATGACGACAATCCAGTTATAGTTGTTAAATTTAAGAATGAGGAAAAGCGTTTAGTTCCAGAGGAAATTCCATCTATGATTCTCATGAAAATGAAGGAGATAGCTGATAAATTTTTGGAGTCAAAGGTTAAAGATGGCGTGATTCCCGTGCGTGCTTGCTTATTGCAATGATTCTCAGTGAAAAGCTACCAAAGATATGGATATACATTGCATCGTATTTATTTATCCCTTTCTTTTTGAGGTTTTTTATGCTTTCAATTCTAATTTTTTTTATCAATCTGAAAACCTTCCTCGTTGTGAGGTTTTTATGTATTCTTAAACTTAAATGTATCTCTTATATCCCTAAGTGTTTATCAAACCTTGTATTAGTGTTGTGAATCGCAAATTTGCGGTTAAAATTTTGCCCAGGCTCTCTTATAATCCTGGCTCCGCCACTGTTTATGGTGATATAATGTCGACTCAATGTTATTTCCTTTTTTAACAATTTTGCGGTTTTTGACAAAACATGCATGTTGTGTGAATTGTGATTTCCTTCATCTGAAATTTCCATTTCAAGGTTTTTTTTATTTTTAATATAATAATGAGATTGATTTGTTTTTTTATATGTTACAGTTGAGGAGTTTGGAAGATGGTTTTCTGGGATCATGGCATCCGGGGAAAATTGTCCGCTGTGGAAGGAAGAAGCGTTATGTCAAATATGACAATATTCTCAATGATGATGAATCAGATTACCTTGTTGAAGTGGTGGATGTTTCTAGTGTTTTTGATGGTGTTAATCCTTCATTTGGTTCAGATTATGTCTATGAACGCGGCTTAATTAGACCATTGCCTCCTCCCATTGATTTACGGATAAAGGATCTTCCATTTGGACTCTGTGTTGATGTGAATTATCAAGATGCTTGGTGGGAAGGTGTGATATTCGATCACTATGATGGAACGAAGGAGAGGAGCATATTCTTCCCTGATTTGGGTGATGAAATGAAGGTTGGAGTTAAACAATTGAGAATCACTCAGGATTGGGATGAATCAAATGATAATTGGTTACCGAGAGGGAAATGGGCTTTTCTTGAGTTGTTTGAGGAGTGTGAGAGGGTATCCTATGTTGCAGTCTCGGTGAAACAGATTTGGTATGATGTTAGGATGAGAAAGGATTTTGCTGAAACCATTAGAGAATGGACTTGTAACGTGAAGGAGTTCTGGAGAGAGATGGTTGTCGAGGTGATTGGTGATTACTATACCCTCACTCTAAATGAAGTTCGCCTCGCATTAAACCTTCCGAAGAATTTACTCGAAGGGGGGTCATTTGAACCATCTGATAATGTTCATTGTGATGTTGCTAGTCATGGTAATGCAATTGGTTCTGACATTGGAATAGCTAATAGGCCCAAGGAAAATGGTGACTTATCGAACATGTTGGATGTTGATCAAAACTGTGGTAGCACTAGCCTCATTCCTTTGGTGGATGAGGAAGTTGAGAAGGATAGTCTTTTACAAGAAGAGCCTGGATCACAAAATGAAATTTCCTGCTATGGTGTTGATGTATTAGATTCAGATAAAAACCGAAGACGCCGACGCTCTACGTCAATAATTTGGAAACCTTTGGTGCTGTCTGAAGTTGAATTCTGTCCTGGAGTTATTAATGAGTATGCAGTTGGATGTAGGAGCAAGACGGTTCGAGAACTTTTGAAGACGAAAGTTAGAAAACATCTTGCTTATCTTGGATGGACAATTGAATGGACTGAAAACAATTGTCCTCAAAATAGACGGTACCGGTACAAGTCACCAGATATACGTGACCAGAAGTTTTACACTTCAATTTTTCAGGTTACTAAAGTTTTGCAAGAGGATTCCAACATGAACTCTGTGCGACCCCAAATTGACAGAAATCTTTCACATCTACTCTGTGATCCACCACAAATAAACCGAGATTTGGATGTTTGTCCTCAAACTAAGGAGCCTTCTCTAGTTAATATTCAAACTGAGCCAGAATTGTGTCCTATAGCCATCGTGAAATACTACTTTCACTCATTAGAGAGAAACTCGGCTGATAAGAGAAAGTGGAAGTTGAAGGCGAAAAAACATCTGTTAGCAGAAGGATGGATCTTTGACTTCCCAACTGAAAGAAGGAAGACAACATTGTACAAGTCTCCGCAGAATCAGTGTTTAGGTACACTTCAAGGTGCATGCAGACTATACCTTAAAGAAAAAATTCCTGAATGGACTAATTCTGATCAAGTTAATTGTGATGATCTATTGCCGAGTGTGTTCCAATTGCTTCAAAAAGAGCCTGAATTACATACTATAGATTGTACACCGCTAACTGAAAAGAGAAACTATAAACGCACAAGGACTTCAAAGGCGAGCGCACAAAAGGGCGTAGAGAATGAAGTACCTAACCGGGTGCTAAGATCAAGCAAAAGGGTGCAGAAGGTTTTGGGTTTGACACATCAAAAGCCTCAAAATGTTTTGTCATGGTTAATAGATTACAACGTTCTGTTACCAAAGTACAAGGTCTATTACCGGGAAACAGAAGGAGAAGGAAACTCCCCCACTGTTGAGGGGAGGATAAGTCGTGAAGGAATCAAATGCAGTTGTTGTCAGAAGATATATGGACTCAGCGGCTTTGCAAACCATGCCAGTGGAAGTAGTAACCGCAGGCCTTCGGCTTGTATCTTTTTGAAGGACGGCAGATCATTGTTAGACTGCATGAGGGAAGTAATGGAAGATCGCAGGGCAAGGGAAGTCATGGAGAAACCGTGCAATTATCTGTTTGAAGGCGAAAATGACAACATTTGTTCGGTTTGTAATTACGGCGGTGAACTTATTTTATGCGACCAATGCCCCTCAGCATTTCATCAAAAGTGTCTTAATTTGGAGGTACATTATTAACTAGTTTCCTTTTTAGTTGTTCCATATTAAGTTCTATCTTGTTGATATATTTCCTTTCCATTTTGTGTCTATGTAACTCCTTCAATTCAGTACATTAATGCCATATTAACTAATTTCATTCTGCATGTGCAGGACATCCCTGATGGTGATTGGTTTTGTCCATCATGCCGTTGCGGGATTTGCAGCCAAAACAAAATTGAAAAGACTAAGGATGGACATTTTCTTACTTGCATTCAGTGTGAACATAAATGTAAGCTGATATATAGATTTGCTTCAATATTTCATCCATTTCTCTGTGAATGTCTGTTTGTTTGTGCGCATAATAACTACATATGTTGACCAATGAAAATTTTCAATTCTATGTAGATCATGTTGAGTGCCTCGGAAATAGAGAAAAAGATAATTCAAGACGATATCAGGAAAATTGGTTTTGTGGAGAAGAGTGTGTAAGGGTAAGTTAAGTCCACCTCCCTTTTTTCTTGTATTCTAGAAAAATTTCATCTCATTCTTCTATTTGTTCTGATTTTACATTCCTTTTGGAAGCATTACCTTACCATTTTTTTCTAGTCAAAATTAACTATTTCAAATCCAATTTAATAGACTTAATACTTTCTAGTCCAACAGTAAGCTGTTAATTCATATCATGTTGCATTTATTAATGGGTTTCATTTAATAGTTGATTAGCTAGTAGTCCGCAATGCATGATTTTCGTGATTGATAAATGTTAAGACATCACAAGCATAATAGATTTAAGTTTGATGCTAGGGAAACATTTAAGGCTCTGTGTTCAATATATGCTGCTAGAATGTTTTATGACAATGATTATACACTACATTTACATGTACACACTTTCGCAGGTCTATATGGGGCTCCAAAATCTATTGGGAAAGCCGGTTTTACTGGGTGAGGACAATCTAACTTGGACATTGGTGAAGTATGTCAACTCTGAGAACAGTGGTGATGGCAGTGCTGAAAATGAATTAGTAGCAGAGAGTTACACTAAACTCAGTGTTGCACTTTCGGTGATGCATGAATGTTTTGAGCCCTTACATAACTCATTCTCTAGAAGGGATATTGTGGAAGATGTTATATTCAACCAAAGGTACGGCATTCTTATCCTTTAAATCATGTTCATAACATTTTATGATGATTCTTTGCATACTGTGTTGTCGCATACTAGCAATTCATGCATAAAGCATTCTGAGTTCAACCTGAAATTGCATTGATTATCTTCATTTTTGAGACTTTTCCATTACTCAGTGGATTCTATGATCTACCAACTTTTTCTCATAAGGAAAATAAAACTTATACTATTTTTATACAATATATCGATATGTCAGAATTTAGAAAGAAAAAAAAAATTCACTTGCATTAGTTAGTGTAATGTTTGTAAGTTTTACGTTTATCATGCATGATTGAATTGATGCAACTGTAGACATATTTATTTAAAGATACTAATAAAAAAGTTTCCTTATTTTTCTGTACAACATTTCTTCTCTTCCAGCTTATTGTGCAAAATCTATTCCTATGGATGGCATCATGAGTGTCTGAAGAGTAAACTAATCTATGCCTATTTTGGTTATTATATTCAAAGATGATCCTAATGGATTAAGCATAGAGCTTTTAAATCTTCATGTGCTTAATTTTTTTTTATCAAACAATATGGCATGAAAAAACATCTATAGAGTTTGAGATCCAAACTTTGTCGGAACCTCAAACTCAAAGCCTTAGTTCTGATAGGTATTTGTTTCATTTAAATTGTGCTACATTGTTGTTATATTCGCTCTGGGACAATGCCTGATATATGTACTTTGGAACCGTGCAGGTCTGAACTCAACCGGTTGAATTTCCAAGGTTTCTATACCGTACTGCTAGAGAGAAACGAAGAGTTGATTAGTGTGGCAACTATTAGGTGAGTAGAATCTGCTACTACTGAGAATCAAATCAAGTAGTAGGTTTTGCATGATTCCATGATTGAATTTCCTGATAAAGTTGCAGTTTTTCTTTATTTATATTTCACGGTTCCATAACTTGCCATTTCATTTTGTAGGATATTTGGAGAGAAGATAGCAGAAGTGCCCCTTGTCGGTACAAGATTTCAGTATCGACGACTTGGAATGTGTCGTGTTTTAATGGATGAGCTTGAAAAGGTAACATAAAAATCATTCGAATGACGCATTTTAGCTTGTTTTATGAACTATAATAATATAAAATGTTCTTGATATGGCATGTGGCATTCAAATTGTAATTCATTTCTGATGTATAAATTTTTCTGAGCATTGAAAGTAGTAAGTTTTTATCAGCAATTCTTGTCTAAGCTTTATAGTAATCCAAAGCTAAGACTTATTCAAATAAATAATTGAAAATATATCAAAATTTATGTTCAAGTTCTTTTAATATAGTTTCTAACTTTAAATTTGGTGCACTTAGTAGGTACTATGTTTGTACAAGAGTTCATCTTTAATTAAAATAATGTCCTAAAATTTCTTGTTATATTTCCAAGTTTAGTATTAAATTTCTCACTTGAATTGTTTACTTTCGTCAGAAACTAAAGCAACTTGGAGTGGAGAGACTGGTTCTACCAGCTGTTCCTGGTGTGCTAGAAACTTGGACCAGTTCTTTTGGTTTTAAGCAGATGACGAACTTCGAGCGATCGCAGTTTTTGGACTACTCATTCCTAGATTTCCAAGGAACTGTGATGTGTCAGAAACTTTTGTCAAGACATCCATCACCAGAATCGGATGTGACTAGAGGTTCGTAACATTTTATGATTCTTGAATTGACGGTTAGTTTGGCAAAAATCATGATATGCTACCGGTGTCAGTGTGATTTCTCCGAACTCACTGTCAATTCAAATATGCACATATTCAAATAGTTTCCTCACATAATGGACTACAACCTTATTGTTTCATATTACAGACGCAACTACTCGAAAAAAAGACGGTAGCTACTCTGTGAAATGTAAAATTAATTTTGAAAAGGCTAATCCAGTTTCTGAATTAGATCAAGCTGAAGGGATTGGCAAGGATATACAAGTTTGGAGACCAATGCCTAATTCCTAGAAAAGCATGAAGATAAATTAGATTTATTGTAGAAGAAAATTGCATGTGAACAATTATGTTGAATGTAAAGTAGGAACTTTTAGTCTTTAGGCTAAGTTTATTTTCCTGCAATTTTGATATTTGTTCTTTGAGATATTTTCAGAGGCATATCAAATATGTGACAGTGATATTAACTTGTTGTCACATGTTTGAAAAATAATCTAGGTCTTATTGATGTACTGTACTATTGGTGTTATGGGATTTTTCATGAACATGACTATTTAAAGTGATTAAATATTGTTTAGAGTGTATTATAATCGTAAACTTCAAAAAAATTATTAGTTAAAATTACAAGAAAATCTCGATCATTTTTTTGCAAAGGAAAAACTCAATTACTTTTACTATGTTTATAACTATTGAGTATATCTTTACTTTAGAAAAATTTCTAGCTTTAGAAAACAATCCCTAAAGAGCTTTGACAACTGTTGTGTTTTTTCATTGTTATTTTTTTGACATGTTCACTCGACCACACTACATGTACTAACCGATTGAGATTTGAACCTTAGTTTTTTACATTGTACATTGTGAGAGATTAGTCTATTATGTTGCAACCAACTCCCGTTAGTAGTAAGTGGAATATGTCATATAATTTTGCGCAATGCTTATTTTAAAAATTGGGGAAGATGGTAGTCTTGTTAATAGTCATTTCATGACCGTCCTTTAATGGAATTCAAACTCAACACCTTAAGTGACAATATATGTCTTCTTTTCGAATTTAATCAAATGTTTTTTTATAGGGGAATGTTGTGAAAGCTAGCTGATTATTTCCCTTTCCCGATGGTAGCTTGTTTGGGATGATGACTTTATGCAAGTTTTTCCAATTAATGACTTCATTTGATTAAAAATAGTGCTAACCAAGATGGCATTATGTAATTGTCAAGGTGAATTAACGAGAAAAGATTATAACCATAAAAAAATAATGAGCATTGCTATTTAGTAAGAAAAAATTACACAAGAAAGAGAAGAATCCACAAAATTAGGAAATTTGACCAATCAAAAATTGGCTAACCATATATGGGAGAGAAAGTGATTAAAATTTAACCAATCAAAAATTGTCACGTAAAATTCTTCTCTTTCTTGCATCAAAAAATTCTTACTAAATAGCATTTTCCTAAAAAGATACGCCTAATACACCACCCTTGGAAATTAATTACAATAGATATGCCTACACGATTATCTATATTTTGACAAATATAAGATTATATATATTTTTTTTTTACAAACACAAGATAATCTTAGAAATAATTACAAATTTAAATCAAATAATAACATGTCTAAATAAGATAAGATGTGTACCGAAATGTTCCCATAATATAATTAGAATGAAGACCGATCTTGGTCCTCACAAATTTTTGACCGGATAAATTAGTCCCTGACATTTTGATATCAGGAACAAATTAGTCTCTCTATTGTAACAAATCAGGGACTAGTTTGTCCCAAGTATGAAACTGTTAGGGACTAATTTGGATTTTATTTTTGTCAGTACATTGTCCCGTAAAAAATTTGTGAGAGACCATAACGGTGTTCACTCATATGGTTTTCACATTTTTCTATCACTGCATCCTATTTTCTTTTGAAATCAACTTCCACTCTTTCATTGTTAAAATTTACTAAACCGCGTTAAAAAGTTGCATATTTGTGACCACGTTCATCCACTTTCACATGCACACAACAACAAAAAAAGAATAACCTTTTCTCTTCCCACACACCATTTCTATACCTTTCCTCTCAAAAAAGTTACCTCTTTTTGTTCTCTTTCTATATTAATATTAATGTCATTTGGTTTTTCACTTTCAATGGCACTTCTTTGCTCTCAAACTTGTTCTGCTTTTGGTTCATTTTTCTCTCTTTTTTTGCTACTTTCTCTTCAATGCCAAAAAGCTTCTTCTTTTTATCATCATCATCACCATGAACGAGTTCATCATCAAAAACAAAAACCCATTTTGAAAGTAAACAACAATCAAAGCACTTGTGCATTGTTTGTTGGAAGTTGGGTTTATGATGAAAGTTACCCTTTTTATGAATCTTCTAGCTGTGAAATTATAGACCCAGAATTTAATTGTCAAATGTATGGTCGTCCCGATTCTGATTACCTTAGATACCGTTGGAAACCCCTTAATTGTGAGCTTCCAAGGTAACAAAAACAATAAAAGATTGTGTTTTTAGATAATGTAGTGTGTTATTGTTTATCAATTTTAGTATAATTTGAATTCTGAATGATTTTTTTTGTGGCATTGTGTAATGGTAGGTTTAATGGGGTTGAATTTTTGTTGAAGATGAAGGGTAAAACTGTAATGTTTGTAGGTGATTCACTTGGAAGGAATCAATGGCAGTCTTTGATTTGTATGTTATCTGCTGCAGTACCTCATGCTCAGACACAATTAGTCAGTGGAGATCCTCTCTCCATTTTCACATTATTGGTGAGTCCAACAAAAAATTATCAGCTTTAAGTTAATTGATTACCAAAAGTTTTAAATTGTGGCTGCAATCTTTGATATATTCTGAAAAATTGGGGTCAAATGTAATGTAACTAATGTCGTCTTGATTGCAATTGCGGTTTCTGACGCATGTCACAGACACAACACCAACACATGTGATTACATTCAATTATGACATTTTTTCAAATTATTACAGGTGTCGATGTATCAGTATCGTGTTTGATATTCGTGTCTGTGATAGTGTTTCATAGTTATTGATAAAAAAATAGACTTAATTGATAACAACCAATCCCCTATTTGGCATTTCACACTATTTCCATTGCTAGTAAGATGTAAACCATAATGCTACTTACCAAGTTCTATTTTGGGTAAGATATAGATATTTAGTTCAAAAGATAAAGGTAAATAAGAACCAAGAACTTTGCTAATTTTGCAGCAGCAAAATAGTTGTTTCCCTCTTTGTATACTTTCATTAATAATTAAAAAGGGGTAGTGCTGGTAGGGTCATATTGTTTTGGTAATAAATAAGACAAATAAGTTGTTGAAAAAGTGTTTGTAAAATAGTCTCAATTGAATCATTATTTGGATGTAAGGGTCCAATAGTATGCATCTAAGGGGTCCCAAAATATTTTCAAGAATTTTGATACATGCTTACATATCATCTTTATGATTTATCCTGTAGAATGTTGACTATGCAAAGAAGAGAAACAGTTTAGACATTAATATTGAATTTAATATGGCATATGCATGCAGGACTATGATATGAACATTACATTTCATAGAGCTCCTTATTTGGTTGATGTGGATGTGGTCCTAGGGAAGAGAATTTTGAGACTTGAAGAGATAGATAAGAATGGTGACACATGGAAGAATGTTGATGTGTTGTTGTTCAACACAGGACATTGGTGGAGTCATCAAGGATCACTTCAAGGGTAGGCAAGAATAATATTTTCACTTTTTTTAAGCTTATTCAAGAAAATACTATAAGAAAATGACATTTTAGATTTGCTTAATTTTTAAGAAAATTACTTATTTTGGCTGTTTTTGTTGATTAATTGAGTGCAGATGGGATTATGTAGAATTAGGAGGGAAATATTATCCTGATATGGATAGAATGGTAGCTTTGGAAAGAGGTATGAAAACATGGGCTAATTGGGTGGATACCAATATTGACAGAAGTAGAACACAAGTGTTATTCCAAGCAATTTCTCCAACACACTACAAGTAAGGACTCTTCTTTGTCTCCATTTTTTTAGAAATTGTGAATTATTTTATAGGTTTTCTCTTTTATATTATTGTCATAGAACAAATGTTTTAAAAACTGAACCGAAGAACGGACTAATGTTGAAGTACAAAAGTAAGTATTTGAATTATCGTCTCCACAGGGACTGATGCGATATCGATGCCGTTCAACAATTAATATTATTTTAAGTTAAGGGTTTTTAAAAGTTGTTTTGTAAAGAAAACTTGCGAAAACATAAAAGTGGTAAAATTGAGTAAATTGACAGAGAGATGAGATTGTTGGGATTAGATTTCAATCACTCATTCATATGTATTCTCTTAATCAGTTACACAAGTTCTAGCCATGTATCAATATTATCACGTATTTACTCATGTACGTTTCCGTTCCCAGATAACGCCGAGAAATCAATTGTACCTATCAAACCCCGATCCCTCGGGTGCTTAATCAATACAATAGCATTAAGATCCAATACTTTGATGTGAATATTAAACCCAAATCTATTCCTAGAGTTTAGATTTAATAGATATCATCCTAGTTCAATGATTCAAAACATATATTCCTATACTATTTCAAATCAAAAGATCAAAACAATAAAAACAAGGATAATGTCAATATTGATTCATAACTAAAACCATATATAACACCATGATCACTAGAAACACATACTAATAGAGTAATTTATATCTAATCCCAACAAAAGAGAGATTAGCTATTCATTTTCATGATAACTTTACAAAAGATTAAGAAGAAAAGAGATGAACAAACATATCAATGATGATTCCTCAACTATTGTTGTGCATCCACCTCCAAATCCCCTTGAATCTGGCTCCTTGGTCTCTCCTGGACGTTTTTAGTGTTTTAGAATGGAATCCCCTTGAAAAATCAGCACTGATGTCTATTTATATCAGTCCTGAAAACAGGCTCTCGCTGAGCTAGAAATCTCTCGCTGAGCTAGAGGACCTTTCTTCATCCATGGGTTTGCTGACACGTGGCATCTGGACTTAAACCGCCCCCTCTCGCTGCATTCTCGCTCAGCCAGAACATGGCGAGAGCTTTCTGGGACTGTCTCGCTGCAACCTCGCTTAGCCAGAATGCAGCTAGAAAAACCTGAGCTTTCTGACTTGCTCTCGCTGCTAGCTCGCTCAGCCAGAACGCAGCTAGAGAAACCTGAGCTCTCTGACTTGCTCTTGCTGCTGGCTCGCTGCTGTCTGGCTTAGCTAGACCTCCAAAATTTCAGCTTTTGCTTCTTGGTTACAAATCTTCTTAAAACTTAATATCCTATCAAACAAATTGGGATTAGGTAAAATAAACACAAATTGATCATTCTAGTACTCAAACAACTATTTACATAGAAATGGGAGATTTAATATGAATTACTTGCAAAAATAAGTTAATAAGTGCCTTGATTAACTATGAAATTTAACTACTTTTTGGCACTTATCAACTAACAAGAACTACAAATTAAGATTATGGTTCAATTGGTTTAATCAATTAAACTACGGTTGAATTGAACGTATTGTGATTCAATTGGTTCAACTAGACTACCATTCACATAAGATTGAATCAGCCAACGAACTAACCGGTTCAACTGATTCAACATTGGTTAGAATATGATGGCAATTTTGAAATCAAATTTTCTCATTGTATTTTTGTAGTATCTTTCGTAATTAAAAAACTATATTGTACTACATTTCGGACAATTAACAATAATTTTTTTGTGGACTTTCGTGAATCTCTTTAATGTAACTTGAAAAGGAAAGTTTGAAAGTAGTAACAAGTAAAGAAAAAGAATATTATGATTCAAAATTTTAATGACACATTTTAATAGAAAAGAGGGCATAAAAATGAATATTGGAAATTCTCTGAATAATGAGAATAATAAAATTGATCATTTGAAAAAGTGAGTTTGACGAAATAATTCATCAAATTTCTTGGTTGTTTAAAAAGTGGAAAGAACCTAACAAATTTACTATGTTTATGTTTGGAATCAAGGTGAGTTTGACAAGATCACAATAATACTATGATTTTGTTGAAACTCTGAAATATAGCTTTTATCAAAAGTACGGTGGCATGCCATGTTTTTGTCAAAGCTACCGCTAATCCAAACATAAACAATAATTCATCAAGACACTTAAGCAAGATGCAAAATTAACGTTTTCCCTCAAGTCAAACTTAAATTTTCAACTTTCTAATTTGCATTTTCTGATGAGCTGCTTCTAGAGCTAGAAGTGGGACCTTTCTTTTAACTACCATTGACAAGTATGCACTATGCCCATATCTTGAGGTAATTTGATTATTCTATCCTCAATGAGGCTGAAAATTATTGGCTTGTTTGTAGGTGTCATCTTGTCACAGAATCATGAATGCACACTTCAATGTGCAGAACTTACAAGAAAATATGTCATCCTAGATAGGGATCCAATGAAAAAACTAGAGCTGTCAAAACGGGCGGCCCGTCACATTTCGGGTCGGCCCAGACGGGATTTGGGCTACATCGGGCCGGACTAAAAAACCCGGATGAAAAACGGGCTCGAAAAAGTATGGCCCAAGCCCGGCCCTATATGGGCTAGCCCGCATTTTTTTATTTTTTTAATAAAAAATAGAAAATGGCAAAAAAATTTTTTTTTTTATAAAAATTTTGTTCTTTAGCAAAAAATTTGGCAAAAGAATATACATTTATATTATACATATATGTATAGGATCAATTTTTTTCACATATTGAATTAAATCTATATTGCATTTTCTACACAATAAACAGGGACCATTTGTTTTCAGAAATTAAACTCAAATATTAAAACCTACATTGCATTTCTAGCAAATCAATCATTCAAAATAACACAAATTAAATCTAGGCATCACATATCAAGCAGCAACAACAACAACTAAAAAGCCAAAGTCCCTTTACTAATAATACAAAGAGAGTTTCTTTTGCCACACAATGAGTTTCTCGCGCGCTCTATTTTTAGTCATCCGCTACCTACGAGTTTCTTGCTCGCCCTATTTTTAGTTATCCGCTACCTACGAGTTTCTTGCGCGCCCTACTTAAGTAGCAGATAATGTTTGAGAAACCCATAGGACGACAAAAGAAACTCTCATAATACAAACTAAGTTCAAATCATCCAAAATAAGTTACTTATATTTATTTTTAAAATTTTTTATTATAATTTATTCGGGCTTGCGGGCGGCCCGCGGCCCATTCGGGCTAGCCCATATTTTAAACGGGCTTTATCGGGTCGTCTAAAAAGCCCGAAAACAATTCGGGCTAGGATTTTAAAGGCCCAAGCCCGGGAAAAATCGGGCTTGGCGGCCCGGACCATTCGGGTTAGCTCATTTTGACAACAATAGAAAAATGGTTGTGATAAAAAGTCTTTAAATCTCCAAGAGCACTTGAATGAGATAGTTTTGGTCTCTTCCAACATAACCGGAGCTCTTAGGTTCAAATTTAGCTCTAGGAATGTAGCACTATTAAAACTCTTGGTCATATCCGACTCGAAGTTGTGCGCAAATGATACCCGATTTACACATTAAAAAACCTTTACATGTTTTTTTAATGATTTTTCTGTTATAAACACGTATAGAATTTGGTTAGAAAAGAAAGTGTGCTGAATAAATTTCTAGGCAAATAAGTTACACCATTTTACTAGCATTAATATGACATTCTTACCAAAAATTGAGAAAAACTAGCGTGCCAACATGACACATGAAGTTCTTTTGTTATGTGAATAACTCATTAATGCATTGACTTTAATTAAAATACCTTCTTTACATTACAAGATTGACATGTAATAAAAATAACTAAAAACAACAATTTGTGTTTTTCAAATTTAACAGTAACAAACTAACAATATAACATGTATATATTATTTTTAAGCAAACGTTATGCTTAGATTTGGTTGCACTAACTGCTATATATCTGTGTAGCGGAAACGAATGGAATGAAGTTGTTGGTACGACAACAAAGAATTGCTATGGTGAAACAACACCAATCAGCGGCACAACAACAAACCTTGGAGGAGGAGCAACATACACTGATCAACAGATGAGAATAGTAGATATGGTGATTCGAGAAATGCGCGATCCTGCATATCTTCTTGACATTACAAAGTTATCAGAAATGAGGAAAGATGGACACCCTTCCATTTACAGTGGTGAATTGAGTCCTCAACAAAGAGCTAACCCTGATCAGGCATCTGATTGTAGTCATTGGTGTCTTCCCGGTTTGCCTGATACTTGGAATCAATTACTCTATGTTGCTTTATTCTATTAATTAATTTTGTTAGTGTTATCACTAGCTAGGTGATTTACATAGCTTTATTTCTCACCGTATTGTTACTCTTTGCAACTGTGAAGTTATATACATACTATATGATAAAAACAAAAGTTTCTTTGTTGATTCATTAATTGATAATATAAAGAGTTAATTAATAATTATACTATTACAGTATAAATTCCTTGAAAAGTATGATATTAATTAATGTAATGAAAATAGTAGTTTTAGGTGGAATTATGACAACTTATGATGAGCTCAAATTGGCAAAAGGACTTGCCTATAAGTTGCATAACTGAACTCAACAGATTGTTTCATAACTAATAGTGGTTTTAGAATGAATTATGACAACTTGTGGTGAGCTCAACTTGCCAAAATAACATATCTATTTAATATTCCATTAGTGACATTTGCATGAAGTTGGAAACAATTGTTTCTTGTTTCAGTTTGTTTATAATTTCATAACAAGTGTTGTCAAACATTATCCAGCAACTCAGCAAATCACAAACAAGTCAATATCACACGAACAAAAACTGGTGAATGACTAGCCTGAGGCGTCATAAATCGTTAAAAGTTTATCTGTGCGGTGCGCACATCACCTAGGATATAACAGGCTTGTTCCGGCCAAGGTAAAGGAATCAGTTAAATTAAATTATACATAATTCTTATGTAAAATCAACAGCTTTAATCTTGATCAACATGACAATAAAGTTTGCAACTGGTCTGATAAATAAAACTTTATCAAATTTCTACAAGGCAACACATAGCTTCAAAACCAAATAGATTAAGATAACAGTTGAAATTACAGAATCCAAAATGATACAAGATGCAATACTTATTGAAAGCCTTAATTATATTAGATAGCATCATTTAATTGCCCCAGATAAACTAATACAGCGGGCTAATTCTTCATTCATGTTAATTATTATCTTCATTCTAGCATAGTCACTTATCGCCACTAGCCCTGAATGGCAACCTCGACAGAAGCAGCTTCCAAGGGTATAATCTTCTCAAATTCTACAGGTTTGTTGACTATGTTGTTCTGATTCTCATAAGCTGAATCATGAACTCCAAGTGCTGCTCTACCAGAAGGATCAAGGTTCTTGGACCAAGAAGCATCCCACTCAACAGCTTTTGCTGTGCTACATGCAACAGTTGGCCCTCCAGGAACAGTTAGCCTTGCTGAGTTCTACAAAACAAAATAAAAAAAACATCAACATTTGAATCAACCCTTTTTAAATTATGCTACCTTATGGTCACCAAATACGACAATGATACTGACAGAGTGGTAATAATTTTAAAAAATAGAAATAACTGATTGAATTGAATGTAATCATATGTGTCAGTATTCGATAGCGTTGAACACCCGACACACCTTCAATCTAAAGTGTCGGTGCTACATAGGTTATGGTTACAAAAAATTAAGAAGAGTTGATTGATTATCTTACTTGAGGGAAAAATCTCTCAAAGATCATTCTGTAGTAGTATGCTTCCTTGGTGTTTGGAGTGTTGTGGGGGTAGATATTACTAGCATTAAGCATCATTCTATCGGTCACCTATTGGAAAATGTCAAGAAGAAATTATAAGCGACATAAATTTTATGATAATAGCAAATTTATCACCGAGTTGTACAGGAAAAAAGTTGGATTTCATACATGTTTTGCAGCATGAGCTTTAAGGCCATCAATCCAACTGTAACCAACTCCATCACTGAATTGTTCCTTCTGTCTGTATAAAATGTGCTGCATGATATTGAATGTTTCTATGTTAGTCTAGTCAATTAATTCTGCAGAGATCAATAGCCATTGCAGGAAATTACTTAGTACCTTTGGCAGATAAGGATTCTCTTCATCATCAAAGGCCTTCCTCAGAATATACTTCTCAATTCGTCCTTCGTCTTTTTTTATCTGGACGTTTTAAATAAACCAGTTTAGTATGAGCTCGTTTACTTTGAGAAAATATTTCATGTTTTTATTTACAAAAGGTTGTTTCAGTTAAAGTTCAAACTCGAGTACTCTCGATCGCATTAATTACACATACCATTTTATTCTCGGGATCAATATTCATTGCAACATTGATAAACTCCTTGTCCAAAAATGGAACTCTAGCTTCTAGACCCCAAGCAAAGGTTGATTTATTGGCTCTCTGGCAATCATATTGGTGAAGTGCTTTGATCTGCATATAAAAGAAATTAAACATATCTATTAATCATTATACTTCAACACCTTATATTATGTTCTAATATTGACCATCAAAACTCTAAATGACCTTGCGGCAAGTTTCTTGGTGAAACTCTTCCTTGTTTGGTGCTTTGTGAAAGTACAGATATCCACCAAAGATCTCATCAGATCCTTCACCAGAGATAACCCATTTGACACCAAGTGATTTAATCTTCCTTGACATAAGAAACATAGGTGTACTTGCTCTAATTGAAGTCACATCATATGTTTCGACATGGTATATAACATCCTCAATTGCATCTATACCATCCTACATAACATAACACCATATATTATTATTGATTTCAAAAATTGAAGCAACACAAATCGTAATCTAAAATGTTACTATTTGAAGCAGCGACTTTAGAAGCAACCAGTCTGCTGATTGGCTCAACTGTAGTAGTTTCTCAGTCTCTTAAAACCAAATCGAAACGAGTTGGTTAAACCGGTTTGATTTTTGTTTCAAAATATATTCTGACACTTATTTATATATTAGTCATCTAGTTCAATTCATCAAACCAATTAAACCACGGCTCATATGTTTTATCGGTTTGATCTTTGATCTGGTTTTTAAAACATTGATTTCAAGTAGTTACCTGAACAGTAAAGGTAAACTCATGGTGGACAGTTCCTAGGTAGTCTGCAACTTCTTTTCCAGCCTTAAGATCAGGTGAACCCTACTCAACATCAGAAGATTAAATATTAAGACAACATTCAAGGTATTTTTTTTGAAAAAAAAAAACAAATTACTGAGTTTGCAAAAGTGATTCAAAAATTTGATTGAATATATGCACCTCAAGGCCAACACAGAATGAGTGTAATTTTGATCCCCATTGTTCAGCAGCTTTTGTGGTTGCTAGGTAGCGAGAAGTGATTGATGCAACCAACGATGAGTCCAAACCTCCAGACAGTAGAACACCAAAAGGCACATCAGTCATCAACCTCTTTATCACTGCCTGTAATAATCACAATCAATATGTCATGTTATTAAATCAAGAAAAAGTTTCCAATCGAAACATCATGAGCATCAGTTGTTCCTAGTAATCTCGAGTTCTATCATGAAAATAAGTAAAGTCTGACCAACGATTGTTTCAGTCAGGGATCAAACTTGAGTACTCTCGACCAATAAATGTTATATCCTCTAGTCAAACGCGTTTGACATAACACAAGGTCAATCATGTTACATTGTGTCGTGAAACTAAACATTCACTTAGAGAACTTCAAATCTCAATTATGTACTTAATCTTTATAAAGCATACCTTCTCAAAGGCATGTCTCAAAGCTAGAGGATCATAAGGAGCTGATGGAATAGCCTCAGAGTACCAAGGAGGATTGTACCATCTTCTAAACCCACCATCTTTGCTAGAGTACAAATGACCAGGTGGAAAACACTCAAAATGTTCACAATCATCATTCAAACCTTTCATTTCTGATGAAATCCAAACAGAACCTGAATTCAAACACATTCAAAAATTTGTTCAAATAAAAACTAAAAAAAATCCATAAATCAAATTCAAATGTAAGATATATAATATAAAATTACCATCTAATCCCCAACCAATGTATAAGGAAGTTACCCCTATAGCATCTCTAGCCACTATGTAACTGTTGTCACGAGTATCCAACAGAACAAATGAAAAGATACCATCTAACATGTCCACAAAATCTTCTCCATATTCCTCGTACTAATGAAAAAAAATTAACATGAGTATTCAGTAACATATACAGTTCATAAGAACCACAAGTTAAATCATGAATTTTAATCAAAGATGAGTAATTACCAAGTGTGCAATAACATCACAATCACTTCCAGTTCTGAATGTGTGATGAGAGAGCTTTTTCCTGATTTCTTCATGGTTATAAATCTCTCCATTTACCTGAATTTTCAATGATGACACATCACTAACCAAAATTTACTAACATTATAATTGCATGAAATTAAACACTATTGTAATCTTTGAAACTCCGACATATACATGAACATCATGTACAACAAAGACACTGATATTTAGACACCGATAATAATTTCAAAGTTTGAAAGTGATTGTATATAATCACATGTGTCAGTGTCGTATATATGTATCAAACATTGATATTTATCAGACACGCCTTCAATATAAAATATTGTAATTGATGATATTGAACATGTGGCCTACCGTGACGATGACGGATTTGTCTTCATTAAAGAGAGGTTGATCCCCAGAAGCAGGATCAACTATGGCTAACCGTTGGTGTGCCAAAAAACAATCACCATGTTGGTGGAGCCCACTCCAATCAGGGCCACGATGCTTCAATCTGTTACATCATCAACAAACAAATAATCAACAATCAACCCATCATAGCCCATTAAATTAAAGAACAATAAAACTCTTACTTAGCTATTCATATCTTGTCTTGAGTAAGAAACAAGTTATTTATGTCACAACTCACAACACATTAATTTTTTAATAAATGATGACATTTTAGACAAGTTGAGTTCGAAGTTGAATTCGATCTTAAATATTTATAAGATAAAGGAAATGACAAATCATTAAAAATTTATACACACAAAATGAAGAGATTGGAATTCGAATTTCAGTCATCACGTTAAATAACTGAGTATTTTCGTAGATGTTTTTATTGGAATAAGTATAGGATAAGGATAAAAGAATATAGTTCTACAATTATTTAACCCCTTTTAATCGTTTGCAGTTCAAATTGTCATTTCTACTTTGAATTGTTCATAGTTCCCACTATAAATAAGTTTGTTAATAATTGCATTTCAACATGGACCCGACATACCACTTGTTTGTCCTAATTGATAAACAATCAATGATCTAATCAGAATATATATTACCACTTATCTTATCAAACTTGATGGACATGGAGACCTAATATAAAGTGACCATGGTTAATTAATGGACATGTTTCAAGTGGAAAATTATTTTATATTAATATTTAACAACTTAATAAAAACCAAGTATTTATTTATATTGAATTGTAGTGAAATGATTTGGCGAAATAGATGATTATTATTAGATGAAGTGTAAATTTATTTTTTAATTTTTTGGTGTTTTTAATTTTGTGGTTCCTATAAGAAGGGATCCTAATAGTCCAGAGTTCATCTACGAGGTAAGCAGAATTTGACTAAGAAATTGTTCCACTTAGGAATTGAATCTAGGTTCTTCCGAAATCCATCATTTGGTGAAACTCATTAACAACTTGAACTCAATGACTTGATTAAAGTGTAAAAATATTTTATATCTTAAGGACATATACTATTTTTTCTCTTAAAGTAGATTTGTTTCTATAATAAATTAAAGAATCACTTTTAAATAAAGCTAAGTGTTGTGATCATTAATAATAATAAACAAGAAAGCAACGGTTGAAGTTGTCATCCTATTTTGTATTAAGGAATTACGTATAAAATTAGTTCAAAAATTCAATCATTGATTTTTATTTAATTAATGAATATGACATCTCACTTTATTTAATCTAATTAACAAGTATATGACGATTGAAACAAGGAATATGGATTATGTCATTTGGGTCCCATAGATTTATTCCTAGTCATCATCCATAATGACAAGATTATCATAACCCTCCTTGCTAAACAGAGTATTGCCCTGTCTTGCTATCTTAATCAGCCACTCTCAACAAGGAATTTATTGTTACACATAGTATCATCTAAGAATGAATCAATTTATACTATCATTTAAGAAATTTGATTTAAAATTAAAAGTTATCTGATTATATTAGAAAGTCCAAATTGAAAAGCCAAGTAATAATTTTATCAAGAATGAGCAATTTGATCTCTGAAATTTAAATATTAGTTCACATTAGTCGTTTTTGAACCGGTCACGCGTGACTAACGTACGTCATCAAGAATTTATTAAATTTCTTGAATCATTTTAAAATCTATAAATTTTGAAGATTAATTGCACATACCACCATTCTTCACATAACTAAATGAGTGAATAACAAACAAAATGACTTTTCATGTCAAATCTTCTTATCCGAACTAAAATTGATCTAGTGGAAAGATATTTTGATAGAAAACATAAAATTTTAGGATCAATTGAACTTTTTTATCTCCATTGTTAAAAAAATTGAGAACTTAATTTGTTTCATTAGAAAAATAAAGATAATAATTTGAATGGACGACTATCAAACAATCCTAAATCATCCTTTGTACAATTTTTAAGTTAAATATAATCATAGTCAAACTTTTCCAAAGATTGAACTATTATGGCCAATTGATAGTAAAAAAAATATTTACACCTTCTCCAATCACCGTTATAAGAAAAACAAAATTACTTTTAAAGTTTATTGAAAAAATTGATGTATATTAGTAATCTTTAATATAAGTCAAATATATCAGGTAATCAATAAATCTAAAAAAGACTTATAATAATGATATGGTGAATATATTAATTGTCTATGTATATAAATTAAATATGCGAACATGAAATTTTAGAAAACTAAAGAGGAAGAGAATGATTGCCTGCGAGAAAGCTCTAGGACACGAACCCTCTTGGCTCTAGAAGGATCAGAGCAACCAAGCACAGCAAGTATACCACACATTGTAGTATATGTTTATGTGATGTGAAATCAAATAGAGAAAGAAATTAAGAAGAAAATATAGGTGAAGAAGAACACAACCAAGTTATGTAGTTGTAATGGTTTTGAAATTGAATGCTTATAAAAGCAATTCAGTATGCATAACACTTCTTAGAATATGTTGTATTTATAAGGCATAATAATATGAATATTGATGATAGACACCATCAAGTGGTGACGATGAAACGATGTCGTTTTTCTATAATTCAATGTACTGTTTTTTACCACTGGCTGGTCCATGACACTCCACATGGGACCCACTACTTCTACCAACTATATTATGCCATGTGGTGAAACGTGGTTCGTTATTCCTATCACTATTTTTTTCAATTAAATATGGGTTTTATTTTATTTTACTTTAGTCTATGTTCACACATATACAGATTTGCTACAGTTTTTGTTCTTGCAAAAATGAGTAAATTTTCAACTTCGTCTTCACTTTTGTGAAATTGGCTTTGGCTAGCTCTTCAAATTAACAAGATTATAAGATAATCTTTGACTTTGTAAAAAGTTAAACAAGGTAGTTAATTCTCATGTTAATAGAGTTAACCATGTGTTGTATCAGCTAACTCAATTAGTAAAAATATTTTATTTTATACGTGGAGGTAGAGTTTAATCTAGAATCTCCTATTTATTAATTTTAAGGACCAAAATTTTAGGGTCCGTTTGAAACAATTTGTTTTTTTGATAAATCTATTTAAAACAATTTTGGTTTTTAGTTTTTAAAATGTGTTTTATAAAAGTATTTTAGAAAATTGTTTTTAAGAAGAGGAAAACAAAAAATTTTGAACCTATTTTACTTTTTTAGTTTTAAAAACTAATATACACAAAACAGTTTTGTAAAATTGGATTACTAATTAAGTTTTTTAGTTTTTAATTTTCAAAAACTAAAAAATTACTTTTGAGAAGGAAATCAAAACATATATCCTAATCATTTTGGCTATTTGACAAAAAACAAAACATAAAATTAACCATACTTATATAACGTATCTCACACGTGGCAAATGTCCAGGACTAAAGTGGAATAATGTTTTATTTCTATTTTGATGTACTAATTTAAATAGTTAATATTATAGTTTATTATGTTTGGCAAATACTTGAAGTAATAGTAAATGACAAAACACATGACAACAAAGAAAATGAAGATCAAAATGACAAGAATAATAAAGAAGAATCAAACTAAAAAAAATTTCCACTTTCTTAAAATACCATATAAAGAAAGTGCTGATACCAGTCTTGTTGATTGAGTGAAGAAACGTAAACGACCGGAAGAGAAAGAACAAGGTGAACGGTTGCAATATTAAGGTGATTGGGTGAAATGTGATGCAGACATATATTTGGGGGGGTTCAATTAGCCACTTTTGTAAAAGTTATGGATGAAATATTGGTCATTTAATAACCAATAATATTCTTTATAAATTATTTATGTTTTTTTCATAAAGAAGTTCATTTTTTTTTATTTTTGGAGTTGGGACTCCAAATAGTCGAAATCGACCTTGACAATCACTTTTTCTAAAGCCTACAACGCACAGAACGGTCAGGAATATTTGACAGGGGTTGAACAGATTTGACATGAGTTTTGTCCCTCACAAATTGTCTTTGACTAAGGTTTATCCCTTGCAAATTGTCAGGCTGGACACGTTTGATAGGTTTTACCCCGGCAAACAGTAACTATCACAAACCAACCCACAATCTTATAATGATGTTTAACACGTCTCAAATATGACTAACTCTAATTAACAAAAAACTTAAGACAAACCATAAAATATTTTTTTAAGGAGAATGTTAACTAGTGCCAGGGGCACTAGTTAAGGTAACCAAAGATAGTAAACTTACCATTGAATTTGTGTAGTCCAACATTTAAAAGTCTAAATTTTACTTTTTTCAATGCACGTTTTTTGTTTTCTTTCCCATTTTAGTTCCTGCATATCCAAAAACTGCAAGTAGAAATCTTTTCAATTTTTTAAAATTAATAGGCTTAATGTATAAATATTTAAATAATGTCAATAATTCTTAGAAAATATACATTTATATTATTGATTTACTTCAAAATAGAAGCGTCTTTCATGCATGTGGTATAGAGTCTCATAAAAATGGAGTCTCAAAAAAAAATTATAGGGTAACAGTATTAGGGTGTGTTTGTTTCATGGATTGAAATTATAATCCTTGGAATATTATTCCCTGGAACTTATTGCCAGGAATATTATTTTCTTCAATGTGTTTGGTAAATAAATAAAGTTCCTTGGAATATTTATAAAATAAATTCAATTAAAATTTTAAAATATATAAATTAAAAATAAATGAGTTAAAAATAATGGGAGAGTGGGGAGTTATGGGTGGTTACCTCTTATTCCCATGGAATGTAAGATTCCCACTATTTAACATGGGAATAAAAAGTGGAAATGTCATGTGTAATTTATATTCCTAGGAATAAAAAGTTCCTTGGCATAATTTATAAAAACTTGAAACAAACATAGGAATTAAAGATTCCAAAGTCACATTCCTTAAAATAAATTTGTAATCCATGAAACAAACACACCCTTAGTAAATGAGAGGTATAAAACGATAGATTGTGGTCTTTTAAACGAGGGATTGTGGAGTTCAAATATTTGAGGTTTTCTTTATTCTAAAATGAAGAATTTATTAGTTACAAAATGTTCTAAAACATATTGTTATACTGTGAATAAATTTTTTAGATGCATTATAGTTAATTGTTATACTATAGTTTTATCAAATAGAGGTTCGATATTAACTATATTGTAAACAAAAAAATAGAGAGAGACGTGCAATAGAAATTGTCTTGTTTATAAAAAAAAAATTGTGAAAAATTATTATATTTTAGTGTTATTAATGTTATTTATAATTTAAATCAATAACGATTCTTTTAGATTTGTTATGATTTTTCTTTTGTTAAAACCTATTTTTAATAATTTCACATTACCTCCAAAAACCGGTAAACGCTGCAATTTCAAAACGATAACGATAGAGAAGATAGCTTGCTCATGAACTGCATGCAATCGGGAAATGGATTATGTACAGATCAACCTCTTCTATCAATTACACACGCATTCTGACATCTCATTATCCGATTCCAACTCTTTTGCAGCTCAATGATTATTAGGTTTCCATGTGGAAGAAAAAGATAATAACCTTTACTTAACCCATTCTGTTAGTTTCTTCTCTTTTTCAAGTAAAAATCAAACCCAAAGAAATTGAAAATTGTAGGACCCGTCGTTTACCTTTAGTATATTTTAATTTTCACTTCAATCAATAAACATACTAGTAAGAGAATGTAGTGCTAATATATCTCATAATAATTTTCTGTCAATATATAAACATATTACGTTCAATTTTCACTCAACTAATAAACATACTAGTGCGATAATTGCTTTATTTTTGCAACTCATTTAACCGCTTTGTGTTTCAGTTGTGTGAAATGAACGTAACAATAAGTTATTCAATAATTCAGATAAATTCATTGCTCAGCTGCTGGATAAAGTTTAACTTTACTCTTTTTGGTGGTTGAAGGAGAAAAATGTCAATGTTATCTTTAGCTACCATAATTAGTGGTCGAGTCTGTTTACTTGTTTGGATATCGGCTAATTGGTTTTATTGTCTTATTTCTCGGATGAACTCTTGTATCTCTTAGTGGTCTTTTTGGTACGTCTTGTATTAAAAGACTATTTTGTTGATGTAAATATATTTCATTTTTGCTTGTTAAAAAAAAACATCATTTAGACATATGAACACAAGAAGAAAATAAAATAAAAGATTAAAAGAATTAAATAATTTGGTTTTTTTTTTGTTACATAAATTTGAGGGTGAGGGATGTTGCCCCAGTCTAAGGTTGAGAAGACTTTAGAAAACTCAATGCATATGACTACAATGCATGTGAGTTATGAAGAATCTTTTATTTGTATAATTGTATTGTTAATTTAACTGATTGAGAAAACTCAAGTGTGATTAATAAAATTTAGTCTATAGAAACCAAAAAATGTTTAAAACAAAACAACAGCATTATACAAATATGTCTCCAATTCAATCACTAATTTAGTGACGAAAAAATTAAAGAAGTGTTTCCATATTTTTTCATCACTAGTTAGTATATTTTTTTTCTTTTTAGAGAGGTAATATAATGGGTCAGTGGTGATTGACGCTGAACTTAATAGGAATGAGAACGGTTCGATCCTCGGCAACTGAGATCAGAAGGGGGTTGAGATTACTTGATGTCAGAACTAACTTCCAAATCAAATTAAATTGATGATAAAAAAAATGACAGAACTAACTCCCAACCGATATTAAACCGGTGGTGAAGAAAAAAACAAATAAAAACCAAAAATTCATGTCTACAAATTAAACCCTATGAGTCCCTATGTACCCAAAAAAATAAACTAAACCCTATGAAGTCCCTGTCCACGGAATAAAGTCATCAATGGAATTGTGATGGTAAATCTTCGTTTCATAATACGATATCGATTTTTTGCATCCAAATCTTAGTGGCTTTTAGAGGTTACATAGAGTTCTTTTGATACTTCACTTCATGACAATTTAACATGTGGTTTATGCCTTCCAAATTTTGGTTTATGACTTTTGGTAGCTCTCTTAGGTCGTTTTTATTTTCATTATTTCCTAATCCACATAAGTGAAGATTTTGATTGATAAAGACTCTCAACTCCTCAATTTATTTTCCTAATGGTATATGTATATACAATAATGCAAATGTTATTTTAGTTCACTCATTAATAATATTAATGGAATAAAATTAAATTGTAACCACATATATGTCAAAATAAAAAATGCTGAGTAGAATTGAACTGAAGTTACAAAAAATAATTTTGAGAAATTTGTTTATGAACATTAGGTATACGTAAGCCATGAACAACTGTCTCATTGTTTAGATTAAATTTTTTATTATAATGTGATTAATTGTTTAAGTTAACAAGGCATGAACTATTGACTGATAGCTTGGATTAAATATTTTTATTCTAATGTGGTTAGTTGTTGAAGTTAACAAGTAAGCTGAAAATGACTAACATGAAGTTAGTTCTAGCAGAAGAGATAAACTATTTTTTATATAAGAATAGATAAATTAATATTTGAATTTTGGTTAGGAAAAATATTGATATATAGTGAGAAAATGTATAAGAAACAAAAAAAAATTAGAGACTACACAAACTGTCTTTTCATAAAAACAATGGTATATAAAAACAAATATGTGGAATAAATATAAAACCATAGGTGTATAAAGTGGGATCATGAACTGTTTTAACCAAGTTGGATTTCATTTCATGTATGGTTTATGTGTTTCTCATTTTATTTATATATTTCTAAATATTTTTAATTTATTCTAAAAAAATAAAATAAATATATGATATTATTTAAATGCATTTCAATATATTAATTAAAATCAATGAATTAATATTTTGAATGAAACATAATTAAACACAAATAAAAAATATAAAAGAGTTTATGGTTGGAGGGTTCTTAAAAGGTTTTACTTTTAAAAAGTAAAATAGTCTATGAATTACTTAAGTATAATATGTCGCTGTGGTGGTGTGTACTTATCAAGTTGTAAGTAGTTATAGAATCTAAAATTAGATGCTTAGAAAGTTAGCATGGAAGATGATCTAATAGATAGTGTTTGTACTATTATTAATTACTCATCCTAGATACTTCTAGTGTTTAGAATTGAGAGTTTATGCATATAATTTGCAGTGCATATAAAAAATATATTTTTAAATAAGATTTTAATCTTGCAAATTGCGGTTATTGATTTTTTGTATGAATAATTCTTAGTCAAATTTTACTTACCCTGCGGCCAAACTGTAGACCACCGGACGCCCTTTTCCTGATAACTAGATGGTTAATACAAACAAAAATTGTAATACAAAATTTATTAAAAACAAATGATTGACTTGATGGTAGTTGATACTAAAAGAAAAAGGATGAATGGCTTATTTGAAACTTTAAAAAATTAAAAGAACTCTAAATGAAGATTTACCTAATAGTTACATAGCACATGTTAGTTTGCTGAGACATAAAAACTTGATAAATTATAAGCTTAATAATTTCACACCGTTGCCTGCTTAGAATCATTGTCCAAATCAATAATATCAAATAATCTCCTAACTTTTGCTGTCTATATTATGATAAGAATTTTGATGGCAAAACAGGAACAAGAACAACAGTAAAGGAGTCAAAAATGCAACTAATGCACTTTTCTTTGCCATGACAACATAAATCAAAATTTGGCATTCTCTCTAAACTCATCAGCAGTAGCAAACTTGGGATGCTCATCCATATATACCTAATGATCTACTTAACTGCTTGCTTCAGCTGACATTTGCCCTTTATGTGACCTCTTCCTTTTCCTGTTTCTCTTTGCTGTGTTGTCTCCTTTCGTTTCCTGCATAAGAGTCAAGTTAACGAACATCTAACAGATCTATAGGAAACATGCAAAATATAACTTCGACAGATAAAACACATTTAAGATAGTGTACAATAGCTGAAGCATTCAAAAGATAATAACCAAGCAATTTGAAATTCGGTTAATGCACATGCCAAAAGTAACCAGAACAGAACAACAAGTAGCATCTGAACAGTTTTGCACAGTTCCAACAGTGAAACCTATGTTAAATGCAACTCATGAATAGAAGGGTCAGAAAACAATTGTAGGCCTAGTTGGCCAGACTGCATTTGCCAGAGACTGATTCCACCCCGAGATTCTGGTCAGACAATAGTAACTTTTAACTGCTATGCCAAGACCCACCCTTCAGATAGTTATAGTATTGAAACCAATAGAGACATAAAAACAACCAAACTCTTCACCGTGCAGCTAACCCACATAGGAGAATCAGTCCTCAATATGAAATTAGAGTGCCTATGGCCCAGAAATTAGTCACAGGATCTAAATTTTTCCAGCCTCTATTCTTCTAAATAAAGTTGAATTTAGCACAAGGTAGAACACCGGGAAGTATAATCTGATATTTTTCACACTATCATTTAATCATGCATCAGCACATAATGTAAAAAGTTTAACACTGTAGATTTAAAAGTAAAACCGTTTAATATTTGGCATATATAAATGATGCTTTACTCCGACAATGAATTGGAATTGAACCCAATAACATCAGTGGTTTCATGTTCAAATTGAAGAAACATTTAAATATTTTTTGCCACCCACCCTACCTTTGAACTGTTTTGGTCTTCACGGCTTTTTTTCTTCTTGCAAGAAAGTGGGTTTGGACCCTGCAAAGTTCACAGTGATATCATCAAAAAATGACACAATGCACTAACTGTTAGAAACAATAAACTAAAGACTAAAACTTTGCATGCAAACTACATCAAGTGCAGCAAATAAGAGAGAAACAAATGAGACAAAATTATATCAAGTCTGTATGAACAATTGGCTGCTACTAAATTATTAAAAACAAATACTGTCAGTTGATTAACAATCACTTCCATGTGGTAGTGCCAGATGGAGTCTCTAATTCTATCGATCTTTTAATATTCAGTTACATAGTTACTGTTATAATCAGCTATAAATATCTCAGAGTAATTGAGCATCTCTCAGGTTATATCATTTCCTATGTGTTTTTCTCTTATTACTACTATCACCAACAACAACAAAATGGTAAGCTATAAGTCTACATACGCGGTTACATATGAAAATAAAAAATTAAACAAGAAAAATATACAGCTCAAAAATAAAGTATAACCTTTGCTCTTTTTCTCTTGAACTGAGGTCTATCCTTGATTCCAATCTTATTCCTTGAAGTAAGACTTCTTTTTATTGCCTGTGCACTTGCAATTGCATCTCCTGAATCCTTGTTTTCAACTATTTCAGTATTGGAATTGTCGGCTTCCCCAGCAGCCAATCTATTCATTGCCCTCTCCCTAAATATCTGGTATTCTTCATTGGTCATATGCAATCGTCCTTCTTCAGAAGTTCTGACATATTCCTTCTGAAATGCAGATGGAGATTCAAGGAAAAGAGCATTTCTGAGACCAAATATGAGGGGCACACCAGGTACCTGCAACGAACAGATAAAGGAGACTAAACATATGTATAATGGTACAATTCTACACAAAGTTGGACACATTTTAGACAGTAACTGGCACAGAACATGTCAGTTATGCAAATAACATTTTATTATGTTTACAAAAGAGACGGTAGCATATCTAATTGTTGCAACTTGCAATTAACATTACAAAAAATATTCCAACCTCTTCCAACTTCTTCCGTAGGTCAGTGTCCTGACTAGCAACAAAGAAGTGCTCAGAATTATTTTCTCCAACAACCTCTGTGATGCAGGAATCGGCCCTCACACATTTACCATGCTCACATCTGCAAATTGGAGTTTATATCAAACTATAAAACCATCACCATAGCAATACATGTGCTCAAATATCTCAACCCAGATAGAATAAACTGTCGTTTCCAGTCTAGTGCACTAATAGAATATTAGATATTAATGATTAAGGCTTTAAAAAGTCAAAACATAGCTTCAATTCTTCACATTATGGATGTCGAAGTCAGTTCTATGTGATTTTGGGTGTATAAATATTAATTCTCAATGCAATTATAAGAAAACTCAATGAGGATGACAAGTAACAACACTTTTAAGTTTATTTAGACTTCCAAGGGACAAGAGGTCATCCCATTAATGTTGGTTCCGAAAGGAATCCCGCCTTGTCCAGGTTTTGAAAAGTTGAAACTAATGGGCCAAAGTGAGAAGGCATTGGATGAGGAAGTTATTTCTCTTTTTCCTCTAGACAATGCAAGTAGTGATTTGGCCGATCCACAGTAACTTCTTGACTTGTTGGAGGAGTTAATTAATCAATTGGGCTATAGGACCTAAAGGTGGCTTTCTTACCAGATAACAATAATAGGGGGGCAAAAAAGTAGAAAAATAACTTCAAAATTCAAATATTAGCAACAATGGTAAATGAAAAACAAGATTTAAAAAGCTTAGTTAGATTCTTTCGAAATTTCAATGCTATTTCTTTTTTGAGGCAAAAGGAGGTTTTCTTTGTGTGTTTAACAAAAATTATTGGACTAAATTAGTATAGCCTATTTTCTTCAAACTTATTTGTTTTATCAAACTTAACACAGTATTGCCGATGATGGAATATGAAGCAAGGCCAAAATTCCGTCATATAAAGCAACATTGCAACCTACGGTGCTGCCATGACAGACATTACTTCACAAATTGCCTATGTCAGTTGTCAATAAGCCCGCCACATAACTCCACCATGGCCTCCATTTAATAACACTAACCTAACCAAGCCTTCCAAAACATCATGGTCTGAACAGGCTAACCTAAATATTTAAAGCCAGCCCATTTGACACCTCTATTAAAGAAAAATGGTATAAAACTACAAATTCACGTATAAAAGGGTTTCAACCTACACAATCCGATATCATTCATCACACAAAACCTACACAATCCGATATCATTCATCACACAAATCTATCATAAGGTTTGTTAAAGCACTTGTTATCCAGCAAATGTAGTAAGCAGTATTTGTATACTATATAGAAAGATAGAGAATTGTTTAACCTTGCAATTATAAGATTATTAGCTGCATCAAAAGCCTCAGAATACGCTTTACCAAGCCGTTTCAACTCCGCTATAACACAGCTGCATTACCTCAATCAAAAATCCAAATCAACAACACAAAAAATAAATTAACAAAAACAAAAGAATCCAAATCAAATCAAAACAAAACAAAGACCTTGTTGTGTAAAGCTTGACAGGAGAACTAAGAATATTGGCAATAGCCGTGTCAGCCGGAGTTATACAATTGACAATAAGGTGATGAACAAATGTTCCATCACAAAGAACTCTGTAAGGCTTACGAAAACCAAAACATGCAGTGTAAAACGTTAAACTCTTCCTATGCCTTTTTTGCTTCTTAACCTTCATCTACATAAACACAAAAATATGTATTCAAATTAAAACAATGAAACCCTAAATTTTCAGCTTTATGTATAAACAACGATTTCTTCATGAAATTGAAATCCAATATATATAATGTATAGTTACCTATGGTTTCAATCGAGGAATCTCTCTTTGCTAAGAAGAATATTTGTGGTGCGTTGTCTTTGTCACTGTTGTGCGGCTGCCGGCGACAAACTCCGATTGCGTTTTCCGGCTGGCTTTTACTTTTTGCGGCAGAGTATGGAGAACGGCGGGACACTGGTGCTTGTAAAAGCAATGGTTAGCAACATCGAAAATTTTAGACTGGAATAAAGGAAAGCCACGTGTAATTATTTTATTGGACAACAGTAACTAGAGCTGCAAATATTTTAGAGATGCGGGTGATTTTGAATTAGGGTTTATGACTTTATGTATGAGAGAAAACAATGAGCTTGTTTTTTTTAAGTCACTCTCTTAAAAAAAAAAATAGCATATAGCTGATAAGCTAATTTATTGCGGATGAGTTTATAGCAGTTAGTTTATAAATTAATTTTTAACTTATAGATAATAAGTTAGTTGATTGAATTTGGAATGTTTGGTAAAATTAACGGTCAAACTAATTTATAAATATGAAATGACATAAAAAAATATGTTTTGTTAATATTTAATTTTTTCAAGCAAGATGATATGGGTAAAATTGAAAGAAAATATGATAAGCTATAAGCTACTTGAAATAACGTTTGAAAAATAAGCTATAAACTAGTAAAATAAACTATAAGCTCATTTTTAAAAACTGTTAGCAAATAGAGTTTTTAGTTTATAAGCTAATTTATTGGTCTTCCCAATAGGGTGTACACGGGTTGGGCAAATCCGACCAACCCGGTCAAACCCACCTAATCCAACCCAAAAAAGTGGGTTGAATCGGGTAATTGGATGAGTATGAATTTCAAAATGAAAAATCCATAAAAAAATCGGATTTCGGTCAAAACCTGACTCAACCCAAAAAATCTACCGACCCACTAAATATGTAGTGCTATGATTTTTAAAAATAATTTTTATATAAATAACAAATATTTTTCATTTGCAATTTGAGCATTAAAAGGGAAAAGTCACAGGTTCAATACTCTAATTTCCAAAATTAATTGTATGTTGTTTATTCCAAACGGCAAACGCATTCCTTACATCACAATTTTAACGCATTTTTTTATCATTTCATTTGAGTCTTCACTCTTCGACTTATTTTTGTCATTTAAATGTAGTGATGCTAAAAAATATCATTCTTTGAAAATAGTGAAAATAGGTTGTTTTTATGAATTAAAAAATATGATGATTTGAAACTACATCATATTTTTATCATATTATGATGCTGAAAATATGTTACACTTTTTTTTAAGAAATAAAAAAGATTGTGTTATTTTAATGAAAAAATATGATAATTTGTTATTTTATCATTTAATATGAAAAATAAAATAAAATTGTGTAACGCAAACTCATCCAATCCGACCGAAAATAAAGTGGGTTTATCCAATCCGATCCAATACTAAATTGTGTGGTTATTTTTCTCGGCCCAATCCGAAGTACTCCATATGGTTCGAGTTTTGGTTTTGGTCAAACCCAACTCAATTCGGCTCATATATACCCCTACTTCCCAAACAGGCTAATTATAAATGCAGTTATGAATCAACCAAGTGAGAAGAATATTGTGTCAGTTTTCCTTCACAAAAAAAGAGAGAATATTGTGTTAGTTTGTTTATATACCGATGAAATTGAATGGATTTGGAAAGAAAATAATATTTCCTTTTCGCAATTTTTTGTTCACTATTTTGTCTTCATTTCAGTTCCTATTGCAAAGCTGGAAAGTTCTCTGTTATTAATACTCAATTTTGTATAGTAATTATTTCAATATAGTTTTTTTTATGTGTTGTTTTTTTGACATGATTTGGTAATTTGTGTTGTTGAATTTGATGTGAAATTGAATATCTTTTTATATATAATTTTTTGTAAGATAATTACACGGAAGTCAAACGGGCAATAAGCAGCGCTGCTAACCTTTTTTGGATTACCAATTCTCCTAAATACTAGGAGACACCACATTGCTATGTGTTCTGGTGAACACTTAAGGGGGTGTGTAAAGGAATTAAATTGGACCGTCAATAATCAATATATTATCACAAGTCCTTTCTCTTACTTGGTATTTTGTTCGTCGTCGTTTTTCATCAATGTTAGAAGTATTTATAGTTTACACAGGGAATGGATCTTTCCCGCCCCTTTTCTTCGTTGGCATTCCCATGTTTCCCCAATACATTTGATCACACGCCTATTTGCAAGGTGATTTTGGGAACGTGGCTTGAATATTACAGTTTTATATACATTGTGCTCCTAGTGTAAGGAAGAAGAAGAAGAAGATAAATGGGGTGAATCGTGGGAGAATAGCGGTTACAATAATAGATCGTGGGGTCGTGGGTATCTCGCATGTTTCATAGTACCTCGCCCTATGGGGGATGGGTATCTCGCCCTCTATGTCACTCCTTCGAATGAAGTTGAGCTAAATGTTATGTATGCGTTGGGTCGTTGATACTGGGTCGTTATATGGATCATCAAATAATGTTTGAGTTTTGCTAAATACACCCGTTATATTTACACCCGGTCAACTATGCATGACTCTTTGAACTTTTTCCAAAGTATTTACAGCATCTGGTGCTGGGAAACCAAACTTGTCAAATGCAAATGGTATAAACACATGTTTATTGTTAGAATACTTATTCTCATGTTTGACAATTTTGCTTGAGGCAGCTTTGAGGGCCTTTTGTCCTACGGTAAATTGGTTTTTCACAGTAAATGGTCACTTTGCTGGAAGCTGTTTGAGGTAGCTTTGAATTGTGTTTTAAATAATGATTTACAATGTTAATGGATGTGATGAATGACGATTATTTCCCCAGATGATCGAAATCGAAGATATTGTGCGAATAATTTTTTAGAATTTGATTTGAATTTAAATGGGTTTTTCACGTTCAAAAACTTGATTTTTAGGGATTTAGAGTTTAGACATTACAAATAATTTTAAATTTATTGTTTTATTAATACAAATATTATTTAATAAAATTAATTGAAACTAAAACTTAAAATAAATATTAATGCCGTGGGTAAAAATTTATCTATGTTTCTTGACAAAAAAACTTTATCTGTGTGGCATATAATATGTCATAGTTGACTTTGCTATGTAATTAAAATTGATCCCAAAATGAGGTTGGAGATTAAAATTAAGAAAACATTAAAATATATAAGGACTAAAAAATTACTCGTAGATTTTAAAATATAGGATCAAAATTAATTTCAAAAAATTTAAAATAAAAGAACCAAATATATATATATATATATATATATATATATATATATATATATAGAAAAATAGAAGTATTGTCTTTTTCCCATCTTATGTTTCATAATTCATAAACATGTCAAAAATCTCTTCTTATCCTTTGCACATGCAATGATTCCCTCTTATGAGTTGATATGTGCCTATTATTAGGCAAATGCATATGTATGCATATACATCTGTACATTTGTTATAGATTTTTTCTACACTATTTTTTAATAATTTTAAATGGTTCCTCAAAAAACAAAGCATATGTATATGTTAAGTGAAAAAGTTTCAAAAATTAGTTGTAAATATTAAATATAAATATATGTATGTCGCTTATTTTCATTAGTTGTTAAATAAATATTCCTATTTATCATGGATGTGATGTAAATCTCACTTTATAAATATAGTACAATATATGGTTAGTTGTTTATCAAATCAGTCGCAATGTCCTACCACGACGTATACGACATTCTAATCGAGAGACATTTGTGTCTGTGAGTGAGGGATATGCTCTTATTTATTTCTTCCATCATCAATAAAGATGCAGAATAATCGATAAGCTTATTGATCATTTGCATAAATAAAATTAAATAAAAAATTTCTTTATAATTATCTTAAATTTTATTTTTAATCTTATAAAGAAATATAATAAATTTTGATTTCTCAAATATTTTTTATTGCAATTTTTGGTCTCTATGATTTAGTCAACTTATGTATATATTTTTTTTATGGTATGCTTAGTACATTATTGAAATCTTTTTTGTAAAAGATTAATTTTTTTAAAAGAGATGAATTAAATATGAATTATTAAGTTCTTACACATAAAAATTCATATAAAAAATCATCTTTCTTTAAAAATTCTACATTAATGAGTACAAAATTATGCAACATAGTTGAGGATAGTTTAAAGAAACTCAAGAGTCCAAATCGAAGAAAGGGGAGATGAATTCAAGTTGCAAAAATTTAATTGAAATTAAGCATACATGATACTTGAAGTAACAATAGCGACAGCAATTGGTTGTCAAGTAGAATATGTCAAGAATAAACGGATAAAATTATGATATATTCTCTTTATTTACAAGTCAGTGTAAGTTATAATTATCTTCTTTTTTTTATGTATAAGTTGTAATCTTTTTCTTTTTGGTAGATAGACGAAATAACAATTTACTAAAAATTTAAAGAGTTTAATTGTTGTGCACCGTCAGTGTAACATTTTTTACACATGCATCTAATGATATGTTGCCACATTACTTAATGAATATGACACATCATATGTTTTTAAATACAATATATGATGTGTTGGTATATTATTGGACGCATGTGTAAAATAACTTGACACTGACAGTGTATATAAATTAAATGCAAATTCAAACATACAAAATAAAGAGGTTAGAGTTTGAACTTCAATTATAATGTTGAACCTTACAATTTCAACATTTTTATCTGTTAAGTTAAAATTAAGTACAGGTCATAATCTTTTTCTCCATATAAAAAGCATTCAATCAATTCATGAATCCATTTTATTATATTATTATTATTCATTTTCTACAATGTTTTCCGCGGTGGATGACATGAAGTATGGTATGGGGTAGAAGATATGATATCGTTGTAGGTGTAGACAATACAAAAAACAATTATCAATGATTTCTTTCTCTCAATAACTTCTATCAATTGGCAATATTATTTGAAGGAAAAAGTTAAATAGTATCCTGGACACCGATTAAGTTTGTTAATAAGAAAAATTTGTTTTGAAATTTATAAATTCAATACTTTAAAAGTGTGAACAGTTACTTTACTAACATTAATTCTTTTATTTTCTTTTTTGGTTTACTTAACAGACGTTTCAGGATACTGTTTAGCAAGATTCTTATTTAAAATATTATTGTATGATACCTCACTTTTAATAAGGTCTATGATCAATCATTTTTAAGAATTTCGAGTTTCATACATTTAATAAGGTCCTTCCCTAAGAATCAAATGATTAATACTAAAAAAATACACCTCATTCGGTTGAGATATGAATATTAAATTATAACATTGTGATTATTGTCTCCTACGATTAAATTCAACTAATGCAGAAATGTTTTTAAAATTTTTGTGACCTAAGGACGAATCTATAATTTGTGGTCGAAATTTTAAACTTATTTTTATGAATTTAGCACAGTTGCTCTACCCTTTTCACCGTGCATCACATACGGCCCTACCAATATATGATTAAAAAAAAGTCCAATTTAGCACAAAATGTGCACAAACTTAAAAAAAAAATATTATCAAGCAAAATCATATGATTTTCTTTGAGAATATCGTCACTACCTTAAGATGCATCATCATATCATAATAATAGTATAAAAATAAAATAAATAACATAGCTTTCATGGGGTGGGTAAGCTCCAAAATAAACCATGCTAAGCTGGCCTTGAAAAGGAAAGCAAAAGAGTGACATCAATTGAATAATTAGCGTGCGGCGACACGAAGAAGTTGCGTATGTAATTATAATAATAAGACCGGTAGGGACAATGACATATATGTATTTTTGAAGGATTGAATAAGGTTTGGTTTTTGGTTCAAGTTCAATCAACTTAATTGTCAAAAAAGTTCAACTTATTGTTTTTTTCATTTTAGGGGCTTAAAAAATAGACAAAGGGACCACCTTATCTATACTTCAATTAGAGAAATTGTGTCTTGTGGATGATGAAATTATTGGTTCACTAGGCAAGACAATGTATGGAGATGAGAATGTGGCAAATGAGTTGCTATTAGGAAGTAGTACTCTATTTTATTTTAAAGAAAAAATTATTGAAAAATGTTTAGGCAGGTTGAGTAATTCAGGTTCATAAAGTTGAAGAAATCTCAAAATTTAGAAACTACCTATTGAATCGAATTCAAACTCAGGAAATTTAGTTGGATCGACCTATGTTGATATTATTCACTTTTGTATAGATCATTAGGTTGTGAATATGACAATGTATTTATTGAGATATCAACCTTTTAAATGGATCTTAATTATTTTAAGGGATTGTAGATTTTAGCATATCAATTAGTAATCATCAAAATGATTAAACCACTAAATTCATTCTGATTTTGCAGATGCTCTCAATAGATTCCTAATTTTATGACTAATTCATAAAAGATTTTTGACTTTGTTAAATTTAACTTATATTAGTTCTTACTATCACACTAGTAAATTATTAAAATACAAGGATTTTTTTTTTAATAATAGGTGATTAAATATAAAGATAAATTGACAGATTAATAGCTAGAGTTGAAAACTTTTTCGAACTATTTATAGTCACATGTATCTATTTAAAAATGTTCTACAAAATTAAGAACTGATTTGGTAGCTTACTCCTTTCAAAATAGTTGGCAAAAGAAGCAGCAAATCAACTTGTGTTGGCAGACACATTAAGGTAATATATAGTGTTAATTTATAATATTAATAGTAAAGATAATATTAAACTCCAAATTTAATTAATATATGTAATTATTTTATTGGACTTTTCCTGCTCATTTAAAATTGTAAGTGTTGGCTTGCTCGTCATGCCAACTTTAAAACAATGTTTTAAAAATTGAACCGTAAGTCCAGGGACATACCTATATATATATATATTGGTAATCCAGACTTAACTATATATATTATGGTTTAAATGGTTAAACTGATTCATCCTAATGATAAATAAATATAGAGTTAAATTTTATAGACGAGTAACACAATCAGAAAAACATTCCTTCTACTGCAACCAATTCAAGGATGTTAAAATTCCGATTTAAAACCTAAAAACCATAGATTTTACGTTTTTAGGTCATCATTTCGGGTTAAATCGCTGATAGAATCATTTTTGGGTAAAATCGTAGTCTGGAATGATTTTACATGATTTAAATCGCTAAAATCGTGTAAAATCGAATGTTTTAATTCTTTGAGACGAATTACCTTTTGTTTTTGGATAATTTTTTGGATGATACTTGATGATTTGGTGGGTAATTTGTGTAGTTTGTTCCAAGCTTACGAATATTACATTTTATTACGATGATTTAGTATATTTTAGCTTTTAAATTAAATTGAAACTTTAAATTATTTATGCATATATAATATTATATAAGTATATATATGTCTTAAATATAAATATAATATTATTTTAATATGAGGTAAAATCGACGATTTTACGATTCGATTTTACGTTTCGATTTTACCTAGAGAAAACGAGTTAAGGTAAAAACTTGATTCTGACAACCTTGACTGCAACAATTAACCCTTCACCCTTACATTTTTTATGGTATTCTCATTTTACCCTTTGTTTATTATATTATTTGTTACAATTTTTATTTTATTTTATTTTATTCTATTCAACTTTTTCGGGATTTGGGCACACCTCCTCCACTATAGTGTTTCGGTACGTTAAACCTGTTCCAAAATACTCATACAAAGTGTTTATGTATGAATATTAAACCGGAACGAAATATTTAAGTATGAATATTCATGTCGAAATACTCGTACAAAGTGTTTTAGTATGAGTATTCGTATCGGAATCTTTAGGTATGAATATTCATACAAAAACAAAGTGTTTATATATAATATTCAGACTGAAACACTTATACAAAGTGTTCCAGTATGAATATTCATATCTAAACACTTGATTTCTGTTGAATATACAAACTTGAGTTTCAAACCGGAACTCTCATATAAAGTCTTCCGTTATGTACTTCAAACAACTTACTTTTCCTCTAATTCAAACCAAAATATTTTTTGGTGATAATGTGTAAAAAATAAAAAACTAATTGTTTTTAGTTTATATACAAGAGTAAATTAGTCAGTTCAAAATAATATGTAGGGTGAAGAGTTAATTGTAGGGTTGGAAGAAAAAAAATTCTGCAATATGAGTTAGGCCTAATATTATGTCAAAAAAACAAACTAGGCCCAATGCTTTTAATTTTAAAAAAAAATTAGTTAAAAAAGGATTAAATGTATTTCTTTTTGCCCCTCTCTCTTGTCTCCCTTGTCAAAATTTAAAAATACCTCTTACAAAATTACAACACCATCAAATTTTAAAAGTCGGACATAATTTTTTTGGATATATATTCCAAATATATATTATGAAAAACCTCCTCATTTACGAAGGAAAAAATTTAGCCATGTTTAAATCATGGCTAGCTATACATTTTTTTTTTTTTGACTAGCTATACATGTTTTTTAGGATGTTATATACACGTGAATTTTTTATACGTCCAGATTTTAAAATTTAGCTATTTGAAAGCAAACTGCTTTTTGTATTACTAGTTAATTAGTGTTTTTTTTTTGAAGAAGCCAAAGAAAACTTTATTAAATAAATCAAAAAAGAAAAAGCCCTACTAGCACAAAGTGTGCCTTGCAGAACTAAACAGACTGTTTACAAACTGAAACAAAGGTACTGAAAGAAAAACAACCAAATACAGAAGAGCCAAAACACCCGAAAAAAACAGTTACGAAATAGCTTGAAAAGTAGACCAAGGACGAAACCGCCAAGTAGCATAGTCAACATCGAACAAAGCATAACAGGACTTCATCCACCAGAAGGTTTGTAGTTTAACTTTTTCAACCAAAACCTCCATCGAATCGGACGCATTGGAAAAAATCCTGCGGTTACGGTCGCACCAAATAGTATACAAAACCGAACTCCAAATAATAGATAATGCCTTCCGAGAACCAGGAGAGAACTCACCCAATCCGCTAAACTGAACCGAATGCATATCAATTTCACCGTGCAAGGCCGACTCGACACCTAACCATTTAATAATCAAGTGCCAAATACGACCATACACTTCACATTGAAAAAATAGATGATTAGAATCTTCAACCTTGCTGCAAAGAGATGAACAAAGCATCTGAGCGTCCTCAACTATCCCATGGTGTCTCAAATTGGCCTTAGTAGGAAGTCTGATAAAAAATAACCGCCAAATAAAGATCGTCACCTTCAAGGGAACAACTTTTAGCCAAATGAACCTATCAAAACTCGCTGTAATGTTAAAATCTGATGCCGTTAAGAACGAATAAGCTGACTTCACGGAGTAACACTGAGATGAGTCTAAACGCCATACCCATCTATCCCGAGCACCAACCTGCAAAACAACGTTAGCCAGCCTAACTACACATTCAACTACCAACTCCTCCTCCCAAGCATATAATCTTCTTCTCCACTTCCACGCCTCTCCCCCTAAGTCCCAACCAGCCGCAAACATGTCAGCCACAAATATATTTTTATCAACTGCCAAGTCAAACAAGCGACCAAAAGACCTCTGCAACGGACAATCTAACAACCAAGGATCTGTCCAAAACCGCGTTTCACAACCATCCCCCACCCTCCTAGTAATGTTATCTAACAACCATCGAGCATCGCCTAAACCCGCACCCACCCTAACATCATTCATCGACCTCCACCAATGTGACCCAACCCCTTCACCAAAACGGAGCCTACCACCCTCCTGCCCATACTTAGCATGTAATACCTTACACCAAAGACTATCCTTCTCCACTAGACACCTCCACACCCACTTCCCCAGTAAAGAAAAATTAAACTCCTTTAACCTCCTGACCCCCAAACCGCCATTCGCCTTATTTAAACAAATAGAGTCCCATTTAATCCAAGATGTTTTCCTATTTTCCTCACACCCACCCCAAAAAAAGTGACTAAACATAGATTCAAGGGAAGATATGATACCTGAGGGAGCTTTGAAGAAAGAGAGGAAGTAGACCGGAACGGATGACAGGACAGATTTCAACAAGATCAAACGACCACCAAAGGACAAATTTTTACATTTCCACCCAGATAACCTCTTACGAATCCGTGAGACCACAGGATCCCAGAATCTCAATTTTCTCGGGTCTCCTCCAATAGGCAAACCCAAATACAAGAACGGTAACCGACCATAGTTACATCTCATGACCACAGCAGCTTCGTGTAACCAAGAGTCATTGACATTAATACCGAAAAGCATACTCTTATGAAAATTCACTTTTAACCCCGAAACAGATTCAAAAAGAAGTAATACTGACTTCAGAGCCCTGACGTTTGCCCAACTCTTTTCACCAATTAATAAAGTGTCATCTGCGAATTGAAGGTGAGAAATCAATACCTCATTATGTACCCCAATACCATACGGCATGAACAACTGCCTCGAAACCAAAGAATTCATCATCACATTAAGCCCTTCAGCCGCTAAGAGGAACAAAAAAGGTGATAGAGGGTCACCTTGTCTCAAACCTCTTTCAAGCCCGAATTCATCAGTCGGACTCCCGTTAACCAAGACTGAAGCCGTAGCTGTCGTGACACATTCCATAATCCACCTACACCAAGTAGCTGGGAAATTCATTTTGAACATCACATTCTCAAGATAACCCCAATCAACCGAGTTATAAGCCTTTTCAAAATCAACTTTAAACATAAGTAAATCTTTCCGGTTACGCTTAGCGTCGTCAACAACTTCATTAGCAATTAAAATGTCATCTAGAATTTGCCTGTCTTTAACAAAAGCTGATTGTGAATGAGAAACAACGTTACCTATAACCCGTCGCACACGATTGGCTAGTACCTTAGCCAGAATTTTATACACACTGTTCACCAAAGCAATGAGTCGAAAATCGGCCACCTTCTGAGGAGAATCCACCTTCGGAATAAGAGCAATGAAAGTGGAATTAAGCCCTTTCGTAAGCGTTCCATGACGATGAAACTCAGAAAAAAAATTCAGCAGATCAATTTTTAATAGGTCCCAAAAGTCCTTGAAAAAACCAATGTTAATACCATCCGAACCAGGGCATTTGAAGCTGTCGCAGTCCCAAATCGCCTCTTTAATCTCATCTAGCAAGAAAGGTTTAATCAACGCAGCACTGTCCCCGTCGGAAATGGAATTAAAGACTAGTCCACCAATATCTGGCCTGGAAACCGATCCCCGCCGAAAATGACTACAGAAGTGATTATGTATCACCTGACGGACCTCAGAGACACCCTCCACCACCTGACCATCAGCCACAAGAGTAACAATGGAATTTGACTGTCTACGAGATGCCATGACACCATGAAAGTATTTAGAATTAGCATCACCCTCCTTCAACCATGTAATCCGCGACTGTTGCCAAAGCATGCTCGCCTGAGTTTTAGAGAAAGCCAAAATATCAGCTGACAACGCCTTTAACTCAGCCTCCTCCACAGCCTCTAGCCTACGAAATTCGCCCAATAAATCAAGAGCCTCCAATCTGTTCTTTGCTTCCTGGATTCTACCAGCCAGATTAGAAGAGTGTTGAAGATGCCAACTCCGCAACTCTGACTTGATTAACTTTAATTTAGATTTAAGAATAAATTCACTCCAGCCAAAAACCTGAGAAGACAACCACTTTTCGCGGACAAACTCCTTATACCCCGGAAAATCCGCCCAACACTTTAACATACGCAAGGGTTTAGGACCCCAATTTTGATCATCAATAGTGAGCTGAATTGGACAATGATCAGATAAAGTACGCGGAAGAGCAGCCTGAATACAATTTGGATAAGCATGACACCAAGATTCTGATAATAAAAATCGGTCAAGCCGACTCATAGATAGCCCATCACCACGGTACCAAGTATATTGCCGACCACACAACGGTAAATCAACTAGCTCATTATTGGAAATGAAATGATTAAATGGCTCATAATCTTCCGAAACCAACTGTCTGGAACGACTTACCCGTTCCTCTGATGAACGAATTGCATTAAAGTCCCCTAACACACACCATGCAACCTGAGACATCTGATGAATTTTGTGATCCAATTCCGTCCATAAAACTGACCTTCCAAGCAATTCGCACGGGGCGTACACATTAGCCAAACAGAAATCCACAGAATCCTTCACAACTCTACCAGTAACGAGTAAACAATATGACAAAATCAAGGTAGACCACACATCAACCACCGAAGAATCCCACATAGTAAGAATGCCACCTGAGGCTCCCACCGAAGGTTTATACGAGAAACTAACTCCGTCCGACCCCCACAACCACCGAACAAACGTGACATCCACCACCTCCATCTTAGTCTCTTGGAGACAAAAAACATCTACTCTCCTCTCCACACGCAACCTCCGAATCTCCCTCCTCTTTTCCACCGCCCCCAAACCACGAACATTAAACGACACAATCTTCATTGAAAACAACCCACCCCTCACACCTCCCTCACCTCCCCTACCTCCCTATTTACCACCACTAACCTTCTTCGCCCCCTTCTCCCTCACCTTCCCACTCCGTCTAGACAACACTTGAAAACTATTACTGCAATCTACTCCAATACTTTCACCCATCGCTTTAACATCTTCCTGAACCTTATTCTCATCACCATGAAGAGCAACCCAATGAGACCAATCAGAGGAATGTTTAGCCTTACCAGGTGTGCCTGAACCTGCTGTCAATGAAGTACCCTGTCTACCATTATAAACCTCCTTCGAAAGAGAATTTGCAGCCAGCCTGCGTTTTGAATCTTTCATAGACCGAATCAAAGCATTCCTGTCAGCAGTCGAAAGTCTAGCTAATTTTTTTAAACCATACACCGAGGGGATCAACACCCGTCTTCTAGGTTGTTTACTAACACCCATCGGTTGTGGAGCCTGAACACCTACGTACTCCTCACCGGACCGTGACGGGGGAACACGGCCAGTAACAACAGCATTATCAACCTCTGTAGCATTGGGGGAAGAAGCAATATGAATAGAGTTTCGAGACACCTTAACATTTTCCTCCTTTTGCATAACCCAGTCATCATGAATCTGTTGGACAAAAGCATCCACCAAAGGTTCATCTGCATGCATACCAGAATGTGCGGAACACTCATATTTGTTATCATCGGCATACTCAACCAAACATGCATTAGTCGCATAACCAAACTCAATGTCTTCAATAATTCGAATACAAAAGACTTTGTTATCAATAACCACTGACACCATGCCATTGATTTCCTTCAAATTCGTTGTAGCAATAAGCAATCTCGCATAATCCATTCTTTCTTTTTTCACGGTACAATCATCCACCTGAAGTAACCTACCATGAGACTCTGCCAGTTCAGCAAAGAAAATTTCACTCCACACGTGCACCGGAACACCATAGCAACGCACCCATGCGCCCCGCTCATAAAGAACATCATCATCTGCGGACCACGGTTTACAATCCACCAGAAAGTTCCCTATAACCTCACTAGCAGCCTGATGAATATCAATACCCTCCCGATCAAAACGTGGAAACAGCAACACCCTATCTCCACCCATTGGAACAAGTCTAGTATCACTCAATCCTGCATCCTGAAGAGCCAGTTGAACCACATAAACACAGAAACCATTTTTCAATTTAGCCGAGCTACACAAAGTAGCCCACTTAACATCTTCAACCAGGGGCAAATACTTCCACTCCTCTTTCATCCCCTCACCCTTCCCCTTCACCCGCTCCTCCTTCCTCTCCGGACATTCTACTTCTCCCACCGTAACCACCACCTCCCTCTCCGGACATTCTACCCTCACGCCTCCACTAAGGCATCTCAAAGATACTCAATGAACACGTAATAATGCGTGCAAAACATCAAGAGGAATTATGGGAAGTTTTGCAACAACATCAAGATCACTCTTTAAGAAAACCTTAAATACTGTTTCAAAAATGATATGAGAACATTCTTAACAGACATATTGTGTATCTTGACAAAAAGCACGTTTTGGGAATAAGTGTTTTCCATTTTAAGTCAACTGAGTACAAGACAAAAATGTACTTTCCATGTAAGTTATTTCACAGAATTATAACAGTGCATAAGTCATTAAAGACAAGAATTAAGTAGTAGCGGAAGAACATTCTCATTTGGCCATGTCTTAGGAATAAGAAGAACTTCTCATGAAAACAAGTTGTTGTGGCTTGTCATCCTTCCTCCATTGAACAACTAGCATCAAATCACGGGGCAATCGAAATGCAACGGCAACTCTGAACTATGAATTGTTAAACTACATGTCATGGATACTCTTCCAAGCAATCTTTTAATAAAAAACAAGACAAATGTACTTTACAAAGGACAAATGTCTAACACAAGTGCATACTTTAACAATTGTGTTATGTTAACACCTCCAAGCATCAATACCTCCTTCATATAATCTTGCCAACATGTTCCACTCTTCACCCTTCAGACCAAAACTTGAGAATGATCAAATAAGAACGATTCTCTACTGTTGCCAGAATTGTGTGCATTACTGTTAGACTTATTTTAAATTGACATACCACTGCCAAAGAACTCGAGGATACAGCCAATTATAACAGTTCGGTACTCATCTTGGCGATTCAGACACTGCCATCTCATGATCTTCTTCACCCCCCTCTTCAGTGGAGTTATTTTCTTCCATGAGAATCGAATCATGTACCATATGGTTCAAGTACGGATTTTTTTTTCTAATGTCCTCCAAAAAAGCAAAAATTTCCACAATACCCTTCATTTGAAAATTTTTTCCACAATACCCCTACTTTTTTACAAAAAGGTTCCTGCATGGCTGGGGACCACACATGGCTACACTGGGAGTGTAGTCATTCCTATACAGGTGGCGACACTGCTAGTGTAGCCATTGACCAGCCTGTATTTTTTTTTTTCTTTTTCTGCGCAGGTACAATAATGTTGCAGTATTTTGGTTTTTTTTAAATATTTAATGGTGATTACTACTAATAATAAAAAATATGAAAAAAATTAAAATAATGTATACATTTCGAAATATATTTTATTACATTATTACACTAATAAAATCTATGTGATCTAGTGCCACATTTCGGAGGATGACCTTGCCGATGTCCTCGTCCAAATAATTGCACGTCCTCATTTTCTTGGTTTTGATCAAGAAGAAATTTTCTTGGAGTAAATCAAGAAGAAATTAATCAAAACCAAGAAAATAAGGACGTGCAACTATTTGGACGAGGACATCGGCAAGGTCATCCTCCAGAATGTGACACCGGATCACATAGATTTTATTAGTGTAATAATGTAATAAAATATATTTTGAAATGTATACATTATTTTAATTTTTTTCATATTTTTTATTATTAGTAGTAATCACCATTAAATATTTAAAATAAAAAAAAACCAAAATACTGCAGCATTACTGTACCTGTGCAGAAAAAGAAAAAAAATTACAGGCTGGTCAATGGCTACACTGACAGTGTCGCCGCCTGTAAAGGAATGACTACACTCCTAGTGTAGCCATGTGTGGTCCCTAGCCATGCAGGAATCTTTGTTAAAAAGCAAGGGTATTGTAGAATTGTTGTTCAAATGAGGGGTATTGTGGAAATTTTTGCTTTTTTGGAGGACATTTGAAAAAAAAATCTCAAGTACGTGTTCAATCAATTCCCACTACCAATTTCAGAGAGATCATATAATATATCTTTGTGATCCTGCACACTTCATAATAAATATTAGTACTCTCAGTTATTCATTTAATACTTTGTTATCATCAAAACCTTTCTAAAAACTTAGAGATTATTAGAACCAATTTTGTTCCAACAATTGCAATAAGAATTGAAATTCGAAATCGATATTTTCTAACATAACATCATTGGTATTTTTAAAAAAAGCATATTAGAAGAAATAGAGGTGCAAAACACAAGGCCCAATTTCTCTTAAACTAAATTCAATATTTATTTCATGGGCCATAAAAAACAACCTTATTCAGACCAAACGGTATTCCCTATTCAGCATGCTTGAGTGAAGGTAATTAGGGTTTGACCTAGCCGCACAAAAACAATATACACCGTTCGATTACTCATCTACTAACCGTCCGATCAACCATATTTTTCATTATATAAACCAACCATACAAGACACATTATTCATCAGCCGATTCAATCCACTTCTATTCCTTTAGCCCCTTTTCTCAAATTAGGGTTCTTCAATTGGGTGTTTTTTTTTTCTTTCAATTTTTGCAATTCGAAGTGTATAGTTATAGGCTTCACTATCTGGTCGATGTGGATCAATTCAATTCCCATTCAGACTCGTTCCCTTGAAGCAATATTAATATGTGTTGTACTTTCAATTCACTTCCAAAATCCCTTTTTTTGGTTTTGGGAGAAACGTTAGAACAACTAAATTTCAAATTTCTTTGTGAAAAATAGTTTTTTTTATTAATGGGTTTTCGTTTTCGATTGATTTGATTAATTAGGGTTTTTGTAGTTAACTATGATGAGTCACTAACAGACCTGTAATGATTTGCGGCTATGATCGCAGATTTATTGAACATCTAAGGGACTGAGTTAACTATTTTTTCTCCCAATTTTATTTTTAATTTTAATTTGTTGAATTTTTTAGTGGCTTCAAAATTTGATTTTATTAATGCTTGCATATTTTTATGTGTTTGCAATTTTTAATTGAAGCCTATAATTGTGTTCCCCTCGCTATCCACTACTTCAATTCTAATGATGTAATTGGACGTCGGGGTACAAAATTTCTTAAATTTATTATAAATTTAGTTTATTTAAATGTGTGTTATTTATTGTGTATATATTGTAGATAAGGATGAAGCAAAATATATAATCCAACACTTGATCTGATTTAGTGATGCTAAATATATTAATATGTTTCTGAATCTACATTGTGTACTTGAGTTTTGTAACTCCATGTTCTTTGTACTTTTAAGTTCTTTGTACTTGAGTTTTGTTATGTAATGTTTTTGGCTCATGTGATGAGTTTGGAATAAATCTTAGGACACCTTCCTACACAACTAATGTTGTGGATGAGATGAACCATCCTTTCTGATGATGTGCCTATGTATAATAGTTTCACTTTATGTTGTAGATATGAAATTATAGTGATAAATCTAAAATACTGTTTTTAATGATTTTTGGCCTTCATAATCCCAGGTAAGATTGAATGTTTTCATTAGTGCTTAACTGATTCATGGGAGGCCAAAATTAAGTGTTGGAAGTTTCGCTGATAAATGCCACCATTATATTATTACATTGAGGTGTTTACTAGTAACTATGCCGCACACTCATTGCAATCTATTTGTTCTTTTGATATTTTTGGTATATATTTGTTTTTTATTCACATTCATTTTTGAAATTTGTTATGTAGAATTTAGAAAAATAGTGGATTGGACTGAGTAGGTGAATGGAAATAGCCAAACTGTTTGTTGTAGTATGATTTGATTATTTATGTTTTGCTTCAACGCTGATAATTCGAGTTATGTTTGTTGTACACCTTTGAAGGCTTTGGTACCTAGCAACAAGTTTGATGAACATTCTCTGGATTTTTTCAAGATTCGACAGCAACAACATAGGAATATAGGATATTATTCAATGTAATTAATGTTAATGTTAACATAGTTTGTAAAATTGAGTTTCAATGTTACATTTTTTTTATGAAACACATCTAACATATGACTCACTTTAAGAACTCATATGAGTTCGTGGGATAATGGTGCTCTTATAACATAGAGTAGCCACAAACTGAAATCAAGGATGGAAAATTGTCATTTGCATCTGCAAGGCCTGCCACAGAAGTGGCCAATTCCACATGTGTCGTGGCAGTGTTTTGAAAAACAAGTAAATAGTTCTAATAGAGTTGTTGCAAAACTAGTGGCCCATGAATTCACATCATGTGTGCCAAGTGAGAAGAAACGCTTCCACATGCGATAGCAAGCACTTGAAGTGAACTAAACAAGTGTGCTATGGTGACTTCGCCACAAGTAAGTGTTGAGCATTGCCGCCCGCCAGTTGACTTAGATAGAAATGTTAGGTTACCAACATGAAACTTCTAAACGGTAACGATGTGAGAACCATATTCTCTATTTTCTCTCAGTATAGTACCAAATATTGATCAAAATAGATGCGATCCTGGTGAGATTAATTCAAGGGACATGTTTAAGCTTGATTCATCCGAACACCTTTCAAGAAATCACGGCATGGATGGTTGAACCCAATAGAGAAGAATAATTAATTTAGCTCATTCATAGTCTTGTTTGTATTTTTTAATTTATTTTTGTTTTTCTATATTCATTTCAACGTACTATATTTTTGTTGTTATTGAAAATATATATTTTATGCACCAATTTCTATAGTAGATATTAATTTAGCTCATCCATAGTCTTGTATTTATTTTTTAATTTAATTTTATGTTTTTTATAATCATTTCAACGTAGTATGTTTTTGTTATTGAAAATATGGTAAATTGACCACTTCATCAAGTGGTCTATGGTGGACCAGTCACGAATAACATTATATCGAATACAAATTTTACAAAATTTACAGTTGGATTGAAAGTTTATGTCATATAGATCATCTATAGAAAAATTAAAAGTCATTTGATATGTTATTGAGACACATCAAGATTAACGGTTGTTAAATAACATAAATCTTGACGGGTCTCAATAACATATCAAATGATTTTCAAAAAAATTTATGGATGATCTATACGAATATAAACTTTCAATCCAACAATAAATTTTGTAAAATTCATATTCAATAGATCACTTGTCCACGGTGGACCACTTGTGAAGGTAGTCCACCGTAGCATTACCCTGAAAATATATGTTTTATGCACACTATAATAGATATGTTTGCTCCCAACAATGCGAACATCATTCCCACGTTATGCAGCGTACCATATTTTTCCTTAACATACATTTTTACATTGCTCGCTTTGTATAATGTGAAGGGGAGGGGGCATTTTTTATATATTTTTTTTTAGTTTACGATGGAGCTAACGATCGAACTGAAAACCTATAACATACTACTTAAATCCTTCACCACTAGACTAAACCTAGTGGCTCATAGTTCACATCAGATTGAGTCTCAAATTCATCATGGTTAACATTTAAATTAACGGTTACATTATTGTTTTGGTAAATGTAGATTAACTGAAAGGGTAACAGTGCAATAAGGAAACAAATTAGAAACTGACATATTTATTAACTGAAAACTTAAAGAGTTTGACAGTTACAAAATGCAATACTTAAAGAACCATTAAATACATTTTATCTTTTTATTATTAATATATTTAATTATATAATATTACAAATTATAAAAAAAATTATATTTTAAAATATTGATCCAAAATTCAACATCCTAAATACTCAAGTTTTTTTGTCCCGTGAACTTAAATCAGTCGGCAGGGACAATGTCGAGGTTTGAACTCCGACTATCTCACTTATCTACATGGTGAAATTTCTACCGATTAGATTATTTGAACAAAAAATACTAATGTTTTTAACTTTATATTTAATTTATTTAATAGTATTCATAATAGATTGTCAGGGTGGAAGAACCGTTTCCTTTCTTTTGGTGGTCGTCTGATTCTCCTAAAGTCTGTTCTGACCTCTTTTCTTGTGTATGCTCTTTCCTTCTTCAAAGCTCCCTCAGACACTATCTCTTCTATTGATTTTATTTTGAATAATTTTTTTTTTTGGGGTGAGAGTGATGATTCTAGAAAAACCTCTTGGATTAGTTGGAAAACTATTTGCTTACATAGGGAGTATGTAGGGCTGGGGGTTAGGCGGTTGAGTAAGTATAATATTGCGCTTTTAGGTAAATGGTTTTGGAGGATGTTGGTAGATAGAGAGGGCTTGTGGTTCAGGGCGTTGACAATTCGATACGGAATGGAGAGAAGGCATTTGCGAGAGGGGGGAGGAGTGGGTCTTATTGGTGGAGGGCGATAATGAGGATTCACGATGGTATGAAGGACATAGAAGGCAGATGGTTTGGGGATAGTGTGTTGAGAAAGGGTGGGGGACAGGGTGGATACATTTTCTTGGACTAATACTTGGTTGGATGAGATTCCCTTGTGTGAGAGGTTTCAATGCCTGTTTGATTAGGCAGTGTACAAATAAGTACGATGGTTGAATATTTTTCTTTAGGTTGGGGGGTTGGCGGGTTGTGTGAGTGGCGGAGACAACTATGGACGTGGGAGGAGGAGATGTTATGAGAGTATCAGACTTTACTACATAACTTTGTTTTGCAGGACCAATCTTTAGATTTGTAGAATTGGCGTCCTGACCCTACTTGAGGGTATTTAGTCCCGGAGGCTTATCAGATTATGACTTCTTCCCAGCCCATTCCCATGGTTGACACAGAAGACCTTATTTGGCACAAATAGGTACCTCTGAAGGTGTCTATCTTGACGCTGAGATTGTTATGGGACAAGTTGCCTACTAAAGATAATTTGGCGAGTCGAGCGCGTTGCTCTATCATGCAACTTATTTGACTCCTATGCGTCTGGACAATCTGGAACGAAATAAATAACAGGTTATTCAAAGGCTCCGAACAGTTGTATCTATCTCAGCTGCTAGACATGGTGGTCGAGTCCGTTTACTTGTTTGGACATTATGTAACTTTATTTTCATGATGTTTTGTTGATTGGTATATTTGTATACTCTTATCGTTTTCTTTAGCACACATTATGATGAGAAAACTATTTTGAATCTTTGGTTAATATATATTATTTTTACTTGTAAATTTTTTTTTATTTAATAGTAAAAATATTGGTACTAGGTTAAACTTGGTCTATGTTTGTTTTTTTTTTGTGACAAACAAATAAGCTTGGTATCTTTACGGGGGGAAGTGTTATATAAACACATCCACACAAGACAGATTTCATCATACGCCGCTTCCATCCACTTTTCTCTTTTGCCCCCTTTTGAAATTAGGGTTTTCTAATTTTCTTTCGATCTTGTTTCTTTGTTCAATTTTTGCAAATCCAAATGTAGTTATAGGCTTCACTATCTGGTCGATGTGGATCAATTCAATTCCCATTCAGACTCGTTCCCTTGAAGCAATATTAATATGTGTTGAACTTTCAATTCACTTCCAAAATCCCTATTTTTGGTTTTGGGAGAAACGTTAGAACAACTAAATTTCAAATTTGTTTGTGAAAAATCGTTTTTTTATTAATGAGTTTTCGTTTTTGATTGATTTGAGTAATTGGGGTTTTTGTAGTTAACTATGATGAGTCACTAACAGACCTGTAATGATTTGCGGCTATGATCGCAGATTTATTGAACATCTAAGGGACTGAGTTAACTACTTCTCAATTTTAAACTTGATGATTATGTGATTAAATTATATCAGTGTTTTTGTTTAGAACAAATCAGTTTTTGGTATTTAATTATCTATATATATCTAATTGGTTTTCATATTTGATTTGAAGTGTGTTATTAACCGTAATATCTGATTTAGCGATGCTAAATATATTATTATGCTTCTGAATCTATATTTTATGTTTCATGTTTTTGCATCATGTGATGAGTTTGGAATAAATCTTAGGACACCTTCCTACACAACTAATGTTGTGGATGAGATGAACTATCCTTTCTGATGATGTTTGATATATGATATATCCTTAATTTTCTTGCAATGTGATTTTATTCTGGGTTTTCTTTTCATTGATTTTTTTAACAGTTACAATGTTATTTGTTTATGATTTGTATGCAGTGATTTATGATTTTTGTTTTTCTCCCATAGTTTGTTCAATGACATTGGTTTCAAATTATTTTGATTTTTTACTGTGTAGTTAGTATATTCTAATTATATTGAATAATTAAGAAAACTTTATCATATAGAAACTAAGAATTAAGTGGATTGGGACAATGTCATTGTAATTATAGCAACTAAAATATAAATGGCCACACATCTGGTAATCCCTGGGATGTTCATGGTATTTTTCCTCTTATGGACAGTACTGCTAGAACTTGTCGTCAGCATTTTTAGGTTGATTTTTATAGTACTACACTAAAATGATTATACAAAAAAATTTAATCTAGACAGTGACCTATTCTTCACTCCAATAAATAATTACTAGGAGGCTAGTCTGATTTCAGGTCAGCATGAGCTTAGATTTTGGGTGAGCTTGATGCCACCTTAATTTATACTCGGGACTTAATTATAAGTAAATCTAGGTCAGCATGGTTTTTTTTTAGTATAAACAATCTCAACCGTTGATTTGAGATTCAGCAAAATTGATACTTAAGTTATTGATAGAACATACTCTCTCTAAACAGGCAAACATACTCTTTAGAATTTTATAGTTTTAACGCATTTTATGATCACATTTTTTGAGTCTTCACTCTTTCATTTTCTTTGGTCATGGAAAAATAGTGATGCTAAAATAATATATAATTCTTTGAAAATAGAAAAAATTGATTATTTTTATTAAAAACATATGAAAATATTACCATCTCGCTAAAAATAGTGAAAATAAGTTACACTATTTTTTAAGAAAAAAAAATTTTAAATAAAAAATAACTTGGGTATTCTACCACCCAACCTAACTAAATGTTAAACTAAATAGTTATTTTACTGGACTCAATCTAGAGTATTTTACGTGGTTCAGAATGATGAGATTTTAATTCTGCTTCAATCCAATTCAATTCACGTACATTCCTACCTCTTTTAATTTTTACATTCATAACGTTTCTTTTTTGGATTACGTTCATAATGAGGTTTTGCTTAACATGCAATAGTGTGACATGTTTTCCGCTATGTATAAGTTTTTTCCACCTATGAAGTCCGGATACGTAACATGAATATGATATCGATATGACGATACACGATATGATACGGCTGCGATACATTATTTAAAATTAAATATACAAATGTACAATATATAAACATAACAAAAATCGATAATGATAATAAATTAACATTCATTTTACTCAAACTAAGCAAACAAGTGACAATTACATATCTTAAGTTAATTAATTACTACAAAAATGGACATAACTAGTACTATCCAAAAAAAATAAAATCATTCCTACCATCCAAAATGAGACATGGTTGGCGATAAAAAAAAACATCATACTCTAATATTCATTATTTAAGAGGAAACACTGATATATTGTATCAATCTCATCTCCATTTCTATCATAAAAAACATTAATTGTCCGATACTTCTCTGATACGTGTATCAGAGAAGTATCCGACACGTATCGGTAATTTATTTTTAAAAAAAATAATGTTAATTGATCGATACTTCTCTAATACGAGTATCAGGAGTATCAGACGAGTATCAGTATCAGATACGTACCAGACATGATACTTCGCCATTTTTAAAGTATCGGGGCTTCATAGGTTTTCACCATGTTTCATCATTGGATCAAAATGTTACATTACATCCAAATGGTGAGATTTTTTGATTAAATAGTAAATACAAGCTTATGCATGATAAAAGACGTGTCTCACTACCAACAATCAATTGAAGTAGTAAGGGTCTTGGTCCCCTTATGCATGCGGTCAAAGATTCGATTTATGACTCATGCGTATGGAGAATACTCGGTTGGGTGGGGAGAACCAACCTTGTCGAAAAACAACGCACTCCCAAGAAATATTCTATCGACGATTAGGAACAAAAATACAAGGAGCTCGACGACTATCAAACACATATACAATTTGCGCCAGAGAATGATAAATGAGGTCTGGGAGGATAGAACAATGATGTAATAACTTTTGAAGTGTTTGAGTGATGAACGGTACACTTATAACACTAGGTTGCTTTATGACAACCAAACTGTAAGTGATATTCTTTTGCCCATCCGAAATCGATTAAGCTGTTCAACTTTTTCACCCATTGAGCTTGTGCTAGACTCTACATACAAGACAAACAAATACGAACTTCATTTGCTTGAGTTTGTTGATACCACTTCTACGGAGTTGACGTTCTCTATTGCCTTCGCTTATATGATTGCGGAAAAGGAAGACAACTTTGTATGAACTTTAGAGAGGTGTCATGATCTCCTGAAATGTCCAGATCATCCTAAAGTAGTGGTCAGTGGTCGAGACATTGCAATTATGAATGATGTTGACACATTTTTTCCGAAGTCCACTGCTTTACTTTGTCGGTATCACGTCACTTGCAATGTCCGATCTAATATGAAAGCAAAATGCTCGGTCATAGAAGAAATAAAGAACATTGCTTAAAAAAAAGAAAAAAAGAAATAAAGAACATAAAGTAACCGTAGGTCAAAAAGAACAAAGGTGTTAGAGATATTATGAAAGACAAATAAATATGCATCCATATTATGAAATTGGATGGAATGTTTGATTTGATTTGGACGGATTAGATGAATGAATATAGATTAGTAGATAAAATTTGTCACGATGCTTAAAAATTTCCTTACAAATAATAAATTGGTTCAAATAATAAAAATATTAGACTACTTAAGCAGGTAGTCAGGTGTTTAATCCCTAACTATTAAAAACATATGTAAGGACATTATATTAAGTGTAAATTTTTTAACCAGTGGACTAATTCTAATAAAAAATATCCAAATTATAGTAAATTGAGTGTGGGCTCCAAGTGCATGAATAAGGCACTATTGGAAAGATTTCAAGAATAACTTATTTATAAATTAATTCCTAAATCTTGTGGGTCTAAAATAAATTCTTTATTATAGGCAAATTTATCAATCTTAATTTACAAAACTAATTTTCCAAATAAGTTATAAAATTAAATATAAATTAACAAAATTTCCATAACCTTTTTTCATTATTTTTTGAGTTTAGGATGAATACTTCAGATGAACCTGAATTCGATTTTTGGTAGAAATAATTCTTGGCCAAACTTTACTTACTTCATAGTAGTACTCTGGATTATCGGACTCCCTTCCACTGAAAACTAGAGGATTAATACCAAATAAAAAGTTTTACAATGCTGGTCAGTTATGATTAATTAAATGAACAAATTTATAACTATTTATAATGAAAGTCAAACATGTTTAATAATTTGATCTTTATAATTGATTGACATTGCATATGATTATTTATTTATTTTTTGTTTTTACCATCAGTATTTGGCCCACTGGACTACCTAATTTGGTTTGGGGGTCAGTTCTGACATTAAGCGGTTCCAGTCCCCTTTCAATTGCAGTTGCGACGATCAGATCGGACCGTAATCCTCCCCATCAAATCCAGCACCAATCACCACTGAACCAATTTATTTATTTATTTACTTTACTAACGAGGGAATATCAAAAAGTAGAATAGCCTTAACTAGTTTACCATACTTGAAAAGAGATCAATTTTAAACATTTAGCTTTGTCCTTTTCTACACCTTAAGAATTAACAAACATCACCAAATGACTCATCTTGCAGTTTTTCTTGCATAAAAAGCTCACAAATGGTTCCAGCCCCCTCGAGATCATATTTGCGGAGATTGAACCGTGGTCATCTCCACCAAATCCAGTGTCAATCACCACTGAACCAACTTATTTATTTATTTACTTTACTAATGAGGGAATATCAAAAAGGTAGAAGAGCCTTAACTAGTTAACCATATTTGAAAAGAGATCAATTTTAAACATTTAGCTTTGTCCTTTTATACACCTTAAGGATTAACAAACATCACCAAATGACTCATCTTTCATAAAAAGCTCACAAATGTTATAAATGCAATCAACTAATTAAAATCATCACAAGATATGGCATTCAACCATGGTTTTCTTCTCTGCCTCTTTAATCTAATAACTGTTACTACCACAGTGACATTGCAAAGTACTTTCTCAGAAGCTATTTCTCCCAATAATCTTGATGTTACTTCATTGAATCGAAGTAGTTTTCCTAAAGATTTCATCTTTGGAACATCAACCTCGGCATACCAGGTAGATATACATCAATATCATACTTTACTCTATATTTTATTTCTTCGTTTTTTTACTCATACTCTAGATTTTCTTACACATTATAAAATATTTTATTTAATAATTTGAACAAGAATATTTTATTCTTTGATTGCTCTTGTGCCGTCTTCAAGTCTAAAATTGTTATCGAATGTAGTTTTTGAGAAATTACGATTATTCAGTTAGAGTGCATAGCGAAGAATTGTATTAAAAAATACACTTTTTATATAAGTAAAATGTATCCAAACATACACTTAGAGCATGTTTGGTTATACACTATAAAATTTAATTTTGTAAAGTAGAAATTTAATTTTGTAAAGTAGGGTAAATTGAATGTCAAGTGATTTAGGTTTGAATACATTCACACAAATTTGAGCATAAAGATTTTATTTTGTGTCGAAAGCTATAAGTTTTAACTTGTAAATTATAATTAATTCAAGAGGTGAAATCAATTCCGATTGAGAACATCTCAACACGTCATAATCAATTTTATATCTCTAAAATAATATGTTTTTGGTCAAGTAGCATAATAGTTAAAAATTGCACCCTTAAAGATAAATATGTGGAGTGTTCGGAGTTCGAATTCTGACTCTTATCAGCTGAGCTAAGTTCATAAATTTTGCTCCATCCAAAAATTGAAACCAAAAGTCATATTTTAAACAACTTTCTACAACACAAGTTAATTATTTTTCTTAATACCGTTATGTTTGTTACATGAATTTATTGTATTCATTATATATAAATATACAGTACGAAGGTGCTGCAAAAGAAGATGGCAAAGGAATAAGTATATGGGACACCTTTACTCACAAATATGCAGGTATATATATCTATTTACCATTTTGGGTTTGAATTTCATGTAATTATGTGTCATCATCTAGATTATTAGATCGTATGACTTTGTATTTCAAACTTGATTTAAAATAGTCAAAACATAAATCGTCTATTTTAATATATCAGTTCAAACAAATTTTTTTCGGTGCCAGATCTTGAATCGAGTACCTCAAAGTTAAAGAATAAATCCTCAACCACGTGACCTCTCAGAAAACAGGCAGTTTAAACAAATTTTATAACTACGTTAAATGTGTATCTATGTTTGGTCTATAGTTTTTTTTTAGTAGTTTAGAAAAGTAATTTTTCAGAAATCTTTTAAAGATTAAAAAGCAATTATATTTATTTGAAATTCATTAAGCTTCACAAACAAATAAAACCAATTTACTCTTATATAAATAATAAATATATGTAATTTTTTTTGACAAAAAATATACATAGACATAGACAGTAATTTTATAATTGATGTTAATCATATAATATATTTTTAAGGTTTGGCAAGAAAACACTAATACTAATAGTCTAGAATTTGGTTAGGAGCAAAAGCTGATAAAATGTCTCCGTGAACATAGTTCAATCGGTAGAGACATTATATGCAATATGCACATAGTTCTAGCTACTAAGTAGATAAAATTAAGTTAAATCAACTCCCCTACTTTATTACATTTGTATAATCACACCCAATTCAGGGAAAGCTCATTGTTAGGACAATTTTTTTTGCTACATTTGAAATGTTGTTAGTTGGTCAATCAATATTGGATGATTAAATCTTAGCATAGTCATTTTCAAAATTTATTTTTTGTTATAAAGTCATTTTCAAAATTTATGCAAGTGCATGATATTTATTCAATGGTGATTCAACATGCAGATAAAATAATGGACAGAAGCAATGGAGATATTGCTAATGACGGGTATCATCGGTACAAGGTATGGTTCAAATGATAAAGCACATGATCCTTTAAACTAAACCCTACAAACTTAACTTTATACATGATAATCAATACGAGGAGTGTTATTTAAACATCAAAATGGGACATCTCAACAACATCAAGGGGAGTTACATGTATATAATTGGGGAGTTCTTCAACACATTTGGTTAACTGATATTAACCAAATTTAATCTCCAATTCCTCAACTATTTGTTTACGAGAAATTGTATATGAGACACATTTTGATTGTTTGCGGATGATAAAGTTAAAACAAAGTTAAAAGTTTAAGTTTTAAAGATTTTATGCCTACAACATCAAGGGGGAGTCACACGTATATAACCAGGGAGTTCTTCAACACATTTGGTTAATGCCTCATTAACCAAATGAGTTGAAGAACTCCCCAGTTATATACACGTGACTCCCCTTGATGTTGTAGAGATGTACCCTTTTTTGATGTTTAAATAACATTTCTCAATCAATACTTGGTTAGTGTAAAAACTAATACTCCCTCCGTCCCAAAACATTAGTCCTTTTAGAGTTTTGCACGGAGATTAAGAAATTACAAAGATTGATAAATTAAGTCATTTTTACCCTTACTTTATTAAGAAAGAGAAAATATATTTAATTAATGTTTTAATTTTAGTAAGGGTACAAATGGTAAAGTATCACTAATTATGCATTGATTTCTTAAAAAGACTAAAGATTTGGGACAAAACTAAAAAATTAAAAGTACCAAAGATTTGGGACTGAGGGAGTAGTTGGTAAGATATTTTTTTAATTAAAGATTAATCATGAAAAAGTGAAGAATTCATGAAGAAAAATAATGAATCAAATGATAAGATATATTGGATAAAAATAAGTGTCATGCTAAATGCTCCTGAGACATTAGTTGGGAAAACAAAAAAACAAATTCTAGTGTGTTATTTTTCTTTAATGATTAGTAAAAAAACCTCTCATACTAAGAAAATGATTAGTTAAACTTAAAGCAAAAATGTCTCTCACAAATTTTACTTTATGTCTCACTCTATGTTGGGTATGTATCAATGTATTTTATGTTATATGCTATATTTTATTGTAATAGAATCACTTAATTTATATTACAGGAAGATATTGGGATCATGAAGTATATGAATTTAGATGCATACAGATTATCCCTCTCCTGGTCTAGAATACTACCAAGTAAGTTTAATTAATATTCTTGATTAGTTCCAATCCTTTACTTATCAACTAATGCATATATCAAGTTGATTATTGCATTCATAATAAAAAAAAAAAATTTACAGATGGAAGGATAAGTGGAGGTATAAATCAGGAAGGGATCACTTACTACAACAACTACATCAATGAGCTAATAGCTAATGGTCACAATCCAAGCCTTTTTTTTTTTCCAACTTAGCTTTTAAATATTGAAATTTGCATTTTATAATTTCTCAAGACATAGCAATCATAATTGAAAAAATATTTGTTTTTCAGGTATAGAAGTATTTGTCACCATTTTTCATTGGGATCTACCACAAGCCTTAGAAGATGAGTATGGAGGTTTCTTAAGTCCTCACATAGTGTAAGTCACAATGTGTTACAATTTTGTATGTACTATCTTCTGTTTCCATTAAAGGTATAAGTTATAACTTATACATGTGTCTCTTTAATGCAAAAAAAAACTAGTATTCTTTTGTGCCCGGAACGGTAAGAAGAATCATGGCACTGTACCTAAGTTTTATCCTAATGTTTACGCTACAATAGCGCAACAAAATGTGTGATTATATATTTCAATATGAACTTTTAGATCTGATTTTCGGGAATATGCGGAGCTTTGCTTCAAGGAGTTTGGAGATAGAGTGAAGTATTGGATTACTGTGAATGAGCCATCTACTTACACAACAGCTGGGTATGTTATAGGGATGTTTCCACCTGGTAGATGTTCTGATTGGCAAAATCTCAACTGCACCGGCGGTGATTCGGGGACAGAGCCCTATTTAGTTGCACATCACTTGCTCCTTGCTCATGCAGCTGCTGTTCAAGTTTACCAGACAAAATATCAGGTTCATATTATCTTAAAGTGGTGTTAACTTTGAAGCTCTAAAATGTTTCATACTCATGTTTATAGAGATACTTAACAAAAGCCCCCTTAAACCAAATTGTAATTAGCAATTAGTTTAGTATACAATTTTACAAACTTCTAATTTGCTGTGAAACTTCTAAACACATAATCAGATGGGAATTTTCTATCATCAGTATCCCTGCATAGTCACCAATGTAGTCAGGTTCGCGATCTTATGCAGGATCGGTAGGCTAGTTGAGAATCGTAAGATCGGGATCGTAGCTCGATTTGTAAGATCCTACTCAAGGGTAAAATTGTAACTTCACATATATACGTATACACATAAACACAAAAAAATATAATACATAAACAAAATAAACTTAATTAATTAATATTTCATAGACATCATTACAAATGTTCATAAATTCATAACAGAGGGGTTAGAAGATGCAACAATAGGGTAAAAAAAAAACAAAATGAAAACTGAGGGTTGAAATTTGAGAGTGAAAGAGACGAGTTCAAAAGGTTTAAGTGAGGACAGAGGTTTGAGTGAAAGAGATGGTTGAAAGTGAGAGAGGAGTGAACGAAAGTGAGAAAGTTGCGCGAACAAACATACACTAACCGCCGGCGAGATTCACGACGGCGACGGCACCGTCTAGAGCTCAGGTCAAAAACCATTTAGGATCATAAGAACCTGACCACAGACAGGTCAAAAAAGGAACCTATGTGGGTTCTAAGCTCGTTTTGCCTTCACGAGCTCGTAGGATCGCAAGAACCTAAGATCCGGTGCGAGAACCTGACTATATTGATAGTCACTATAAGTTAATTCATCACATCTTCCTTTTCCCTTGTGTACTGTACTGTACGCCAAGCTTCACAAGCCCTCTTAAGTACCTCATAATTTTCTTCACTGTCTGTCCAAACTTCTGGATAGGTATCCTACATCGGAACTGAATTCTTTCAGGTTAAAGAATATCTTTCTAGTTGCTCTAGAATGATCAGAAAATTTTATAGAAGAAAGACGGGGTCTGGCTTCTGGCGGTAACATGCTAAGGAGTGGTCGTCCCACTTATGGGGTCAAATCCATACGTTCAAAGAAAATAGATTTTAATCTAATCGATCTCATAAGTATTGTTACATCAATTTTGTCTCCATTTGTCAGCACCCTCGGACAATTGGACTCATAACAGAGTTTCAATTTCCATGTCACATCTCTCCCAGACTTCTTTGACATATGATGAATATTCCTCCTGCATTATATACAACCTCATTCTATAGGCCAGGTCAGTCATGTCAAAGTCTCTTCCTATAGGCCAGAGCAATGTTCCTTAGGAGTGATATCCTTCACATCAACTATAGGACTTCTATTTTGCAACCAGTACCCTTTTAAGGGTATCCAAGGCAGCATCCTTTTCAGATAAAAAGGAAACCCACATTTTACAACTAGTCATCAGCAATAGTGATGAAATTAGAAATACCTCTTGTTGGTATTTGATTCAGGCTTGATTGGTCCATATATGTTAGCATGGATCAACTGCAGAACTGAAGATGTTGTCCATGAAGCCTTCTTTGGAAGGATTATCTATGCTGCTTTCCAATCATTGGTGCATCATCCTTGGCAAACCTCTTTACCATAACCTTCTGAGCTAGGTTTTTCATACTTTTTTAAGGCAGAGATGACCATATCTATGCTCTACAGTGTCATAGGTGTGGTTGATTTAAAACAGGTGGGAAAGATGACTTGGACCTTAACCCCAAACATCCGATTGGATGACATCTGAGATTGAATTATCAACCCTCTTTCTGGATGGAAAACTTTACACAGGTTCTGTTGAAAGACATTGGTCAAGTTCTTCTCTTGAAACTGAACTGACCAATACTAAGAAAGATAGATCTTTAGCTCAGGAATGTAGTATACATCAGATACCACTTGAATAACAACACCAACACATAGATTTACATTCCGAATCATCTCCTGAACTTTTCAGAAAGATTGTGAAACTAATCCTTATTAACACATATATGGCTGATGCATCATGAATCAAGAAACCATACCTTCTTTTCCAAAGTGTCCTTTGGTTCAATATGAGCCATAAGCATTTCTTCCTCTTCAGTCTTCATCCAATTCTGCATCTGCATAGTTATCTTTTTCATTCAAAGTAGGAGACTCATACTGAAAATACCCTAACTTGGGACACTTATAGCATTCATTGAATTCTTTGTTGAAAGACTGTCTTCCTTTCCTCCATCCTCTTCCTCCACAACCCTTTCCTCTTCTTCTTGTTTTCCCTACATTTTTGACCTTCAAAGCATGTTCCTCCTCTTTATGCCCATGAGTCCTTTGCTCATGTATTAACAGACTACTTTGAATCTTGGTTTCTTCAATGGAATAGACAACATAGTTGAATCATTCAGCCACGGACTAACGATCTTGTCAACAATTATCATTTGTTCTACATTGTTACTATGCATTTTCGACTTATTGATAATGGAGAGATTTCTTGCAAAGTATTCATCAACTGTTTCTTCCTCCATCATGCCAAGAAGCATGAACTTCTTCTAGGGGAGTTCAATCAAGGCTGCAAACAAGAGTAGACTCAATGTGTTTCTCTATTCCTTTAAAACTAACTCCCGTTTTGCTATATACACCTAACCGTATCAAACTATACAACAAACTCAAAACTAACCACTAATGAGCCAGGCACAACAAACAAAATAGTGGATCAATAAACTACAAAGAAAAATATAGAGATAACTAACACATCTCTAGTTGAAACAATTTATAATCTGACTTTACTAATTATCTTCCAGCCAAACTTCTAATTAGCCTAGTTGAAAAAAAATATTGCATCTTGATCACCATACATCTAAGCATTGTATTAGTTGTGTCTATAGACAAGTGCTCATCAAATTTTTATATAATTGAATACTAAATTGGGAGGATCTAAATTACTGCAGGTGCCGTTGTTACTTAAAAGTCAAACCACATTTCAAAAGGGTTGGATAGGAATATCCTTACAATCCTACTGGTTTGTGCCGTTTTCAAATAGTGAATCCGATGAAAGAGCTGCAGAACGATCAGTTGACTTCATGCTTGGATGGTTAGTAGCTCATTGCACACTCACTCTATATATGAAACTATGAACTTAACATCACTTAATTATATGAAAAATAAAAAACAAATGGAGCATGATATTTACTAAAGCATTTTAGTTTTTCATTCATCTTTCAAATTATGAAGCATTGTTAATTATGAATGTTATTATTATGGAACTCTCAATTACCCTTATTGTTTTTCGGGCGCATTCTATCCTGCACCACCACAATGAATAACATGTCTTTACATGTATTGTAAATTTTTATGGCTAACAATGGTACGAAAAGGATCACTGTATTAATGAACAGATAGAATGGTGATCTACATTGTTGAAGTATCATTTGTATTACTATATACATTGATTTGGGGTTTATGACAGTCACAGAGACATACTCTATATATGGTGTGTGCACACACTCACACGTAGCACCATAAAAGAGCTAAAAACAATTCAATTGAAATCTCGATTTTAGGTTTCTGGCGCCATTGACAACCGGAGACTACCCACAACATATGCGATCCTTGGTTGGACGAAGATTGCCAAAGTTCTCTAAAGAGCAAGCCAGGCTAATCAATGGTTCTTTTGATTTTATTGGATTAAACTACTACACATCTAGATATGCTGCCGATGCACCTCATTTAAACAATACTAGACCTTGTTATCTCACAGATTCTCTTGCCAATGATACAAGTAATCCCACATTACTCATTCATCACTTATATATTAATTAATTTTAACTTATATCTATATGTTGAATTTGACAATGGCATATCTTGTATTTTTTGTGATGGAAGCTGAGCGTAACGGGATACCTATAGGTCCAAAGGTACAAACAAACACATCAAACGAAGTTTATATATCTTTCTGATAACATAAAAATATGAACTCCATTAATTATTATATATATTTGCAGGCTGCTTCAGATTGGTTTTATAGTTATCCAATGGGATTTAAGAAACTATTGGTCTACATCAAGGAAAAGTACAACAATCCTTTGATTTATGTTATGGAAAATGGTAAATGCAACAACCCTTGACAGATATTGCAAATTAAATTATGTGAATAAACATGAATATGTGGACTAGTTATTTGTTTAGGTGCATTTGAGCTCTATAGGAAAATACACATATAACATATACATGCATATGGATAATGGATTTATCTTATAGTATGTATGTGTTGGTACATGTAAGAAATCTTGCCTCAAACACTTGACTTGATTTGCAGGTATAGATGAGAATAATGATCCAACACTGTCATTGGATGAATCACTTAATGATATTCACAGAATTAAATATTATCATGACCATCTCTTATATCTTCAATCAGCAATTAGGTAATGGTTGCTTTTATATCTAAAGACCCTTTGTCTATTTGTTTTAATACATAGCTTAATAACTTCTATTTTGTTTTTGAATATATAAAAGGATCGGCGTGAATGTAAAAGGATATTTTATGTGGTCGTTATTGGACAATTATGAATGGGCTGAAGGATACACAGTGAGATTTGGAATGAACTTCGTAGATTTCAACGATAACTTGAAAAGATATCACAAGCTCTCAGTACAATGGTTCAAGAATTTTCTTAAGAGACCTTAGACTTTCTAATATTTATATGTATGTCTCTTGTTATATGATAAGTAATGTAATGAGATTTATAACAGAACTATATATGAATTAGTTACATATGGTTGTTCTTTCTCAAAAGCAATTATGTGATTCATTATATTATGATTTTGTGTATATATAGTCTTTTCTCGACTCTTGGTATGTTTCAACAATCACCGCGCTACATCCCTTTCAATCCCAACTATGATCACACTAATAACGTGCAAACGTTATAAGAAATTTTGCATGATAGATTAACACAAACACATGATAGATTATGAGGATCAGAAGAAATACCTCTCTTAAAAAATTGAGATTTAGTTGGTAATCTATCTTGAGAAAGCTTGCAAGACAATCATCAACCCCGGTCCAAAAGTCCTCTTCATTACTTCTAATGTTCACCCGATCAAAAAAGTTTCAAAAATCTATTAGCAAGTCCTTCTTCTCCTACTTAAACATTATTCTCCTCCACTGTTAGGACCAACTCGAGACACGCCATTAGAGTACTTTCTTTGGATCAAAGCCATCAATATCTTCTTGGGTCCTTAACAAAACCAAAAGAAAAAAAGAGGTAAGCATGACAAAATTTATTTAGGTTAATTTACCTCCTAAATATAAGTGTCTTCCTTTCCATGAAACAAGTTTATTTTACATTGCTCCGATTCAACCACCGATTTCCAAGTACTGCATTTCGTTCGCTAAGACCCTACTAGTAATCCTAGGAACTTAAATTCGATGTTGCCAATACAACAAATACAAGAACTTTGTGGCCACATTTAGAAAGAACTCTTCCACGTTAACCTCGACAAAACTTCATTTGGAGAAATTAACCCTAAATCCAGAGCACAAATAAAAACCATATGAATAGCTTTAATACACCCTAAATTGTCCTTGAATTGAAGTATGGCGACAGGTATTGTCGTCCGATGCAACTTTGGTAACCAACCCAAATCAGCATTGTATAAACACTAAGATATTCCATTCTATGGTTCCACATAATTTGAATATGTTCTTCCAAAGCGCTAATTGAAGTTGAAAGTACAACATGCCTAATCCACTTCTCTATATATCACAAAAATCCAATCTATCTAGCATATATATTCAAGAAACTCTCTATTACTATCTGAATCATAATCATAAGTTTCTTTTAGGGGAAAAAAATAATGCAGGGATTAATTATATATTATATTATATGTATAATAAAAGTATTGAATAAAATTAAAAAATCTATAACTTACAGGGAAGATAAGCCATATGAGGAGAAGTGCAGTACAATGTCATTAATGATGAATATTTGATTCGTTTCTAATAATATATAACAATAATTTTTAACACGAATCCGTTGTAGTCTAGTTGGTCAGGATATTCGGCTCTCACCCGAAAGACCCGGGTTCAAGTCCCGGCAACGGAATTTTTTTATTTTTTTCAAATATTTCTGTTGCAACTAATATTGTGATAAGACTTACTATTAGCACCCCACAATATCTATGATCCTCCCTGTTTTAAATGATGGAATTTTTGGGTTAATAGAAGAGGGAAAAATATTATTCATGACATCTTTTTAGGTATTAGTTTTGGTACAAGTAATTTTTCAAATTGCGGATATGAGAATGTGTACTTTAATATCCTATCTATTATCATCCCTAAATATTTTTGTGTTGTTTTTTATGGAGATTAGTTATAGTCTATGATCAAAATTTATGATGATCAAAATTTTGTAGTTATAATATAATAAAACTAATTGTATTCATTGTACCAAAAAAAATAAAAAATAATTGTATTAAAAAATAAAAGAAGCTATAGTAGTAATTCTGCTTCTTTTATTGCATACTCAGATTTGAAACAAAAATTTGAAATTTATGCCTCTAGAATTCATTTTTGTTGTCCATGTTTACCATTCTACCAGAATCTAGATGACAGATTCTATCTTATAACCCTTTTTATAAGTTAATATCGATGGTCTATGCCAATTGCTTGACTTGTGTGAATGTTGGATTTCCTCCCAAAAAATCTTAATTTTATTATTATCATTTCGAAAAGGGAAACCAAAAACAGAAATCTTTGGAAGCTCTTTGTCAAATTGTTAAGAAATGACAGAACATTCGAACAGTTTATTCAGTTAGAGTAAACGTGACACAAGCATGAAACCATTTTGTCGCATGTATGAATTTGTTAAAACAGAAAATTTCATTCAAATGTGTAGTAGAACTCAAAAACTACTAAATCTTAACAGCAATATCTTATATGTACAGTGAAATTCACTATTTCAGGACCATTACAGCTTCAAAAGATGCCGGTTAATGTGTCAAAATGATACGTAACATGAAAGATCAGTATGAAGTTCAGTATGGCATCGACATTACCAAGAGTGTGTTTTGTGTTTGCACGGCGAATTGAAATTCAACCTCCAAGTTATAGCTTCAAACACACTGCGCGCTGATGAAACTCTCAAGGTGGTCTCAAACACACACTAAAATAACTTGATACCTTTGGTTCCATCACCGTCTCTTTTACAGCTTTATTAATTTGAAATTTGATCAGTACCAATAATCTACCTCTTCTCCTTGCTCTTCGGGTAAATTCCACTTCTTTGGCGGCCCAGAGGCCCTTGGAGGTTTACCAACATTATCCCAACCAGGTTTTGCAAGTTCTACAGAAATCGTCCGGCCATAAAAATTCTGTTGACAATGGATAAAAAACATTAAAAAGAGAACATTCAGTAGTCAAAGTTGATAATCAAAAGATAAAATCTGAACCTTTTGATCCATGTTTTCTAGTGCAAGCATGGCATCGTCTTGACATGTGTATTGAATAAAAGCAAGTCCCTTTGATCTTTTCGTGATCACATCTTTAACCATTTCAACTGCAGCAAACACGAAATAAACGAGACATGTGTGAATCAAAGTACTAAAATCAGTTATATACATTATTTTAAGGTCCTACTTTATAACAAATCGAGATATGATAAAAATCAGGCACTTACCTTCAGCTATTTTGCCAAAATTTGAAAATTCCTTTTGCAGAGCAGTCTCGCGGGTAAAATAAGGTAAATCTGTCTCCAAATAACAGCAAGTAGAACTTCATAAGAACATGGTAAGTAAAAGATAGAAAATAATATGCTACATACAATGCAAGTTAGTTTGGTAATGTACATCATGTTAATAAGTAAACACACAAGAAAAGTGAGAATTTTATAGATATCTGGATGGATACTTGGTGCTTTGGAACAAAACGCATCAGTGTCTTATCGGAAATCCGTATATGTATAAGTCAAAAGCACATAATATAGTAGATAAGTTAAAGTCATTTTTTGTCAAAAATCAAAATTTAGTCAGCAAATCAATCATCTCAAAGAGGACAAATGCAATATTGCCAATTCGCATTCCAAATTATTGTGCAATTGGCACCTTCGGACTTTTGCTTATCAATTAGACGTTGCAAAATGATTTTTTTTCATTACAATTAACATAGACTCATACATACAGGACACATGATCAAGATTCAAGAATCACATCTAAGCATAACAGAAACCTATATAAGGCTTAAAAGAGCTCTTAAATCACTTTGCATTTCTAATAAGAATGCCCTTCTTCTCTACTGCCCAAGAAAAAATGACTTAAACCTACATATCTATCCTAAAGATGTAGTTACAACACTGTTGTCAATAGCGCGATATAGCTATAGTGATATAGCAGAGTGGCCATTGGCCACCACAAACATGCCGTAGTAGAGAGGTTTAGTTTAGTGGCTGTAGCAATGAAATAGCGGATGTCTTGGTTGCTAACGCACCGCACCTCAGACGAATACAAAAATTTAAACATAAAAACCTTAAAATTTTAAGGTTAGAGCTTTTTTCTTGGGGTATTTTAAGAACAATGTTCGGGATTCTCGTGTCTCACTATGTCTCAATCTGCTGTCAGTTTTCATCCTCTCACTGGCTAGTCACAGATAGTTGTTTGTTGAGATGTTGTGCATATACTATAGTATAAATAAATTATATTAATTCGACAAAATTTCAAAAGTGTGGTCACCCTGCTATCTACTTTCTCACCATAGTCTTTTTGGGGTCAATCACTACGCTCCTCTATTTGCATCTGGGATTGATAACACTGGTTACACAAGAAATTTCTGAATAAAAATTGCAACCCATACCAGTAGAGAGAGCGCCGTGCACACCTTCATAACAAGAAAGTATCTGACACTGACAGGAACTCTGGTATTAATCTAAAATGGTAAGCAAATTAGAAAGAAAAATGTAAATCAGATAAATACAGCTTCAAATCCTTACGCCTAACTAATAAATTAACGAAGAACCACATGACAGGGAGGAAGAGAATAATAAATGGATGCAGGAACATACAATAAACACTTTGCATATCTAAAGATTCCACAATCCAGCATACAAAGTACACATAAAACCTTAAAACCCCCTTCCTTCCAAAGTTCCCAAAGTTGATAGTTAGAAGAAGCACCAATATATCCAATTACTAGCAATAATCTTTTACACATTTGGCAAAAAAAAATTTGTTTTTCTTTTCATTTTAGAAAAAAGTAAGCGATAAAAGTACTGGACTATATAGAGAATCCGATGCTATAGACACTATATCATTCCTTTCCTAAGGCTCCTCTCTCATTGTCCCATAATCATTGTGTAATGATTCTTTTTCATCACTTGCATACATAGGTTCAGGTTACATGGAATAATGCTTTTGTAACAGTTCTAATATTGCAAATAAGAAAAAAGAATGAACATGGCAAAGACAACTCGAACCAAATTCAACAATCACGTGATACGATTCAAATCATGTTTACATACATCATTTGGTCACATTGCGTTCAAATTTCAACCCCGTTGAAAATGAATAGTGTCTTGATTTGTAACTTTAGCTTTGGCAGGCAAAGAAAAGTTCCTTTCATACTCAATAATTCAACTCCTACTGTAATGTACTCCATAGGGATTACATGCAACACTTATTAACAATCACAAACAACTATGAAATTATTCAATAAAAAAATTAATCAATCTGTTACATCTGTTCGCCTCATTAATATCCACAATACCAAATCTATCAGAGCAAGCCTAAACTCCTTACATCAATCTCAGAAATATATAATATCTATAATGATGAATATTTGCAAGTTTGATTTCATAACTAAACCCTATTTGTTACCCTAAATGATGAATATCATTTAATTTGCAAAAGATAAATACTACAAAGAACAACACATGACAAGCTTATAAGATATTGAACAACTTTTGGTCTTGTATGATATTTGGTGGACAAAGGTGAACTTGATATTTTAGATAACTTGTACTTGAGACTAAGTGTTGTCTTGTGGTTTAACGACGGACACGAATTTCAGTTTGTTCAGTCTCTTGACTTCCAATTTGTCCAGTCCTAGAAATAATTTTAAAATCAAGCACGGTACAACTTAAGTTGTTCTGTCCAATCCCTTATTTTTTAGGGAATCAAACGCACCCTAAATGGCTAAGTCTATTGTTGAGATTTTGAGGATTTAGGCGAATTGAGTGAAAAGAGCTTTCAAAGCTTGAGTGAGAGTAAAAGTAATAAGGAATCATTTTGTTAACAATACAAGAGAAGAATACAATTGCACTATTTATAGAGCAAATTTGAGACTTAAGTTCTTAACCAACTATCAAACTAACTAATTAACTAATCACCTAAACTACTAATTACCATTATTCTTAACATCTATTAACTACCACAGATAACCTAAACCTCAAATACACCCAAATAAGTAAAACAAGAGTAATGAAGGGAAAATATTTCACCAACAAATAAATTAATTACCCAAATAACCAAATTGCATAAACCATAAAGGGTAGAAAGTTTTCAGAAAGAATAGAATTAAGAGATAAAGAGAGTAAGATTGAGAAAGGATAATTACTTTTAACAATGATTTTGCTTGCAAGAGGATATTCATATCGCATAGACAATGATTGTCGGAGGTTTAAACGAGAACGGTTTGGTGTTGTGTAACAAGGGAATGAAGCTAAACCCAACACGCTTGTCTCCATCAAAACACTTCAAAATGAAATCAAATTACCTCGTACTCGTTTCAAACAACCTTGTACTTGTCTCAGTCTCAGAAAACAACACAGGCCTTTTTGTTCAAAGTATAACAACTTGATTGATTGTTTGATTTAGTCGTGGGTCGGTTGCTGCCGCTTTTGGCAGGAAAACAAATCAGAACTGCTAGCTAGAAAATTATGGGTTTTGTTCAATTTTGAAAGTAGTTTTTTCATTTTTGGATGGGCTTGTTTGTTATGGCTTATATTTAGAAGGGTTTAATATGTTTTTGTTTTGTTAGGTATAGTTCACACAATTTCGTTTCTAGTTGTCAAGATTTTTTTCACACTTTTTAGTGTCTGAAATTTTGTCAATTAGTATTTTTGATCATACTTTCCAATCAACTCGTGCATGTTATTCGAAATTTTAATTTTTTTTTCTGCAATCATGTTTAATATATTATATAAATCTCTCTTACAAAAGTTTAAATTTTTTTAACAAGAGATGAATTAAATATGAACTTTTTTAGTTTTTTGCACATAAAAATTCATAAATAATTCATCTTACGTTAAAAAATTCTAAATTTTTTCCGGAAATGTTCTTATAATATTATAAACATGAATACAAAGAACCGTTAAGAAATGTGAAAGTATACAAGAGTTTGATTAAAAGTAGGGACTAAAAACACTGACTGACAAAACTTCAGGGACTAAAAAGTGTGAAAAAAATCTTCAGGGACTAAAAACGAAATTCTGCGAAACTATAGGGACCAAAAACATATTTAACCCTATTTAGAAAAATCATTTTTTTAAAAAAAAAAAACAATTTTTAGTAAAAAAAAAAAAGAAACTTATTTTAAAAAAAAAATTCACTTTTAAAAATACTACAGGTCCATTAATTACCAATTAAAAAATAGGCTTAATTGTAATTTGATCCTTATGTTTATTTTAGGATTTAATTTAGTCCCTTAAGTTTCATTGTGGTCAAATTTTTGCTTAAATCATCCATGCGACTAAATTTTTTTCATACGTGGACAACTTAGGAAGGTGCCACGTGGATGTTTTAGACGATATTAACTCAAAATTTAACGGAAAGTTAGATGAAATTAACTCAAAATTTAACGAAAAGAACTAAATTATGTTAACATTAGTAACGTAAGGGATCAATTCAAAACTTTTTAAACATAAGAAACCAAATTAAAATCTAAAATAAACTAAAGCGACCAATTATGCAATTAAGCCGAAAATATAAGTTCGTTTCACTACAAGAATATATGGTTTTATTGATAGATTCAATATTAACTTACTCACCGTTTTAGCCGTCAGTAAGTTTGTGACGGCCAAATCCATCACAAAATGAAGAAAATCCGTCACAAAATTTAAAAATGATATATTTGAAAGGAAATAATTAAAATAAATATATTTTTTTGAAAAAACAAATATGCCATTTGCGACGGTCTAGGGCGTCGCTAAGTTAAAGGGTCATACCCATTGGTTTCCGACAGTCCTGACTGTCAGTAAATTAATGACTGACGTCTGGTAACTTTGTAACGGTCCTGGCCATCTGTATGTTACAGAATCTTGTCTCCTTACTTTGTGACGGCCCAAGTCATCAGTAAGTGTTATCATCGACCATTTCTGCAACCGATTATGGTCGTCTGTAACTTGGTCGAATTTTACACTTTGAGGGTTTTTCCCACTTTGTGAGGGCCAAAGGCAGCCAGTATAAGCCTTTTTTTTTTTTTGTAGTGTTTGTTACAGATTAAAAAATAGTTATTTTGATATTCAATAATTTAGAGATTTTACTTTGAGTTTGTTTATTGTAATAATTTTTTTTTTAATAAAATGAATTCTCCTTGACAACAGTCCTCGGGGTACTTCGTTGTCACTCCTGGGTGATTGATGAGGGGGCGGACGATTGCCACAGGGCATCCTCCGCCGTATCCTCGCCTCGGTGAGTGTCAAGGAGGTGGGCGATTGTCATCGTTTCTCCTCGGGCTCAGTGGCCTTTGAGTTTGGCGATAAGGTCATGGAGACCTAGCTTGAACGAGAGTGATATCTTTCAGGAGTAGGTGATCTTTGCGATATGCGCTTCTCGATGTCCTCGTAGCTCTTGACTACTCGACAATATGAAGTTGTTCGTTCTGAACTCGCAGCTGTTCATTCTGATCGCGAATGAATTGTCCTTGACGGTTGATGGTGTTCACCAACGCCGCCATAATCACTTCCATCGGAGCTCCGGGATGCACTTGCGTCACCTTCAACGGATCCTCTGACACATATGGCTCATGAAACAAAGATTTCCGGAGTTAGGATAGAATGTAAAGTACCTAACTCCACTGTAAGAGTGAAGTATATATAGCTCACAGTGTTGGGCCAAGGTCCTTGATGTCCATTAATCTCATAAAGTGGCTGCTGAAAAACGGCTGAAGAACCATAATGATGAGTTAATGTCTATCATTCCGGTGGTCGACCGTTACGGTATGTGCAGATACTATGATTGTTGACCATTGTTGGTTCTCGTGGGTTGCTCCAATTCGGGCCCTACTCGACGACCAAAGAAGAAAGTATCCTCAGCATTTGGACTTTAAGTCCAGTCCAAAACAAATAGGTCAAATGCATCTATAGGTCTTTTAAGTTTTACGTTTGTATTAGATAGGTCCTTTAAGTTTTTTAAGTATCAGATAGGTCCTTCAAGTTTTATGTAACGTAAAGGACCTATCTGATACGAATGTAAAAACTTAAAGGATCTATCTGATATTTAAAAAACTTAAAGACCTATGTGATACAAACGTAAAACTTAAAGGACCAAAAAATGCATTTAGCCAAACAAATATTATAAGGAATATGAATTTTATAAAACCTATTGTTTGATTAAAAATTTATATCATTCTAATCATCCATAAACTTGTATCATGAGTTTCTTTCATTTAATTGAGTTTGCGCTCTTCTGACATGTTTAAGAGCTTATCTTATTAATAATTTGATAAAAAGAACAAAAAAAGGACTAAACAAATAAAATTAAACTACCTGTTAATGTTGATAAGGAAGGGACTTAGCGAATTTAGATGGCAACGGTCATGATATCAAATAAGCCAAAATAATAAAGAACGTGTACGTGTTGTCTGTACTCTCCTCTCATCATCCCTTCCTTCCTTCCAACGGTCCGTAAACTTCACAGAACCTGCTCTTTGCTATCTCAATCACCGTCTGGGTCCCACATATGCTGGCTGGCACAATCTTATTGAACAATGCAAAGAAATCAAAATCTTAATCAGCAAGGATATGAATGAATAATAATTGAAGAAGCACTTGCAGTATTTAAGTCAAACTTCATAAAACACTCTTTCAACACCTATAGTACAGTCTTTTTATTTCATTTTTTAATTCATTCACACTTATCCAACACCAATTTTTCTATTTTTACATAATCCAAATTACATTCTTACCCTCCACTTTCATCTATATGATGCATTATTAGTGATATCACACGTTATTAGAGTCAACATTCAAATTACGTTTTAGTGCAATTTAAAGTTACTGTTTCCAATAATTCAAAGTAGATATGCTTTACAATTCAAATTGAACTTTAATGCATGTTTGGATTCTCCAAATTACAATTCATACTAAGTACATGTATGGATTTTGTAATGTTCACGTTGATGCCGTGAGACTTGGGTGAATGTACATTTTATAAAGTGGTAAACAAACAAGTGATGAAGGTGACTTACCGTTTACTAATACATGAACTAAACTGTTACTGATATTTTTTTACAAAATCGCCCATATTGATTTGTTATAAGAAATAAGGTATTTGACATGACATGACAATTTCAATTGTAATATGTTTAATTTTAAATTTGCTTTTCAGATTGAACAAATATGGAGGAAAAAGTTTGGATCATTGGCTGAGGCCATCACTGTCCCCAAGTTTCAATTTTTTCATTTTTTATAGCTATATAATTTAATTTATATGCACCGTCGGTGTAAAATAGCTTTAAAGTTATTTTACATATGCGTCCAATAATATATGGACACATCATGTATGGTAATTAAAAATACATGATGTGTCACATTCATTAAATGATGTAGCAACACATCATTAGATGTATGTACAATTTTTTTTTACACCGACAGTACACAACAATTAAACTCTAGTTATATATACATATTTTTAGATGAATGATATATTATGGCGAAAAAATATGCATCTATATTACAAACATAACCTTCGATCAATATATTTTACAAACACGGCCCTCCCAAAGATAAACTCCTAGCACCGCCACCGATAAAAAATGAAATTTTTGTTCCCGACCAAATCACATGACAATTTTTTGCCTTATGTATAACTTGTTTAAAATTCTAAAATGGTCTTTTATCCACCAAACAAAAAAAAATTGTTCTAACACTTTAAATAAAAGTTTTTCATGTGTTATCCTGTTATTCTTTTTCTAGTACATACCTTTTGCAAATCAACTTTAGTTATTTTTTTTTTTACAATAAACAATAGTAATAAACAAAGCTACCCTCTTTTTTTTTTATCTTAACTTTAACTTTTTACAACATTTTTCTTAGCCTAACTTCTATTTTTTTTGTCAAGTAATCTAGTGGCTAGAAAATTCACCTTTAAAGATGAATAAATGGAGTGCCCCGGGTTCGAATCCGAACTCCTGTACATATAGTGCGGCATCCCTACCAACTGAGCTAAACTCACGGACATTTTTTTTGCCTAACTTCTATTTTAGCATAGCATAAAAACTATTATTTTAACAAATATTTTAAGGATTAATCAATACATATTGGTGTAAATTTTTTACATAATCATCCGATCATTTCTATTACATCATATCACTTTATATATAGCAAAACCTAATCTTTGAAAAACTACCATCATAGACATAAGCGACACAACATTACTATACATTATACAATTTGTCGAAAAAAATGTTTTAACAAATATTTATATTATATAAATATATATAGATATGATGAAATTTATTCAAAACGAAAAAATATGATAAGATTTTCCTAAAAAGAAATATATAATTATCAACCGTAAATTATTATAGTTCTTTTCCCCTAATTACTTATAGACGAATCTTTGCCCTACACATATATGAGGATGTGATTTTTTTTTTTACATAATCATCCATCCATCATGTCTTTTATCCAGCATAATATCCCTCCAACTTTAAAAATATATTGTTGTAAAAAAAACTTTTAAAAATATATTAACAATTTATGAAAAAAAATATTTTTATTAACAAATATCTATATAATAAAATATGATGAGATAATTAGTCAAACAAAATATATTTCACTTAAAAAAAAAAAGTAATTCATATAACCATAAACTTTTGATATAGTTTTTTTTTAAAGGAATACAGTACTTATAGTTATAAACTTATAATCGAATCTTTGACCAATATATTTAGATTAGATGTGTCATGAAGTAGTAGCCACAAGGACAAATTAGACATTCCATAATCAAAAACAAAAATACCAAAAGAATAGCATGGTCAAAGAACGTTTAAAATTTGACTTGGAAAGAAAAAAACTAACTATAGCTGTGTGTTAGTAAGTAAATTCACATCACAAATAACACGCAAAAAAAATACACAGTGGGTCCCACATTACAACCCTATTAACACACAACACAAAAATTCTCCTTTAAATAGCCTCTTAATCCTTTCTTTTTTCTTTTCTTATAAGTTCCAAACACAACCAACGGTAACACAAAAAACAAAGACCAATTCCAACGTTAAATTATTCATCATTTGACTCAACAAAAAAAAAACATCGAGAACAAGAACAAAAAAAAAAACATGACTTGTTCCGTCGCAGTTTCGAATTCGCCGGTGTTTTCACCATCTTCATCTCTTTTCTGCAACAAATCTTCAATCAAATCTTCTTCTTCTTCTGAAACTTTAACGTTATCTCTTTCTCATCTTAAACCTATTAACTCTTCTTCAACTTCTTCTTCTTGTTCTTCTCCTTCTCCTTGTTCTTCACCTTCTTCACCTTTTTGTCTTCGATTACCGAAACTACCCTCGGTTTTTTCATCCAATAATAACAACAACAACTCTGTGTCTTCAAACGATGCTGTTTTGAAGAGAAAACGACCGACAAGGCTTGATATACCTGTTTGTTCTTCTCTTGCTTTTGGTGTTCCGGCGGCTACTCCGTCTGCGGTGGCGCGTGATGTTGTTGAAGCTGAAGGAGATGGGTATTCTGTTTATTGTAAGAGAGGGAGGAGAGAGTATATGGAAGATCGTTTTACTGCTGGAGATAATCTTCGTGGTCAACGCAATTTGGTAAGAAAATTTTCAACTTTTTTTTTTATTTTAAAATTTTATGAATAGAATAGAATATTTAGTGGTTGATTTTGATTGTGGTGTGTTTTTGTCAACTGGGTTAGTGCAAAGTTTGAAAATTTATTTCTTAATTTGATCTGGGTCTGATTGGATTGAAAAGTTTAGAGCTTTTGAAGAATTGTTATTTTTTTGGTATGTTTTTGAATGATTGTTATTTTTTGGTATGTTTTTGTTGTTAAGTTCTGAAATTATTGCTGTAAATGGAAAATTGAGATTACTTAATGAAGAAGTTGGACGAAGTCAATTTTAAGCTGAATATGGAAAATAGTTTATGAAGTTGGACAAGTCAATTTTAGCTGCTGAGAATATTTTAGTTTTCATGTTTGTTTCTTTTTTTATTTGAGAAATTTTTTGTCTTTATCTTATTCATATTTTATGTTATGAGATTAATAAAGCCTTTCATTCTGTGCTTGAGTAATTGTTCTTGAAGTTAAGAAGTTTGTCTTAGTGATTGGTTATTAGTTAAATTTGGCATGTGTAGATAGTTGAAAAAGAAATTAGGGAAAGGAGATTATGCTTCTAATGTTGATTAAAATTTGTTCAATATGCTTGCTTCTTGTTTTTTGGTCAAGTAGCCCAGTGGCTAGAAATTTCATCCATAAGATTGATAAGTGGGATGACCGGGGTTCGAACCCGGTCCCTGCATATATAATGCAATGTCTTACCAACTGACTGCTTGCTTCTTGTTTTTAATGACTTAATTATAGATGTGAATTGTATAAAATCTAACTCGAGGAGTTTATTTTGTGTTTATTGCAGGCTTTTTTTGGCGTATTTGATGGCCATGGAGGTGCCAAAGCTGCTGAATTTGCGGCAAATAACTTAGAAAAGAACATCTTGGATGAGGTGATCATGAGTGATGAAGAAGATGTTGAGGAGGCTGTGAAGCGCGGTTACCTCAATACCGATTCTGAGTTCATGAAAAAAGAACTCCATGGTGGATCTTGTTGTGTAACAGCATTGATTAGGAATGGTAACTTAATTGTATCTAACGCCGGTGATTGCCGTGCTGTCATTAGTAAAGGAGGGGTTGCAGAGGCCGTAACATCTGATCACCGACCTTCGAGGGAAGACGAAAGGGATAGAATTGAAACCCTGGTAATTTCTTTGACCATTGTAGTGGTTTATTATCTTTTTATATGCAGTTTATCGAAACCAATGTTTGAGTTTGGTTTTGTTGGTTCTTATTCTTATGTATTGAAATTGGTTTTGCAGGGTGGTTATGTTGATTTATGTCGCGGTGTTTGGAGGATTCAAGGATCTCTGGCTGTATCTAGAAGTATCGGAGATCGACACCTGAAACAATGGGTGACAGCTGAGCCTGAGACTAAAGTTATCACCATTGAACCTGAACATGACTTGTTAATATTAGCTTCAGATGGATTATGGGATAAGGTAAAATTCATTACAATGTTCTTGTTTATGTCAGCGTTTGTCAAATCCGATTCTAAATGAATTTCATTTTGTTAAACATGATTTTCGCCGTGAAACTAAACATTTTTCTTGTGAAACTATTGAATGATTAACTGATCAAGTTTCTTTTTCTGATTCCGATTTCAGGTTAGTAACCAGGAAGCAGTAGACATTGCTCGTCAATTCTGCTTAGGAAACAACAAACAACAACCATTGTTAGCCTGTAAAAAGCTTGCAGAGTTGGCTGTTTCACGCGGCTCTTTGGATGATACAAGTGTTATGCTGATCAAATTGAAACAATATATTTAAATGTTCATTAGCAGAAGAGAAGAAGATGGTGACTGATGATTAGAGATTAGCTTATTCTTTTATGTATATAATATAATGATTATCATTAATTTATTATTTATATCTGACGACATTTATTGGTGATTTTTTGTACCCGTAGATGGGGAGTAGTAGAGATTAACAATGTTAAGCAGTTTATTTTACTAGGATATTTATGAAATAATCATGTAATAACATTATAGATTATTATTTTGGTAAGTAAATTCATTTATTCTTTTATATATACTGGATATGTTGAGTTTGTGATAGTTTATAGTTTCAGTTTTTTGTTGCATGGTTGATTGCATATAGTTGCAGATAATAATGAATCAAATACTACTACGGTGCAATAATCGATCCATGCGATTGAAACTGACCTAGTACGCAACTCAGCCAGTAATTTCTTCGGTTCCCGTTTTCAAAAAATATTTTTCAATATCAAAAACAACAATCAAAAGGTGAAATTTTAACTTAAAGAAAAACATTGATATGTTGTTGAATGCAGCAAGGTGCATGAGCTAAAGAGCTGAAAACTAACATTTCCTTCAAGAACATATTTGCATTTTGATTAGTAGTAGTATATTTGTTCAGCTTCCCTTTTTGGATCAAGTCTTCAATGGTTTAAGTGGAATGCACTTTTATGTATTGTGGACATACCCTTTGTGGAACTTGCAGTATTCGGTCATGTCAATCTTGTATCTTACCCTTCTCATTCTTGAAATTCAGCATTGGCACAGTCTTGAAGGATATGTACCCTTGTTGTATTCAAAGGAGTGTACTCCTTGTATGTTGTCGAGTTTTTCTCTCTAGCTCTTTTGCTATCTCTTTTCCTAAAGTTTGTGGCATGATTATCCTTATATAGACTTGAAAAACACACATTCAGTCGTGCCATAATGACTTCATCGTGCTACAATGTGCTATTTTAATCCACGTGATTGATTTGTTACAATTCTCACCGTGACACGATGCAATCTCACCATGCCACGATAATTACACAAACTTCTCCCTATTTTCCAGCTTAAATCACGCCACGATGCACTGTTGTAGTGACATGATTTTTCTAATAAATTCACCCTGTTTGTACTTTTTATTCAAACTCTTGTAACATCTTCAATTGAGTTTAATTCCTTATTTTTGCCATGTAATTACACTTAAAGCTTACAAAAATACTATAACATAACTACTAAAAACCTAATGTGATTGAATATCATCTTTGAACCAATTCATGGCTCCCTCCTTGAGAGCGAGGACAAACATCTTACATTTTACCGGTCCTCTAGCATTTCTAAATGACAAAATTGTGTCAACGGTCTTTATGTGGTCATTTGGACCTGTCAACCTGTAATAGCTTTCCAGTCCCAAAGGATTTTGGAGGTCCCTTGGAACAGGTTACTCATTGATTCGGGCCGTGAAGGCCTTCCTTCTTACTTCTACTTGAGATCTTTTTAGACAATGCCTGCAGGTGGAAGTACCCTACTGGCGTTCTGGTTTTCGTTCGCTCCTAAAGTCGGATTTCCTAACAATTTCAGACGTGTGGTGGAGGGTGTAGAGGAGGTTTCTTAGAAGTGTAATTTACTCTTTATTTTATAGTATATAAATCTCTTGTGAAAACTAATGTGAAAGTTAAGTTGCATTAACTTATAAATAGCATATTTGTTGGTGGAAGTTGACTAAGGACCCGTTTGAATTAGCTTATTTTTGAGCTTATGCAATTTGTATGTAATTTTATAAGTTTGTCAAGATAGTTTATGATAAAATAGCTTATAAAAATACAATTTTTACTAGTGTGAACTTATAAAATAACATAAAACCTAATTTATATTTCATAAGCTGTTTGCATAAGTTCAAAAATAAACTAATCCAAAAGGGCTTTAAGTTTCCTGGCCATTAGCAAGGAGCACTGACCAAGTTCCCCTGCTCGACCAACCGATTTTAGACTAAAATTTGTCTTCTTTCACACTCAATAATGTACCTTATCTTATCTCGAACCATATTAGAAAATTTTCAACTTAATTTAATCCACATATGAACTAAACAACGCCATTTAGGTGAAAATGTTTCTAGAGTTTTAGTTTTTCAGAGATTGTTTGATTAGCAATTTCTTCTAATAAACTAAAAATAAATAAATTGAATAATTCAATTAATTAAGCTCTAGAAGCAAATTAAACAAAAGAGATTAGCCACAGATATAACCTAAACAAGTCAATGGGTTAGGCCATTAAGAAATAAAATTATGACTACAAACTTTTTTTCTTAGTCTTAAGTCACCATTATTAGAAAATCTTCACTTTATCACGAGTTAACACCTTAAAATTAAATGATCTATATATTATTTCTTTCTTTTTAAATACACCAACTATATGTCAGCAAGATCATCTGAAACCTAACATCTTTTCTAAAATAATGCAATCCATAAAACTAAAAGGCATTATCATAAGCATTATTCGGAGAAACACACAAAAAATTAAGAAAATAAAATTGTGAGATGAGCGTATTAGGATATGATTGTGTTGTATCCTATAGCGCGTACAAATTAAGATAGGATACACATTAAGTGGCAGTTGCGCCGTTGAAAATGAGTTTCATTGAGTTGAATCAACATTTTAACACCACGGTTTCAATCAAAATTTTAAAATATTTAGTTGATGTGTCATCTAACTATATATATGTTACTCAAATTCATCTCTTTTAATGTGAGATATCTCACACTTGAGTTGTGATAATAAGACATTATATTGAGTTAATTAGGGTTCAAAAGTAAAGTTAGTTAGAGATATTATTGAGACTACCCATTGAACACGTTCTCTCATTAGTGGTCCTTTCGCGGAAGGCACAATACATTTGTTAACTTATGTACAATCCAAAATCCACATTACTACCAAAAGATATATTCGATATTGAATATGAGAAAGTTCATGTAACCAAACTCAATTATCAAATCACCAACCAACATTTATAATATGCAATGCATGTAGCAACGTACCATATGTACAGTACCATTGTATGATTTGACTTAGAGAAGAATCAGTCTTAATTGCTCAATGATTTATTTATAAATTATTATCATTTTGGCATGCTAAGTTTTTTCTGGTATGCATATCAATGATATATTATATTCTTTTTTGACTCATAAATGATGATATAATATTATATATGTACGTCATGCAACATGCATGTTTGGATGATTGTAGTCAACTTATATTTTTCATTTTTCTGTGCGTAACCACGTTTGCCGTTGTTTGATGGTCAAACTATTCTGAAGAAGAAAAAAAAAGTCTCTTTAATTTTATTTTTAAGATATTACTTATTTTTCATGTGGACTTTTTAAAACATAATAAAAGGTTCATATGTGGACTTTTTTTAAAATAAAATAAAAGGAATAAGGAGTTGATTTTGCGATGAGTAAAATCAAGTCAAATTAATTGATATGCAACGTCAGTGTAAAAAATGTTATATATACTGTTGAACAAATTATAAGGATCGGATGATTAAAAACATATATAACCTTCATCAATCTTCATTGCGGATTTTATATATATATAAAAAATAATTACACATTAACAAAAGGTAGTCGGGCAACAAGCTGCGCCGCTAATCCTTTTTGAATAGCAAAACCTAATCTTTGAAAAACTACATCCCTAGACCTAGGCGTCACGACATCAGAGGAAAATTAGATATCTTTAATTAAATTTGTTTATTTTAAAATAAATTAAGAGCATTTATAGACATGAGAGGAAAATTAGATATTCAACTATGTTGACATGCTAATCATCATCATTCTATGCTTATATATTTAAACTTATTTCAAACATCATGTAAATGGTGAATTTTGATTGACTTCATTACTTGAAAAATTTAGGGGTGTTCATGGTTCATGAACTGCACTGAACTGAACCATATAAATGGTTCAGTTCAGTAACTGGAACCACTTTTTATAAAAACCAGATTATCTGTAAAACCAGTTACAATTCAGTTCAGAACCGGTTTAGAACCAGTTTACACTTTTTAACAGGTTTAGTTTTGGATAACTGGTTTAAAACCGATTTTTTATTAAAAACCAGTTTATTTTTGAAAAACTGGTTTTCAACCAATTTTTCTCGAAAAAAAGGTCGGAAAACTTTTTCCTGAATAATCGAGAACTTTTTTCCCGAAAAAAGATCGGAAACTTTTTTCCGAAAAATCGAGAACTTTTTTCGAAAAAAGTTGAAATTTTGTCCCCAAAAAAAGATTGGAAAATTTTTTCCGGAAAAATCGTGAACTTTTTTCCCCAAAAAAATATCGGAAACTTTTTTCCGAAAAAAAATCAAATTTTTTTCCTGAATAATCGGAAACTTTTTTACGGAAAAAAATAAAAAAAAAAGATCCAAAACTCGAAAATTTTTCCCCGAAAAAATATCGGAAACTTTTTTCAGAAAAATTGAGAACTTTTTTTCTGTAAAAAATCGAAAATTTTTCCAGAAAAAAGTCGGAATTTTTTCCCCAGAAATATCGAGATTTTTTTTCCGGAAAAAAATTAAATTTTCTTTTTTAATAAAAAACAATTCATAAATTCGAACTGGTTCTGAACCAGTTATAAACTGAATTGTAACTGTTTTTTTAAAGTGGTTCAGTTCAAAACTGAATTAAATGGTTCAGTTTAAAATATGGTTCAGTGCAGTTCGAATTACAATTTGGTTCAGTTAACTGAATTTTTGAACACCCCTAGAAAAATTAAAAAAATTAATTGGCCTAAGTGGTAAGAGTATTGATAAAAAAATTGGCAAAGAGAGAAGAACTAACCTTGTATACTCCACATATCCGTTGTAGGAGATTAGTCACTATTAAACGATGGAGAAAATTTTGTATAACATTATAAAAAAAACCACATCAACAATGTAAACAAAAATAATCTATACAAACAAATTGATTAATTTTATTATTTTACTATTTGTTGGCCCCCGGTTGCGACAAGTTTCTGGATCCGTCTTTGCTGGTAAAATTTAAAATTAATAATTATCCACCTTAATTATATATTAATATAAATTCAAATAAAATATTCGGCAAAGAATTCATCTTAAAAATTTGTGCTTTTGTTTGCGTAGAGAATTAAAAATGTGTAGAAGTGTTCTCTTCTAATCTAGAGAAAAAGCAGGCCCGTGTACACTTCATCTGGTCACAAGGCCTCAACCTCAGGCCCCAAAAATTTTCAATTTTTTATAAATTTTTAAATAGGTCTAAATTATTTTGTTTTTGTATCTATAGCTCTTTGTATGACACTTGTATTAGTCAATTAAAGGTCTAACTACGAAAGAAGTATTAGCTCAGAGACCTAATTGTAACTTTTGTTAACTTAACGATTTATTTAAAAATCTCCAAATAATTTAGACCTAAATATTAATTGTAATATATTATGGCTTAGATTGGATTATTTGAGAAACAATATTCAAAATAATTTTAAAAATTAACATACACACTAAATATAATAACTGTCACAGAAACATTACATAGATGATTTTGAATATCATCACCACAAAGGATAGATTGGATTATTTGAAAAACAATATTCAAAATATTTTTAAAAAATTGTATAAATATCATTTATCAAAAGTGTCAGCAAGATAATATTTTTAATTTTGTTTTCATTACTAATAATAATAATAATAAATTTGATCATGACAGAGATTATTCACTAGGTGAAGCTTATCATATGCTGACTAGCATGTATTCTCGTGAGACGTCTCTGCATAATGATATTGTTTGGAATGAAATTGCACCATCAACATTTTTCACTTTTGCTTAGCAATTTATTAATGACAGGTTACCCACTAAGTTTAATCTTTTTACGCGTGGATGTTTACATAATGATTCCCTGTTTTGCTCAGTCGGTTGTGATGCTATTGAGGATATTCATCATCTTTTTCCTGTATTACCCCGTTTTTTGTGCGGTTTGGAGAGCCATGATTTCCTGGTTGAGGATCCCATGTCTTTTTCCCTGATAATGCAATATCGCTGGCATCCTAATTTTGTGGGCCTCATGGTTTTAGCAAAAGTATTAAGTCTTGTTTACAAGCAAGTTGGTTAGCCTCAATTTGGTCTATAAGGAAAGCAAAAAACAATAGAGCTTTCAGTGGAAAGGTAGTTACTATTAACATGTTAGTCTTTACCATCAAAATGCAAGTATGGTGGTGGTTTAAAGCAAGAAAAAGAAGATTTTTGTTTCGATCTAAATTATTAGATGCTAAATCCAAAAGCTTATATAGGACTCAACACGTTGTTGGTTTTCAATGTGTATGAACTCTTTTACTTAGACACATCTTGTGCTTAATTTATTTAATATATTTCCTTGATTCTTAAAAAAAATAAAATTAAAAGTAATCATTTCTTTAGCTCCCAACTCAAATAGATTTTTTTTATGAGACAGGAGAAGTACTAATTATATTTCAACCAATAGAGGGTGTAAGGTATGATATAATTAAAAATAAAACATATATTGGTTCAAAATTTTAAAACTTTCTTGGTGTAATTTCAAATTTTCTAATATATTCTTTTTATTTTTGGTAACATCTAATTAACAAATTCTAAACAGACAGATAAGAGGGAATGGGGAAGCTTTGCATGCTAAGCATAAAAAAAGATGGAATGTTTTGTGTGCATGCACTATAGCACTACATGAGCACACCTCATAAACTATTAATGACCCCTCTTTTGTCTCACTCTTCATAGACAAATTTCCTCAACATTGCAATTGGCAACAAACACATTTCCCACATCTCTAAGTATACCTCATCATACATGTCTAAACAAACTAATCTTGCTTGCTTTTTTGTGTCATCTTTTTTGTTGGCAATGTTAAAAATAACTTTGGGGACTAATCTATCTTATAGATAAACAATGGAATACACGTCTTTTACATAGTTCATTATTAAATACTATAAAGTTTTGTATGTTCCTTTTCAAAACGAAAGGTAAAAAAATTAATAAAAGGTTCATGCTTCTATAGTTTTAAATTTCAATTTAAAAGTCATAGTTGGATGCACGAAGGAAATAACGTTAACAAAACGTTCTTCTTTTTTCATAGAAACTTAACTCAATCTCGTGGTTACTTGTCCAATTTTTATGGGGTTGCTTTTTGCACCCTCTCCTTTTTCATATACTTACTCGTCTGCATCATTTTGTTTTCATTTCAAATTGTCCATCACTAAAAGTTTACTTTTGAGTGCATTTTGTGCTTTTCGTGACTCTATTATGTCTAAACTTAGCTCTGAATATCTGTCACTAAACATACGAGTGATCTTTTCTTGTCTCAAAGGAAATATGCAGAGGAAATTATCGAACGAGTAGACATGTCCTTCTGCAAGCCATCACCCACCCCAGTCGACACCTAGGAAAAACTCAGTGGCTCTTCTAGGAATCTATATCATGACCCAACTGAATATCATAGTCTTGCAGGAGCATTAAACTGTTTATCTTTCACAAGACCTGTTATCTCTTATGCAGTAAAAAAAGTATGCTTATTCATGCATGACCCTAAAACACAACATATGTCAGCACTGAAGCGTATAATTTGATATATTCATAGCATTATTGATTTCGGCCTTCACTTGTATCCCTCCTATGTCAGCAAATTAGTTTCTTACACTGATGCAGATTGAGCTGGTTGCCTAGACACTAGGCGTTCCACCGGCCTCTAGTTACTGTGTTTATCTTGGTGACAATTTAATCTCATGGTATACTAAATGCCAGCATACCCTTTCTCGGTCCCGTGCAAAAGCCGAGTACCGTGGAGTTCGTAATGTAGTATTCAAATTGTGTTGGATTAGAAACTTACTATTAGAACTACATTTCCCAGTCACAACCGCCACTTTGGTCTATTGTGACAATGTGGTGTTGTATATCTATCCGGAAATCCAGTTCAACATTAGTGGACCAAACACATCGAGATGGATATACATTTTACCGCAGCCAAGTACGAGTCTTGCAAGTTCCTTCACGTTATCAAATCGCTGACATTTTCACCAAAAGACTTCCATCGCCACTCTTTGATGATTATCATGATAGTCTCAACATTCGTCAGCCTCCTGTTTGAACTACGAGGGTGTATTAGAATATTATTTGTCATTATTAGAATATTTCAAGTTATTATTAGGTCATCATTGTATAGCAAATAAATATAGAAACGAACATTGTATAAGTATTTGTATATATATCATTGCAAAACCAATAGAAAGACAATGCTTATTATTATTACGGTAACTCTCTTATAATTAATTAAGAGATTGAAAGAAAATTGTAGAAAATAGTATTTGTTCTTGAAGAATTCTAGAAATTATTATTTTTAACTCTTTTATATCTCTTACACTGTTAGTTTATTTTCTTGTAAAAAAAGGTAAATTTGTTATTTTCCCATTTTTATTAATTTCTCTCTTCTCACTTTTCTATTCATCCAAACCATATAAAATTTCTATCCAAATCCAATTTCTCTTCTATCTCTCTTCTCTCTTCTATCTCTATTTTCTCTTATTTCTCTCTTCACTATCTATTTGGCATCCAAGAAAATTGCTTTTTAGGCCCCTCTATATTACTCTCAGGCCCCCCATCTTGACCAGTTTGCCCTTAAAATCATTTTGGTACGTAACTACCAAAATGACAAAATAACATTAATTTGATTAGTTTGGAACGTATTAATTACCAGAATACGCTTCGATTGAGTTTCTATCTTCCGAAAACGCCTAGATTCGGTTTCTATATACCAGGATGGTGAAAATCTGGCAAAATAACATTAATTTAGTTACTTTTGGTACGTAACTACCAAAATACACTTATTTTGGAACGCAACTACCAAAATGGCAAAATAACATTAATTTGATTACTTTGGTACGTAATTACCAGAATACGCTTCGATTAAGGTTCTATCTTCCGAAAACGCTTAGGTTCGGTTTCTAATACCAAAATGGTGAAAATCTGGCAAAATAACATTAATTTGGTTACTTTGGTACGTAACTACCAAAATGGTGAAAATTTAGAGACTGTTATTAATTTTCACAAATTTGCTTATGGAATACAAATGTTTCTAGTAGAAAAGTATTCACCTTAACACAAAGAGCTAGACACTTATTGCATTAGTACTGAATACCTAAAAATCAAAGTTTACTCTTAATGTCTATAAGTAAACTTTGATATCTAGGTGCTTAGTACTAATGCTATAAGTGTATAGTTGTTTGTGCTAATGTGATGTACTTTTCTACTAGACACATTTTTTTTTTTGAATGGCAAAAGGATAAATATATATATAAATAATGAGAGTCTGAGTACAAATCAGGAGTAGCAGCAGTACTCATCGACAAAAAAGGAAAAAGATCTAAAACAAAAACAACAAAAAAAGAAAACTCCCAAAGGTTAGAAACCACCACAACCGCCCAGAGAAGACACCAAAATAGGGGGAAAGGGAAAAAACCAACTAAACGAGAGCACCCGAAGAGATACTACTCAACCAAAACCTGATAAATCCAGGCACCACAAGCTCACATTGTCTTACTGGACCAACACAATATAGGTTGCATCTCCCACTCGTAGAGGGAGCAAGGGCTATCAGGGTTTTTTACCTATAAACCATTTTTAAGAGGAAAGTTTCACCATATCCATAAGATCATCAACAGTTGAAGATCTACCGACAAAGATCATATCATTCCGGGAGGTCCAGATAGTCCACACAACAGCATGCCATACTAGAATCAAACCTAATTGAACCCGACTCCCCACACCTAACCCAAAGAAACTCTCAAAAACTTGCATAATACTATTGGAGGGCAAATACTTGATCCCTAACCACCTAGAAACACGGTACCAAATAGGAGAGATCCAATCACAAGATGTTATTCCACTTTTCTCTTTATGGCATGCCTGTGAATTTGCTTTACACATAAATTACTATTTTATTTACTTGAATTACTTAATTTATTTGTCATTATTGTTATTTTATTCTTGTTGATGTCAACCAAAATAATGATAATGTCTCCATATTTTCAATGCACAACACTGCAAATTCTAACTCCAACTCATTATTAGAATAAATTCTTTCATGATTTTTTTCTGCCTAGAAGCTTAAGATACTACCTGCACCAAAACACTTACTACTTCATTCTAGCTTAAAAACATGACAATATACCACAAAAAAACTCCCTAAAGACTAATTAAAGTTAAATAAATTTAAAATAGTAGCAATTGTTACATGTAAACCTAAAAAAGAGTAAAACTTATTGACCCTTGCAAGTAAATTGTAATAAGAGTCAAAGACAATAGTACATCCTAGGAATCTTCCATACGCGTTTTTGTTCATCCACTAAACCTAAAAAAAACTCATGATTTATGAACTACCACGTCTCTATTTTTTTACTTTTAACTCATTGCCAACATATATCTAATATTCCCTTTATTATCTTTTTCTTGAGGGGTATGGGGTAGGGGTGTGTAAAGTAATATACACCCTCTTTTGGTATGTTCAAATTTCTTTTGGAAAAAAAGATGTGGACACAATAAACCGTGTGACATAAATACATATATGGCTTTGCGGCAATATGCAAGTCAAGTCATGAAGCACGTTGCTTAACCTTCATAACTTACATCTTATCCAAACCAAGTAGGTCACCGAGTAAGCACAACACAATCACTTAATTTTAATTTATTTTATTCTATTCTATTCTTCTACTCATTCGTGTCTTATTATGAAAGGTTACAAATTGAAGTTACTAAGAAAACCATTCCTACGCGTCACACTTTATTATTCTCCTTCATAACCTTGCCACATATACATAGAGACCATTCTCCACCAACGTGTGGGACATTCATTTTTAAGACAAATGTCATGGTTCTAGAAATTAATCTAATTTAATTAATTAATTCTACTTGTTTTTTTTATAAGGTTTTGAAATAGTGGAAGAAAATGTAAAAAATAAATTAAAACCATGTTGAAATTAAATCCTTGTTTTCCTCTTTTGTGTATCTAGTTTCTTGCCAAAAGTCATGTTTATGTGGACACAACACTTACTTCATTTCTATTTCCCTCATGCGTAACGCTTTGTCTATTTTCTTTTAAAATATCTTATTTTGGTCAAATTTAGTTTTAGTGGCCCTCAGAATCATTTAGACGATGACAAATGGCACAAAGGTAAGAGTTTTAAACTTAACTAAAACTTAGTTTGCACACACCAGAAACATAAAATATAAAATAAAATATAAAGCATACTCCAATCATGTATTGAATGCAAACCTTTTATTTCCCCCCGACATTAATAATTAATCTTACACCATTATTTAAATATTTTATTTTCTTTGTTGTAAATGTTTTTTTTTATGATAAAAATTTGTAAATTACTTGTACATTTGAAGTATGTATTAATCATATCACATTATAATATTACTGTTGTATATTATTTTTTAAAATATTTCTACAAATCCATATAAAAAATAAAAAAACTTTAATTATTTTTTAATATTATCACCTTAAAGTAAATAAGTGGAGTGTCTGTAGTTCAAATTTTGATCCTACATATAATACGATACGATGTCTCTAACAACTGAGTTAAGCTAATGTGAATTAAATTATTTTTAAATTATGTCATAAATACTACTACAGTCTTAAATATAAGTAAAATTAGTGAAACAAAATTGGCATATGTGGTTCAAATTTTAGACTAATTATATTAATTTTTTGACCTATTTTTACTCATATTTAAGATCATAGGAAGTGTTTTTTTTATTTTCACCACCAGTATCTAGTTAATTGGACCGTCTGATATGATTCGAGTGTCAGTTCTTGTAACAAGTTATTTCAACCCCTTCCGATGGTTGTTGAGGGGATCAAATGATGGTCTTTCCTACCTAATACAGTGTCGATCATCGCCGAATTGGAGGAAATATTTTCATATTAATACAATTTATCAAAAGAGAGGAAATTATTAATATAATTGACCAAAAACTAAAATATTGAAAAATGAAATGAAAAGTAGAAAAATAAGTGGCATGAGTTGGAATTAGGAAATCGGTGTTTTCATTTTATTTTATAAATATTTAATATTCTCCCCAAAATGCATCATTTTGCCGTTTAAGGTGAAGTATTGCAATTATTTTGACACGAGAATAGGTATTTTTCATTTCATAATTTAGGCTGAATTAGGCAAAGCAATTTAAGGAAAAATCTTATCTTAAATTTACATACCAAACAAAAGAATACTCTAGTACGGTAATGAAAGGTGTCAATCAAATACTTAATAAAGAAGTGAACAACCTTATGCCAAATTGTTCCTATAATTTTGTCACAACACAAACCAGAGAGAGAGAATTTCCCACATCTTCTAAAAGATACGACTAGATTTTGGGGACCTTACCAAAATCAGAACCTTCACATGCAAACAAATTTCCCAAATTTACAATACATTAAAAATAAAAACATTATGATATAATATTTGGTGGAAGTGTTATGGTGCACGTCATATACTTGTAGTTTAACTAAATTTTGTGTGGCTAAAGCCATATACAAGCATTTTCATTACTTTACAAGACTCTAGCATTGTCTTCATAAATTCGTGGACCAACAATTATTTGACAAGTGGATTTTATTACCTAATTATATTTAATTTATTTACTATCTTCCTACTACCGCCACGGTGTTATGTTCCCTTAGCCAACTAGTAACATTCACCTCTCAACTATAAAGCTCTCACATTCCACACTCCAACCACATGTTGAAATTATTATTATTATTATTCCTACGCAACAGGACCAACTGTATATTATAAATTATATAACTAAAAAAATAAATGAATCTTGATAGGTAATTAATAAATACCGAACACCCCTTCAACAGAAAAACACATCAATGAATAAAAATAACTATAAGAGTTATCACAAAAATGCTACCATAAATAGTATACCCAAAATATGGTACATAGCGGTATAATGTTTACTTTATAATTTATATTGTTCTTCTAACTAATTTTGAGTTTGGTACAAATGTAGGTGAAATTTGATTAAGAATAGTTTCAAGTAAAAATTGAATTTGGGTATTAGTTAACTAAAATCAGACTTACATATTGTTCTATTACATAAAATATGTCTAACAATATCTGAGGAAGGTTATTTTTACCCTCCAATTTCTTTCCTTTTTGACGCACCCTCCAATTTCTTAAAAGAAAAGTAACATGTTAATCTCAATTTCTCAAAAGTAATTAAAATTTGGTTGATCAAAATTTCCACAAATAATTAAATTTAAATTCTTTGAAATAATTAGTTAGAGAAATAATTCGTTAACCACATGAGTCCAATAATTTTTTTTTGTTTTAAGATAAACCAAATGTATCATCCGCAAACAACTGAGATTCATTTAAGGGTTGATATCTCCCAATATTAGAATATAACATTGTTCAATGTGAATAGTAGCTAGCTTCTATATTCTAATACCCAACAATTGATTTTCCATATGCATCAGCCGGAAATCAAATCCATGACCAAATGATTAAAGTGTCCAAGTATTTACCACTTGTTCTACTCTAAATCGATGAGTGCAATAACTTATGCTTAAGACTAAGACTAATGTGTAGATACTCATTTCTATCAATTCACTAAATTGCCTTTAGATTAATTGGTCATTGATTCAATCATAACTAAAACATATAGAATAACACATATTTATGTAAAAAAAATGAGGAACACATATTAAGAGATTATATCGTAATGATTAATCTCAAACTTTCCACAAAAGATAACTCACAACAACCAATTTTAAGGACAAAATTTTGAAAACTCATCTCAATGTACAAAATAACCAACTTTAACATACCCTTACACACATTTTAGTCCTTAGTTTTCACTTGAACTTAAAATTCACCTAAATTACATAAAAAGGCTTTAAAAACATTTGCTTAAATCAAAATTATAAACAATACTTATCCAACTATTGTCTACTAGTGACATTAAAAAGAAAAATAGAAAAGAGGATCTTAATCTAAAACATAAGATGGATAAGGATTAAAAGTCCAATCCCATAAGGAAAAAACAGTATCAAGTCCTCTATTCAAAGAATTCTCCATTTAACGTTAAAAAACATTACCGTCCTCTAAAGATCTCTTACCTCAATAAACGTCACCACCACCGCTTTTCTTAATTATCCACTTTCATATTTTATTTTCCACGCTGTAATAATAATAAACCTCAAAAAAACATTTCTAAGAAAATAATAAATTTTTCATAACACGTAACACCTAATGTTAGAAGAACAAACACGCACTACATGTGTCTATATATATATAAACCTTTTCTCACACAAAACCAAAACCAACACAAACCAAAAAAAAAAAAAACAACAAAGAAACAGAGCAATGACTAAGATTCATTCTAATTCATGGGTGAGAGGTAAGTGTATTGGTAAAGGAGCGTTTGGCGTTGTGAATTTAGCTTATTCAAAAAGCGATTCTAGTGTTTTCGCGGTGAAATCTGTTGATTTAAAAACATGTCATCCAAATCAGTTACAAGCGTTGGAGAATGAAATTCGAATATTGAAACGGTTATCTTCTTCTTCTTTTTCTTCTTCTTGTTCTTCTTCGCACGTGGTAGGTTTTTACGGAGAAGATGTCACGTGTGAAGGAGAAGGAACTACGACGTCGTTTAAGAATCTACACTTGGAGTATATGCCAGGTGGCACCGTTGCTGACATGGATCGTGCTGACGTGGATGAACGGTTTGTTAGAAGCTTCGCGTGGTGTCTTGTTAACGCGCTCAGTGAAATTCACGCGCGTGGTGTTGTTCACTGTGATGTCAAAGGGAAGAATGTTCTCGTCGCCGGTGATGGTTCCGTTGTTAAGCTCGCTGATTTTGGTTCGGCGGTGGAATTTGAATTCACCGGTGGAGAGTGTGAAGTTCCGCGTGGAAGTCCGATGTGGATGGCGCCGGAGGTAATTCGCCGGGAGTATCAAGGACCGGAGTCCGATGTATGGTCACTTGGATGTACTTTGATTGAAATTCTCACCGGAAATTCGCCGTGGGAGGATCGCGGTATCGATACGTTGAGTCGAATTGGTTTTTCCGATGAGTTACCGGAGTTTCCGAGTGGTTTATCAGAGCTTGGAAGAGATTTTCTCGAGAAGTGTCTCCAAAGAGATCGGAGCCGGAGATGGAGATGTGATCAGCTACTTCAGCATCCATTTTTGTTACCGTGTGATCACGTTGTGGAATCGTCACCTCGTTGCGTTTTGGATTGGCTTGACTCGCAATTCAGTGAGTCAGAAAACGAGTTCGAATTAGAATTCGAAGGAAATGAAGTGAAGTTGAATAATAGTGATGAAAATATAGTTAAAAATAGAATTAGTAAATTAGCGACGGAGTTAAGTGTAAATTGGGAAAGTGATGATTGGGTTTTGGTGAGGGCAATTTCGTCAGAAGAAAAAGCACAAAATTATGAAGGTGAAGAAGTAGGGGTAACATGGGAATCTGAGAATGTTGTAGAAGAGGAAATGGAGGTAGGGGCTAGTATAGTAAATTTGGATTGTGATGAAAGGATAAAACGGGAAATGTGGAATTTTGGTAAGAAGAAGAGGTTGTTGTGGCGGTGTGAGTGGAAGTACAACCGTAACCGCAGGAACAGCATTATAGGTGGAAGTGGAAGTTGGTATTGTTGGATATGTCGGTATAGATACGGTTGGGGAAAGTTTAATAAGAATATTATTTTTATTTGTGGAATATTCAGCATTTATATATTCTGTTGTAAAATAATTAAATCATGTTATTTGTTCTCAATATATTATCCTTTTTGGTTCAAACTGTTACTTATTGCATTGGTATTTCAAATTGAGATTCAGGTTAAAAATGATTAACGGCGTGTTTATTTTGAATTTTAGTAGAATTTCTTTTAGAGGATTAATAAAAAAAGAGGTAAATTTAAAGAGAATATGATTTTTTAAAAAAAAATAACTGAGATGATTCAAGAACTTGATTATGGATGCTAGGCTTGCTAGCTCAGATAGTTTATTCTCCATGAGAGAGCACATGGAAGCAAAGACTTAAGAAATAATTTTTTGTTTGAATAAAAGGTTCAATGATCGGTTACGTACTTTACTGAATACTTCTTGTACAATTTATAAAAATGTGACAATTATCTACTGAATCTATTTGGTTCTCTTCTTCTAGAAGCCAACAATGTGGCATTACCAAAATTTGAAATGTTTCTGAATAATGAATGACTTAGGTTTCAAATTTGAGGGTTGATATTTGAGAATTGATGATGTATTTATAAAGGTTGTAACCTTAACCGCTTCTTCTATTATAGAGGAGATTCATTTTTGTCACTCTATTGCATTCTCGTGTTCTATGTTTTTATTTTTTTTTCTATTTTATCTTTCCGTTGTTTAAGTAGCGGATGTTTTAAGAATGATAAATTTTTAAAAAATGTCGTCCGCTATTTAAGCAGCCGACATTATAAAAAAACAAATTTGGTAGGATGTTCTGCAACTTAAATAGCGAATAGATGTATTTTTATAATTTTTAAGCCACGCGAAAATAATAAGATGACAAAAATAAATCTTATCGTGGAGAGGCTCTCTAGCTTGGACAGATTCTATAGGATCGGCTCATATGCATAGTCCCATAGGATCTCATAAAATGAAGGCTTAAACAAAACAAAAAAATATAGAGCAGTGCAAAATGAGATATTGTGAGTTCATAAAACATTAAAAATAAAAAAAATAAAAAAAATGAGAGGGAGGGAGGGAGAGATTGTGAGTTTTAAAATGAGGAATTGTAGAATCTATGTATTTGGAAAAAAATTTAAATTATTTTACATTGAGAGATTTATTAGTTACAAAAAATTTAGAAGAGATTGTTCTATTGTGATGTGTTTAATGACAAAAAATTTAGACGTTTATAGCTAATTGATATATTATAGTTTCTCGAATGAAAAAACATGTGATAGATATTTACTTTTTTTATTAAACTTTTTTCATGTTAGTGTCAAGAATGATTATTTTTTAATGTTACTATAAAAAAATTCTTTTTATTTTTTGCGCTTTTTTTATTTTGGTCCATTTTTAATATTCTTACAAGATTTTCAAATAGTCGGGTCATTTGATTAGCCGTTAATGTTACATTTGGAGTCTAGAGTCGTTTGATGAAGTAAAATGCACAAGTATTTCATAGTCGTTCTAGATTGTATTTCATAGTGTTCGAGTATTGGATATTAATGAGTCCAACACACTAGCCGAAGTATTAAGTGGAATTATAATGGGTCAAAAATCATTCTCATAAAAAAACAATTTAAAAGATTTCATACACTATTTTGAAAGTGGCAACAAGTCGAAAATATTTATCAAGCATCAACAAGAAACTTCATACTTTTGGAGAAGATTTAATTTTTCTTTGAAGGTGATGAATTTTCAAATTGTCATTAACACAAAATTTTCTCATAAGAATGAATTATGTTGTTTTTTTTATCTCGTGGCCTCGTATAACTCCAAGTTCAATTGCAACCTGTAAAGAATTAACTTGAAAAAAAAAATGTTTTTAGAGCTTTTGCTAGTTTATGTTTAGGCTAGGAGACTGGCGCCTAGACACTAAGAGCTAGACTCAGTTAAGTCAATTTACGCCCGAGCATAGGAGAATGGTGCCTAGGCACTCAAAGTTAGGCTTAGTTCTGCCTATTTACACCTAGACTTGAGAGGTTGGCGCTATGGGTCATCCTGGTGTATGTAAATGTGATTTTTTTCTCCTGAGATTTTGTTTTATTTTAAAGTAGATTTGATTTAGATTTTAAGCCTTAGACTTTTCTAGATGTGAGAGGGAGAATATGTGAGAAATTCAATTAAGATTTGTGAGCAACATCAACATAAATTAGGCTTTTAGAAAGAACAAAAGAGTTTTCTCTTGGTATAATTATAGGGTTAAATGATCTTTGAATCCATCTTAATATGAATATAAACCATTGAGTTTCTTGGCCCCATATAGAGATTCGAGATTCAAGGCTAATTTTTGCAATTGCCTTTGTAATCTCATTGTAACAAAACTCTTTGAATTAGTGAATCAGAAGAAGACGGCTCTCTTCTCTAAACGTAGATCATTGTTAGACCAAACTGAATAACCAAATATCACGTGTTCTTTCTTTTGCTTTATATTTCGAATTCACAACACGGTCAAAGCGTTATCTAAGATGGATCCATTAGAAATAAAAGTAAAATACTTTACATAGTCAGTCACACTTATCCATGATTGGCATCAATCTATCTGTTAGCAAGAACTTTGGTCAATATTTCATAAGCAACATTACATATGGATGGAAATAGGCATCGAATCCCATAGACTTTGAATTATCACACTTAGAATCAAAACATTATTTGTTGAGTTCATCTCTTCTAGCATAAATCATGATCCAAAAAACCATAATAACAAGTATCAAAGACAACATGAACCCCACATATCCCAACAAGATTTCACTTCTTGTGGCATCTATTTTACGGAGTGGGCAAAACAAAGTGGGTCCTATCTTTAATTACGGTTTTATATGGCACACAACAGAAGTTCAAAAAGGCACATGGAACATAAAATTTAATGTTTTTCTTTGTTGGATTTTCAATTGGACAAGTAGGAAACATGGTCATGAGAAGCATACCTCATGTTGCAATCCCAACCATGTTTTTTGGCTATGAGCCAAAACAAATGCATATGGCAAATGGATTTGGAAAGAGCCAATTGAATTGGTTTTGAGGGAAAAGAAAAAGGAGAAAATGTTTGGACGAAATGAAATTGTAGAATGTATATAATTGGATTGATGTGTGTTGGGTGGACCATATAGTTCTTCACAATTTTAAAGATATTTTTTTTAACATGCATTATTAATCAATGTCAGTGCTACTTGCATGCCCATCACTTGAATTTGGATGGCAAACTTATCCCTATAGTAGCAAAAAAGATACATATAGATATAATCAAAATATCAACCACAATGGCCTAAAGTGTGTTACATTCGACTTCCCTAAAGTAATTTTAATAAAAAATGTTTAGTTATTGTTGACGTAAGCCTTATCTATATATTTTTTACAAGGTCTTCTATGAGTTCTTCTATCTATTGACACATGACGAAATTTAAACACATTTTCTTCTCATTGTTTTTTTTAGATCACGAGATCTTTATTAGTTTTCTAGGAAAGAGTTTTTTTGCAACAACTAAGAATAAATATATTTGCGAAATTGATTTTTTTTTTCCTTAACTCTAGTTGTTATGAGAAATATATTTTAACAATTTGAATTCTAGATAAGAGGTAAATAAAGTGTGAAAAAATGATTATTTCAACCAAAACTTAACTTTCTCTAAAATGATGTGTAATTAACCGGCATGAATCATATTTTTACAATCGATAACCAAACATAGAGGGGATCAATTTTATATTGTACTAAATTCAATAATGATTTATCTTCTCACATCATCATTATTGCTCTTGACTGGGCCTGAGGCCCAATCACCGAGGATAGAGCTGTCAAAATAGGTCGGACTTTAAAAAACGTAGCCCAAAATGCTATAGGGTTTTTCTGGGCCAAGCCCATATAAAAATCGGGCTGGGCTAGCCCATCGGACTTTGGGCAGGCCCATTAACCCATCATTTAATTGATAAAAACACATTTATGTCATTTTTGTAAAAATATTATCAATGAAAAATTATCATTTAATTGATAAATTATTATAAAAAAATATATTTAAATGTGTAAGCTTAATAAAAACGGTATATTTACCTAAAACTAGAGTTTAATTGATATTTAGTGTTGATGTAAAAATTATTTACACTTGCATCAAATAATATCTCTATAAAATTGATAATTATAAAGAATTAATACATCAAAATGATATAAAAAATATTTAAAAAAATGGAAAAAAAATAAAATGGACCGGGCTGGCCCATTAGCCCACAAGGCCCACGAGGGCCATACCAAGACTTGATAAATGGTAGCCCAATAATAATCAGGCTGGGCCAAACTGGCCCACTTATTTTGTCCGGTCCGGCCCATTTGACAGCTCTAACCGAGGATCACCGCCTACGTGCTGAACTTGGCCCAAAACGTCTAAAGGTCCAATAGCGCCTCTCCCTGCTCATTATTGTTTTGGATGCACAAAGAAAATAACATTAACAAAACGTCTTTTTTTTTTTTTTTTTGCATTATTGGATCGTACCCATGGAAACTTAACTCAATCTTGTGGTTACTTGTCCAATTTTTATTGGGTTGCGTTTTGCACCCTTTTTTCATATACTTACTCCTCTGCATCATTTTCTTTTCAAAATGTCCATCACTAAAAGTTTACTTTTGAGTGCATGTTCTTTTTAAATATATATTGTCCTGCGAAATATTTTACATTATAGAAAACGTGTCTCCAAAGTTATCATTTCAAAGGTATTTTTGTTGTGACTATTTTAGAATAGTTATTCTTATCCTTTTAAATTAATTAGAATATCTCCATATTCTTCCATTTATTTGGAGATATATAAGATAATTACACTTGGATAGAAGGCAAATGGGCAACAAGCTGCGCCGCTAACCCCTTTTGGATGACAAAATCAATTCTCTTAAATACTACATCTACAGACCTATGAGACACCACATTGTTATGCATGACTCTTTGAATTCTTTGCAAAATATTCACAGCATCTGGTGCTAGGAAACCAAATGTGTCAAATGCAAATGGTATAAATGCATGTTGATTGTCAGAACATGCTTTCTTATGTTTAGCCACTTTGTTTGAAGCAGCTTTGAGGGCCGCATGTCCTACAGTAAAATCTCCATTCGCCAATCCCACAAGTGGGGAAACTCCAGTCAAGTCAACACATGAATGTTTTCCTCCTATCCACCCGTACACCAAAACATCCGCCGACCTTAATGTAGATCTTCCCTCTAGTGGGTCAGTCAAGAAGTTCACAAGTGCCTCTTTCTTCACAGATATTCCCGCGCACTTAAAAACATCAAAAAGGACATCCCGAACAAAGTCATGTCTGTATTTGAAGCCTGGAAGCTCTCGACAATGAATTGCATGCTCCCCAAATCTATCCAGACATGCCTAATGACAAACAGGGCATACCTCATCAGCAGGAAATAAAGGAATCATCAGACGATACTTGAGGATAGTGCGATACTCTACTGGGGACATATGTTGGCCTAATCCGTCAATTGGGATAGCTAGCAGAAAATCTTGAGCATCGGCCGACTGTAAGCATCCAAAAACTGCTTTCTGTCTGATAGTCAAGTTAAAGTTAACCTCCATGTCCTTAACAATTTTACTAAACAGGGCACTCGCCAAAACATGTTGGGCTTTAGGGGGGACGACGTCCTTGCTAGTGAAACTGCTAAAGTCAAAAGTTGGAATTATATCACGGAGACCATCCAAAGCATTGTAAAAATCAGAGTCCATGCCACATACTCCACTATCCCTCAATATATTTTCTTGCAACACCCAAAACTAAGCTCTAGAAGCCACAAAAGCATACGAGCTTGCCTCTACCGCTGAGTACAAGCCGAATCCCCCAACCTTAATAGGTAAGAAAGCTATCCTCCATTGAAAATCCCCAAAGAAAGCACCTCCACCAACCACAATGTCTTTAACTGTACCACGCAACTCTTTATCAAACAAAATAGTTGCATCTTTCATGTAAACTGGTTGACACGTCCTTAGGCCAAAAAACAGTTTTGCAATACCCATGCATGAGCGAAATAAAAGAAGCTCACTTTGTGGGTCCCTTAACCAAGGAAGAAGATGCATCACCTCAACAACCCTGACAGCTCTCTTCATGGTCACCTCCTCGATAAAACATTTATCTCGACTAACAGCCCCTCCGAGCAATTTCACCCCCAACGTCGGTCTCCCAATATCCGAAGAAAACAACCCTCACAGAGTTTATTTCCATCACATGAAGGCCAAAAGATCTCAGTCTTACGAATATTTAAATCGAGACCCAATCCTGGGCCTGTCTCCCAGATGATATCAAGTGTTTTAGCCACTTCCCTTGAATCTCCTATAACAGTCCCATCATCAAGATACCATGCATGAAGAAAAGGCTTGCAATTGTCTCTAATCATATGAATAAGAGGGTGTAACACAAGCGCAAAAAGGAGCGGTCCCAATGGGTCACCTTGTTGTACCCCAGTGGCTGACATAATATGCTCATCCCCAATATATAACCTTGCTTACTGCCCATAAAGAAACTCAACCCACAAAGAAATAGATGGACATCTCACTCTTACCTCACGAAGAAGTGCCGACCTATTTACCATGTTGAAAGCATTTGAAAAATCTACTTGAGCATAACTAAAGATCCATCTCCATGCCGCTCACTCAACACCCTATTGACACTATGCAAAATGACCTCTGCACCACCTGATATCCCAACCCCAAACTGAAAGTCATTAAGATATTTAGTCATATCTTTACCGACTCCTTTCATGGCAACCTTAGATACCAGACGCCTCCAAATAGTGCCTACAGCAATAGGGCGTATCCCACCATCCGGCTTTAATAACGGTGTCAAAGGTGCGGAAGCAACAAACTCTGACAAACTCTTGGGACATCTTCCTGCAAGCCACAAATTAACCACTTGAGTGATAGCATCTAAAAGATCTCTTCCCACAGCAGAGCCTTCTCCACACAATGCGTTTAATAGGTGTTGAGCCCGCAAACCGTCTCTGCCACACGATGTTCCTTTAGGGAACAATTTAATACATCTGAACACAGTGTCAACATCAACCACCAGAGGAGCTTCAGAAAACAAGGTAGTCGGCACGGAGGGAGGTGGCTTGTATGAATGTTTATCCCCCAAAATTTTCATGGTGTCTTCATTGTATGGGGCTACTCTAGATGACCCAAACACCTTCACGGCCGCTGTGAAGTGCCCATCTGCCACCTTACGGAGACATTGCTTGATGTTAGTGCTCATCTTTTTAGTGTCCTCCTCAATATTATGTTTCCCATAATCGTGACCATTCTGTCTGTGATTGCCCAACACACGACCAACTAACGTGGCGAGACCATTTGTTTCTTTCCAAGTAGCCAAACATTCCAAAATATGATGTTGTTGCACGGACTTGCGATTCCCGGACCTACGATTCCCGGACCTACGATCCCGCCTATTTTTAGGTTTGACCACCTGTAATGTGCACCGAGGAAGAAGCAACAATTGAACCCAAACACTTATAGAACCTGACTCAACAACCACCTTATAAAGAGCCTCTTTCAATGCTTGAGAGAAAGCCATACGACAACTATTAGGTATACTTTTCACGGTGCAGATAGGTACCTGGAGAATTCTCTCTAATAACCTTGAGTCCAATACTAGCCCCTCCTGTTCACCAAGAGTATCGACATCCTCTGTAGATGGTTTTAGAATACCTACAATGTAGCTCTCAACCTCTCCTGAATCAAGAGTAACACGAACCGAACCATCGGAAAAATGACATGCCCGACTCAAGGCGCGAATAGTCATACACCTTCCACACAACCATTGTCTAAGCCCCCTCAAGGACTCCTCCAAAGTCATAAACAAGCTCAAATCCCTCTCGATGGCTTCTCGTAACGAACTTTTCCGTTCATCACTACAAAGGTGTTGTATCTTGAGATGAGACACCATATGAGAAATACCCTTACTCCCTTCCCTACCATCCGAGCAACAATGGAATCCACATAATGGACAATGCAAGCCTCCAATTTGCGTAGAACCCATTGAACAATGCAAAATTGTGCTTTTGGTTTACTCAAAATAGAAGGGTTTTGATAGAATAAAAATTAAAGTACCCAAAAAAAGACATTTTGGTTGAGAACTTTTATCAAATAGCTTGTGGGCATAAAAAAAAGGAAACAATATTTCAACCAAGTTGAAACCAAAATCAACAAATAAGTCCTAAAAAAAGAGAAATTAGTAGAAGATGAGACAACATAGGAAAGGAAACCAACCAACTATCATAGAAGAAAATGAAATAAATAATTTAAGTTGCCAAATTGAAGTTGCTGTTTTGGAGATATGTTTTGTAATGCAAATTTTACTTGAAAAATATTATTTAATACTGCCTTTTTTTTTTTAATGTGAGCAATAAAAAAGAGTGAATGGCAAACATCTTAATTTGGAAGACCTCGGCTCGACTCATTTTCAGTCCTATTGGAGGTGCTTCTTATTGAACTCCTATTGAATTTTTAGTAAAATGCTACTTTATTGTCTCTTTATATTGGTTACATTATTTTTTTATTTTGCTAAAAATAGATTACACTTTTTTTTACAAAGTCCATATTATAACTCTGGAATGAACTAAGTTATTGGGCACAAGTGATTAATAGATTTCACTTTGAGAAGTAATCTTCGATGGATTCACCAATCTTCATGTTGAGAACCTCGAAATCCTTCTTCAGAGCTTATAGTTGAGCTCTTTTCACCTTTGTTGAGCCTTGATATTTTTGACGCATGAAATCCCATATTTCTTTCGCTGTGTTTCTTGTAAGGATGATTTCAAGAATTGTTCTATCAATTGCTTGAAACAGAAAGTTTTTCGCCTTCAAATCTTTCAATCTACTCTCATCTGCAACCTTCTATTGCTCTGGTGTTGCACCAGCTGGTGCAGTGACGATTCCTTGTTCGATGAGAGACCAATACTCCTTTGATCTCAACAAAATCTCCATAAGCATGACCCAGTGATCATTGTCACCATCAAATCTTGGGATTGAGGGTTGCATAAAGTTGTTTGATTCCGCCATGGAAGCACAAACAAAGAAAAGATGAAACTTTGTGTAACTAACTTCGGTTATTAACAAAGAGGATTGAAATTGGTAACTGATACCAGTTGTTAAGCAAAATGGAGCTCATTCATTTCATTCACAATACAATGGCTTATATATAGCCAAGTACTCCACAATACAAACAAATCAGTTACTACTAGTAACTGTCACTGTCAAACTAACAATGCTAACTACTTGTAACTGTCAAACTAACAACACTAACTACTTGACTTCAAGCACAAGCAACATACACACATATTTTCTTACTTAGAGCCTAAGGCATACACACTAATGCAAGAGAGACATGACTGGACAAACTAACGTATTTTGTCTCAATCTAACGCAAAGTCCATTTGATGCGCAAAATAGAATAGTGACAAAAAATATATAAGAAGTTGGATAAAGACATGACACCATAGTGACAAATTAAATATTTATCCTTTAATATGTTTGATGCACACATGATAAGAAACATGACAACATTAATAGTTACTACTTTTTAAATTTTAATTTTGTAACATTTTTTTATTTGTAACTATGACACGATTATGTCATATTTAAATGACAAGATTACTCTTGTGAAATAATTACATACATCTCTATTTGTAATAAATCTTTAATATTTTAAATTTTTAAAAATTAAATAAAATACTAAAAAATAAATAATTTTAGAAGTCTCGTTTACTATTTACTATTTACTTGATTATCCTCTTCTATCACTATTCACTTGTAATGTTTCTAACTTGAAACTTTTAGGGAATACTACATATATTTGCAATTTGAACATGATCTAGCAGAGAGAAAAGAGGTGTTTTAAGAGCAGCACAACAATGTGAACTTGATTACTTAAGGGAATGGGGGTGCCCCATAGGAAAGGATATTGAGGATTTACAGAAACGTTTGGACTATGGTAATTTAGGTACTTATTATCTAATCTAATATAATTACATCTAAATATAATATAAGAGTGGACATGATTTTTCTAAAGTTGTTGAACTACAAGCTAATTTAACTTTGTGGTTGATAGAAGCATCAGTTTGGTTATATAACATGAAACATGCTAATCATAAGACAAAGAAAAAGAGAAAGAAAAAAAAAGTAATGTATCTTCACAGACAAGAAAGAAACACACCGGCTCTGTCCATCTGAAGAAGATTATGGTCAGACTCAGGCAGTGAAGGAAGGTTTGTCACCGTCGATTATTTGGCATTCTTGGAACATTTGTGTTGTTCATTGGAGTTGCTCTACCTACAACTGCAGCAACATTTGCAAGTTATTTTTATATGTTCATAAGAAGCACACTATTTAATGTTTATGTTTTCTTTTGGCTTGTGTATATTTATATTATAGGAAAAGTGTTACTAGTGAGTTATGTTATCCCTTGCATCTATTCTTTTTATGTCACTAAAAATTATATATATGATGATTAAAGACTAAACTTAGAAGGTCTCTAATTTATGTTCTTGTTCAGGTACTAGTGAGTTATTATATAAAAAACGTATGACACTTGAAGTGTTACTGTGTTAGCCTTGTAACCTCAATATGTTATATTCAAATAGTCACTTTAATAAATTCATATTATATTAAGTGTATAAGAAATTAAGTCGCAAATAAACGGTTTCAAACCCACTTAAAGTGTAAATTGGAGTTTAATTTTAGCATAGACTAGTTTCTCTTTTCGGTACAAAGCATAGGCTTGGTGACCAAAGACAGACCAAATCACTATACTCATAATCGAGTTTTAGAACTTTTCAAACAAACACAAAGTATATCTTATTTTCATATAACAAATAGATACAAAATTAAATTACATACTTATCTAAAAAAGAATTTTAATCAGATACTAGTATTCTTTATTATTATAGCACGGTTGATAACTTCAGAACATAAGGAAACAATAAAATGAATCATTATGCTAACAGCAAAAGTCAATTGAAACATTTTGCAAAGTAGAGATTGAAAATCTTCTAACAGACTAACTTGTTTGAAATTATTCTGAGGTATGCCACAGCAATGAAATATCAAAATTATAAAATCAAATAGTGCACAAGGATAGAATATATTAAAGAAAATAACTGACAACATAAAATACAAGTTTTTTCAGCAGTCTAAATACCAAGAAAATGTAAATGATTAAAACTTAAGATCCAACTTTGACAATAAACCAAAAACAAGGGCAAAAACCAATTCTCTAACAGTCGTCTAGAAGAGTAACTCATGAGGCTTCACACCAGCTTTCAAGGAAAACCTGGCACCTAGGTAAGTCTTCAAGTCTGGAACACTCTCAATGGCTTTTAACAAACCTGCATCGACAGTCTTCTGATCGTCCTTCTTTTCCTGGGGGAGGACTTTTTTATCCTAAAAAGGTAACAACATTGTAAAGATCAGCAAAGACGGCAAACTCAAAACTCATAAAAGATTGATAAAAATCACTACAGAAACAATAAAAATCAACAAACAAACGAACCTCCTTATCTGCCTCAAAGAACTCTCCCTCTCCCTTCTTTGTCTTTTTTGCGGACTCCTTTGAGAAGTACTTGTCATCAAACTTATCAACATTAACTGAAGAAATGTCTACTTTGGTTGATGTGCCAATAACATAAGCCTGATTCACACGCCTCAAAGGAACTCCGTTAATCTTGAATGGACCTGAAGCAGAAATGATTGAACAAATATAGACCAGTCAGAGATGAGCAGAGACTAGAATATACCGTTAAAGAATGATTACCAATATAAATGCACATCACCTTCATACAATTACAAAAAGCTAAAGTATATTGAAGAAAAAAAAGAAAAACTAGGTTTAGCATGCAACTAGAAGGCACGGGCAAGTAAACAACTTAACTCGACAATCCTGTCTGTGGTGCATTGATATGTTTTGCTTATACTAAAATAAACTAGGCAAAACCTATGGAAACGTATCAAATCATCTACATAACTTATATCCAAACACGGAAATATGTACTTCATGTAATCAATTACAAAATCCAACTATATCAAGCAATAATATCTGAATAACCTTTCTAATTAATCTTCCTCTTTGTCTATAAAAAATGCAATAATATCCAAGTACCCATCTCTAAACCAATTATTCATCAAAAGTCAAAAAAGAACAACAAACATAACCAATAAACTCAACAAATTCACCTTGAGAACAAATGAAGTATCCTCCACCAAATTATCAAGACAAGAACAGAACCAATAATCGTAATCCAAAATGCATATGGTATACAACAACTGAGGCAATAACACAAAATGAAGTAATCCAAACAATGTTCATTCCTGAAAAATAATAATTACCAGTCACTAGAAGAAGTCCAGAAGGAAGCTGCTTAAGAAACACAACTCTCTTCCCCTTAAATCTTCCGGCAAGAATAATCAACACTGTGCCGGGAGTAATGCTAGCCCTGAAAACAACAAGTAAATCATTCATTCATTCAACTAACTTCAACTTCAATTAATCATCAAAACACTAAAAATTAACAATATAATCTCAATTTTCCAACTTATATAACAACATTTATCAGATCCAAACTAAACTAACACCAATTTATCGATAGAAATGAACGAAGAAAACAAACCTAAGCTTAGTAGGTTTTGGTTTGTGCTTGTTACGGAGAGGCTTCTTAACATCATCGGCGGGGTAAAATTTGGGAGGCTTCTCAGCGGGAGTTTCAGGTTTAGCGACGGGATCATGACGAGGGAAAGCGCCGCCGTGTTTGGCCTTGATAGCCCAAAGACCTCTCTTGTGGTACATGGTAGACCTAGAGTATTTTCCGATACCCCTGATCAATTCAGGGTTACGGCTTACTCTAGCGGTTTTTGCTTTCGGTGCCATTGCCGCTGTTGTTGGTTGTGTTTGCTTCCAAAACCCTAATTTACTCACAGTGGTAGTTTTCATTTTCAATATATTTATATCTTCGGTTTGGATCTCTAAACAGGCTTGGTTCTAGCCCAGCCCAATTCTATTTCATTTTCTTCACTTTTCTTTTGTATTTTTTTTAATTAATATTCTCTTTTGATTAAGTTTTATTAATTAATAAATATTGTATGTGTATATTGAATATAAATATAGAATTTAATTTATATGCATCGTCGGTGTAAAGTTATTTTACACATGCGTCCAATAATATATCGACACATCATGTATGGTAATTAAAATACATGATGTGTCACATTCATTAAATGATGTGGCAACACATTATTAGATGTATGTGCAAAAAAAATTTACACCGACAGTGCATAACAATTAAACTCATAAATATATTGACAATTCTAAATTAGACCAGTCCAATTCTCTACTTTTTCTAATTAACATCGGATATCTATGTGTGTTTTTAATAACATATCAGTTGGTCACTGTAATTTTCACAAATTCATTATGTTATTGAACATATGTTATATATATTATGCAAAAAAGAAAGATTTAGTTATTATTACAAAAATAAATTTGACTAACTAGAAATGTTGTTTTTATTGGTAAATTGAACTCTGTTAGTCTCATAAATTTCAGAATACAATTATCTTCGTACATATTTAATAAGCTTATTTTTTTTCCTTTCATTTTGGCATTGCTAGTAAAAATTAGTGGATAATAGATGATCTTAGTTGATAGCGGTGTGCCAAAAAAAATAATTGATAGCGCGGATAATTGGTTGAAGTGTTTGATAAAATTAATGGTTAAAAAATATAAAATGACATGTTTTTTTTGTTAAAAATGAAATTTATATCCATCAAAGTTTAAGATAAAAATGACTCTATTTAAAAAAACAAAAAGATAAAATGAGTCAAAATAATCGTTTAAGATAATTAGAAGCAAATAATTTTAACAAGTAAGAACTTTGGAACAATAAATCAAGAAATAGCTTCTTTTTTTTTGACAAAAATCAAGAAAATAGCTATATAGTCTATTTGTCACAAAAACTATTAGCTCACAATGGATAATTTAGAATGTATAGCGTTTAAGCGTGTACGATTAAGGTAATGTTGTTAGGTAAGAATTTTTTGAGATACTATTTTCAGTGAGGTTTGAATTTATAGCTTATAATATATCATATTTTCTTTATTTTTTATCTCCGTAATCTTGATTGAAAAAAAATAGATTGATTAAAAAAATATGTTTAGGTCATTTTATATTTGAGTTAGAATAACCATTAATTTTACTAAACACTTTATTGGGTGAAAGTGAATACTACTAAGTGGAAGCTGTTTCAGTGTCTCGTGGCATTTACCTTTAAGTGTTTGCACTTCAAAAATCAAAGACAAGAGAGGAGTACACTAACCACAAAATGGTACCCTGATTATTATTTTTTGGATCTGAATAATGGGTCAGTTAAGGCAGTCTTTCTTTTTTGCACATCCCTAGTTTTCTTCAAATCCAGTACACTAAATTCCAAACCCGGGAACAAACTTTACAAACTAAATAGATTGCATGATATAGAAGTGAGTGATGCTTATTAAAATTTACAAGCATTACAACCAGCAATGTTGATAGTCATAATAACTCATACTGTAACTCATAAGCTCACATTTTCCATGAGGTCTTGTCCACTTTGTGCCAATGAGTTGAGCCTCACCACCTATATGCAATAACGGGAATACGACACAATATATACCAATGAAACATGAACACTCCTCAGATTAGCCGTGTCCGTCTCGAGGGATCGATGTGGGTGGGAAGGGCGCTTTCCACTATATGAGCTAGGAAAGCCATCCGACACCGACACACTTAATTATGTCATTTTTTTCAAATTTTTATCAGTGTCGACGTGTCAGTGTCCGTGCTTCATAGGTACATACAAACACTACAGTTGTAAATATGTACTACTACTTGAGCAGCTCCTGTTTATTCATATACACCAATGGAGCAATAAATGTCACCTGATCAAACTAGAAAGAATTTGTGAGACCAAGGAGGAGAAATTAATCTAAGCATGAGGTGTTTTTGAATTCTTGATCCTGCAGGACATGCACATATTGGTAGAAAGCAGACAGAATTTAACCATAAGGACAACATAAATCAATGTATCGCCTACAAGAAGCATAGAGGAAAAATCTAGAACAAATCTTAAAATTAGAAAGGGTATGGAAAAAATTTAATATGCATACTTTGTTGAAGATGATTTTCGGCCTCAAAAGCTATATGCCAATCACAAGTCAAACACAATTCACAAAACTAAGGCCACTATGAAGATTTTCCCTATAGTTATTCCATCATTTTCATCCTAGTCATTTTTGAAAGCTTTGAATGACATCTATAAGGTCAAGTGTGAAACAAAAGGTAGTTACTGCACATAAGGTCAATGACATCTATAAGGTAGTTACTGCAAAATAAGAAGAAACAAAAGGTTGTTACTGCACAATAAGAAACAAAAACAAGCTGAATACACAAAAAGTATGTCTGTTTCTTCATTCTCTCTTTACAAAGTAACTTGGTAAAGTCTATAGAAAGCAGATGGTTTTCATGACTTGGTAGCAATCTTCATTGATGAAAAAATCAAAACAGAAGATAGATTAAGAGCTTCAATTCAACTTGGGAGCTGCATGAATTTTTATGAACAAAATGCTCTTGTAAATACACAAAAACTTGGATATAGAATTGAATATACAATTCTATAGTCCATAAAGTTCATTTCTTAGACTGCATAGTTCACAAATATAAAAATATTCCTAACCAATGTAAACTTGGTTAAGTTCTACATGTCATATTAGTCCTATATAAGATTAAATTTACAAAGTAACTTACGTGTCTAAATTTTTTTGCAAAGGCAAAGAATATTATTATTAAGGACAGGCAACCCAAGTACAAAGTTTTAAACCAATACATATACACAACACAATGCCCACAACAAGCCTATGGAACATCAAGTTACACCTGTGCAAAACGATGCCAAAATTATAAGCTACTCTCGGCTCACCACTTATAACAACAAACACCCCTCTACCAATTGAATTCGAATAATGAATAAACTTCCTCTACACTCATGTCAGGCAGTATCAACACACAGTCAAATTCCACTAGAATTTTGCATTCAACCCCAATCTAATGGATCAGTTCTTTTAGCAGACATCAGTGAGATCACCAATGCAGCAATACGGCGGCTTCAGCAGCTAACGAGCATTTAAGCGTTGATGCCCTAGGACCTCTCGCCAATGCCACTAGCTATGCTCAGGCACCAGAAACCATATTAGTTTCCAAGCCGACCCGGACAAAGTCTTTTGAGGTACTACCAAGGCACCAACAGAAAAATGCAGCGCGGATAAAGTCGATGCACACGAACACGACATGTAAGTAATGCACAGCAGCTGCAACACAGAAGAATAAAACATCCAAGCCTGCGTCCTGAGCTTAAATAAAAGCTGGCCCTAATAGTAAACCTCCAAAATTCAGTCCTGATCAAGAAAGGACCCTCCGAGACAAAGTAAAAGCACCTGAACAAGGGTAACAATTCTACCCAGCATTCAATTCCGAATCTAATATCAAAATTGATTCATGACAAAACAAGGGTAACAATTCTGAGGGCATTTATCAATCAACTAAACCAACACTTCCTGCAATTGGCGAGCTGCACTAACAGATTCTAAATAGCACATTTTCACATCAGACGTGATCAACTAAACAATCATATCAGAACTCTCAAGGATCCATTTTCACATCAGACGTGATCATCTAAACAATCATATCAGAACTCCTAAGGATCCTATTTTATAGAAAGAATAGAAACAATCCAATTAAAGAATAGAAACAATCCAATTTCTGTGTTATGCCCTTAAATACTTGCATTGTTACTTAAAAACTTGTTTATGCATTTCACATTTGCTGTAATAGTTTTACTGACAGTGTTTCTGTAAAAGCTGATAATACTTACTTGGTAGATTTTATGTGCTTAAGGATTTGGTACCCTTCAAGATTGCCAACCTCGGTGAAGGGAACATCTATGTTTTCCTTCTCAATGAGTATCATCCCCATGGCTCCCACATCTTGTAGAATTAGCTTCTTCATATTCCGCGTGATATTTCGATCATCATTAACACAGATAACAATCTTTCCTGCAACTTTTTTGCTATCTAGTGATCCAGGATAACAATTGCAGCATTTTAGAGAACATTTTCACACTTTTCTTACAGCTTCTGTCAACTAGTATTAGTGTCTTCGTATATGTATGTGTGTGTATGTATATATATAATAGTCTAATAGATGCAATTACTATTTCTATGTTGCCAGTATTAATTCCATAGACATGAAATGCTAACTCAAGTTATTTTTAGTCTTTAAAAGGATGGCAGTAACATGAATCATGATAAGAACAATCAGTATCACAAGTAGCTTCTGTTTTAGGTGTAAATTTGGCTGCAAATTCCTCTCCGAAGACAAGTGAATATATCGTTGAGCGAGTAAGGTTTGAGAAGTTAATGCCGGTTCCTTGGCAACTCAAACAATTAAGAGAAAAATGAATTTTTAGAGAACATGAAAAATGAATACTTGCATTGTTAACTTTGTTTCAATGATCCATTTTTCCATAGTCACTATTCAGTGAGGATATATGGTAATGTGATTTCTAAATAATCTCAATTTATGTAATTTCCAATCCATTTATCACAAATTGTATTCTCTGAGAACATATCAATATATCATTATACTAATATTTTTTAATTCAATGGATTTCCTACATTTTTAGTTCAATAGGATATACTAGAGACTTTCTAAAGTTCTAAGTTTCTAACTTCCTGCATTTTGGATATAATGGAGTATGTGCAGTGTCACTAATTGAATACTACAATTTTGAACATCCAGGGAACCATGTACTGAAAAATTTATTTTTGCATCTATCTTTGAGTTTAGTCATATGATGATGGAAATTAAGTAATGCAGTCTGCAAAACCGATTTTCCTTTTTTCTACTTAGCTTGGAATTGTTGGTTCAGTGATCCTTGGGTGCAGCAACCAGACTCTTCATTACTCCTCAAGTCCTATGTGTTTTTTTGCTTACCGGCTTCTGAGGCTTAGGAGAACCTGTAATTCTTTCAACATTTGTTATAGTCGAAATTAAGTTTGTTGGATCGCCATTGCCTATTTCCTCTGCATGGATTTTTAAATGTCTGGTCATAAAATTGTTTTATGGAGGTGGACAGATGATTATTTTGTTAAAAACAAAAAAGACCGCAAAGGCATACAAACCAACTATTGTTGGCCCCCCCCGCCACCTATACTTTGCGGCACTGAAGAAATATTATTAAAAACTAAGGGAACTATATATTTTTTTATTTTTGAAGAAGCCAAAAAATCATTTGCCACATTAAAAACTTTATCATGAAAATCTAACGGGATAAAACTTGACAAGGTAATAAGAGTACAAAACAAACAACAACAAACGAAGATAACCTTTGACAAAATCTGAAATGCTGATTCAATTCATAGAAAAAACAAAATAAAATCCATGAAGCAACAATGCACAGTTCAGTCATGTCATGTACTTCACCACGAGCAGTAGTATTATATGCAAAAACAAAATAAAATTCACTGAATAGCTTTGACAGAAATATATCTTTGAATTGTATTGAAACTGGTAAATGAAGGAAACAGAATTCACTGATTAGATTGTAAAATCTGATACATTATGTAAATGAAAGAAAACAGCACTGCAGGACAATTTTCAACCAAAACCAGAATTGTGCAGCACAATCTTTTGGAAGAGCACAATCAACAATCATAAGAAGTTCCATTGCAAAGCATTACACACATTTATATCTTGGCTTCCCAACAACTAGAGCATTCCACATATTGGAATATGACAGTGAACTCAAAGTATTTACATCTAGAGACTTCCCAACAACTTGAGCAGAATTGGTTCGATCGACCTATAAGCATGAAATATAAAGTTTGAAGAAATTGTTGACATTTAAGATTTTGAAAGAAAGATTCATGATTAAATACAACCACAACCAAAAACATTACCTTTTAATGGCTGTGTATCTGGAAACCTGGCCTTCATCATACAATTCTTTGACATGCTCTACACAAAACAAAATCAAAAGACAAGATTATAAAAATGAAAAAGAAGTACAAAATGCAATACAGTAAAAAAAAAAAAAAAAGATGAAGGGAAGGGAGAATAGAGAGGCTACCAGTTTAGGTGGAAATGCGACAATCCTCTTCATATTAGAAGCAACCCCAACATCACCAAATCTTTAATTTTGGAATATGTGCTATCTTGTCCCAGTCCTCCCCTGTTCCCTCCTTGCATCGTTCCTCTAATGTTGGACATCCTTCAATTTCCAGAAACTCAAGAGAAGTGAGGTGTCGAATACCCTCCGGCAACCATCGCAATCCTTTACAATACTGAATCGTTAGAGATCGAAGGGATTGTAGACTTTCCCAATTTTGCTCTGGTAAAGACTCAAGCTCATTGCAGAAAGAGATACTCATATGCTCCAAAGCTAGGTTAAAGGGTTGATTTGGTAACTCCTTCAATTTTGGGAAATTGAATATTCTTAGAGTTTGAAGAAAAGTAAGGTTTGTGAACATCCCCTCTGGGAAGGATGTTATTCCTTCACCGCCACTGAGTTCAAGGATGGTAAGACTGCGGAAGGTAGAGATTGACCTCAGTAACTCATTGTTACATCCATAGACAAAGAGATCTTTAAGAGATGGAAGACATGGTAGTAGTCCAAGTTTAGGGCAAGAGATGATTTGCAAACGAGAAAGACAAGGAAATATGTCCCCTCTTTCCACTTTCAATAACCCCTCTATGTTTCGTAACTTATATAATATGAGTACCTCCAGAGATGGGAAAACCCTCACCTCCATACCATCGTGAGATCCTTCATCCAAGTATTTTATATTATCCATATTGTCTAAGACCAGTTTTTTTAGAGATTGCAGTTTACCAATTGAAGGTAGCCGCACACAATTGATACAATCTTGAAGTATAAGATAAACTAAATTACTAAGAATACTTATCCAACTTGGTAACAATAATCCTTCATAGTTAACTATTGTCAACTTCTTGAGATTTGAGTGAGGTTGAAGCACTTCAAGTACTTGTTCAGCACTAACAGCAGGGGTGTTTGTAAATTCACCACTTCTTTTCCATGACAAGCATAATTCTTGGAGGTCTTTTTTACACATCAAATTGGCCTCTTGAGCTTCCGATAAACTGCCGACATTATTTAACCCTTCGATAACCAGTTCTCCGCCAAGGTTTAGAACACGTAATTCTGCCAAGCTATGACCTTTCTCTAAACTAACAATGTATAAACATAATGTTCTTAGGAAAGATAATTTTCCAATGTTTGGAAACAAGCGAGACAGAGAAAGACAACCAGCAACGACTAGATGTCTAAGATTTTGTAAGCAAGCCAAGCGTTTTGGAAGACAACTCAGTTTATCACAATGTTTGATTTTCAATATTTCCAATTTTTGTAAGCTACAAATTGAATCAGGCAACATTTCTATGTCAAGGGAACGAAGTTCCAAATACCTTAAATGAATGAAACTCCCTAGTGATGGTATGTGGATAAAAGATGTGCCTAAAACCCGAAGAAAATGATTTGTTGGGAAGTAATGATGTTGTTTTTCAGAATATTGGTTCAGCTCAAAAAATGTTCGCAAGGATTCAACTTTTTTGAAGGCACCCTCATTGATTGATAACAAGTTTTTGCGGTGAACACTTATGTGGTGTGTGCTTTTTGACAAACTAGTCATGTTTGCATCCTCCAAATACAAACATTCTTGCCCCATTATTGACTGAGCAAGATCATGGACAAGATCATGCATCTTGAAAGAAATCTCACCAGAATCTTCATCCGTCTTAATGTCTTGAAAGAATGACTTTTGGCACAGTTCATTCCAAATCATGCTGCCAACATCTTCAACCTCCAAATTATTCCTAGATGAAATAAATCCATGAGCCATCCAAAGATGAATCAATTCTTCCTTCAACATTATTATATCTTTGGGAAATATAGCACAAAAAGTGAAGCATTGCTTTAAGGTCGGCGTTAAATAAGAATAACTCAATGTCAAGGCTGGCAAAATATAATTGTCACTCGGTGAATCCCAAAGTCTGCTTTCTTTAATTTCAAGCCATTCTTTTTCTGTACTCCTAGAGCGCATTAAACCTCCCAATGCTTGTGCAGCAAGAGGCAATCCCTTGCACCTTTTTGCTATCTCCTTGCCTATTTCCACAAGCTCTACTTGTTCTTCTCTGTCAATTCCAAATGCATATTGTTTGAATAACAACCAACATTCATTTTCAGAGAGACCAGACAAATGATGAGCTTGACATGTTCCCATGATTGATGCGACAACCACATCGCGAGTGGAAACTAAACAAGAACTACCTTTGGATCCACTGGACAACACTGATTTCAACTGGTTCCATTTCTCTTGACTCAATCCGAATTTAAGTTCTTCATTTTTGTGCCAAACGTCATCTAAAACTACCAAAAAACTTTTACCTTGCAATAGCTCTTTCACCTTTCTTTGTATTACATCCAAATCCAAGGCATCATACTTCTCACTTTTGATAGATTCTATAATGGAACATAGAATCCTCTTGACCGAGAAAGTTTCAGAAACACAAACCCATATCTTTGTATCAAAATTGCGACTCACCCTTGGATCATTGTAGACCAATTGAGTGAGAGTTGTTTTTCCAACACCACCTAAGCCAACAATGGGATAGACGGAAAGGGAGTTAGAGTCCTTCGCTTGGTTGATAAGGAACTTGATAATCTTCTCTATATCATCTTTTCGTCCATACACTTCGGGTTCAGCAATGTTTGAGCTGGTTTGACGCCATTCTGCCACTTCAATTGTCATTTCCTTAGCAGTGACACCCTCTTGTAGAAGAAACTTGTTCTTCCTGTCAGCAATTTCATCGAATGTGATTGTAATTTCTTTCAATCTCTTACCAATGTCACGGCGAAACATGATGTTCTTTGGTTGGAAACAGGATGAGCCCTTAAGTCGATTGGATTTAATGGAACACTCATCAAGAATATCATCAAGCACATATACAGCATCTTTGAGTTGTTGTAGCCATACCTTAACAGCGCGGTCAGCGAGTTGTTTCTTCTCAGCATCTTCTAGAACAGCCTTGATCAGATCTAAGTTGGATGATAGCTTTTGAGCCTTTGAACTAATTCCAGAAATGGTTGAAAATTCATTTTGAAGCAGAGAATTCAAATTCTCAAATGCAATTCCAAGTAAAGCTTCAGCCATTTTTTGAGAAAAGTAATAGTCAAAAAAATGAGAAAGTGGTTTAGATTGAAGGAGTGTTGAATTAAACAGAACAAAAGAACTGTGAGGTGAATGCAATCGTATAGCAAATAGCAAGTAGCTCAATAATTATGAAGAAATATCCACGAAGCCATTAGTTCAATAATTTATCCAACTTGCCAACTTTTCAATGACAAATTTATGATTGTGGGTCCATTAATTACATCAAGCAAGGACGATTTCCAACTGTTTATGGGACCAATTACTCTTGTTTGTTTTATGCATTTACTGGTGTCACTGTGTGTGAACACATAAGGTAGTAAATAATTGAATAATGGAACTATCAAGACTTGTTGTGAACTTTTATAATGATGTCCATTGTTATTATTATTATTCAGTGTGTTTATGTTTTCCTAATCAGATATTAGTACGTTTTTGCATAATATGCCTCTTAGCTCTTCTTCATGCTTCTATTTTCCTTTTTAGACTTATCCATTGCACTCTGACAGGTTGTGTTTGGGAAATGTGTAGACACGCTAATTTTACACCGATAATGATGCTCTTAGTACGTTTTAAGTTGAAAGTGTGTTCGAGTGTCAAGCATGTGTCTCTGTGCACAGAACTATAGAATAGATACCTAGTGAGGAGGTCCAGAAATGAAGAATCGAATAAGTCTAACATCTAAGCTGATAAAGATTTTGTGGTTTTAATGTCTCTGCCCTTAGGTAACCCATAACAATTGTATATACAAGCTAAACTGGAGACTAAATTTTGAATTAGTTTGTACAAAATAAACAGGCAGTAGTGAGAATACTGATGTTAAAAATCACAAACTATAGTAGACATTGTTTGTTATTTAAAAATCAGACATTGAGAATACTGATGTTATATTAAGAATTAGTTTGTACAAAATAAACAGGCAATTCAGCAGAATAAGTTTGTGATTTTTAAATTGTTGGTTGGTATAAATAATCTTCATATTTCGAATGAGTCATAAACTTTCCCATATTTGCTCCGGTAAAGACTCAAGCTCACAACACCGACAGATACTAAGACACTCCAAACATGACAAGTCTTCTTCTTATAGAAGAGGTAGAGTACACTACAAGTAAGTTACAGTAACATGTATAGTAATACCTACCATAAGGTAGTTACAATGCTGTTATAACAGAAAATTGAAGCTAAACTAGTAGTTACACAATTACTTGTAAAGCAAGGTACACAATGAGCTTGTACTTTAACAATTCTCAAGTTGGGAGACAAGTTAGGTTTATCAACATCCCCTCTGGAAAAGATTTCATGTCTTTATCACCTCTATAGAGCTCAAGAGTGTCTGCGTTTCACCATTACTATTCCATGACAAGCATAATTCCTAGAGGCCTCTTTTACTCATCAAATTGGCTTCTCGAACTTAATATAAATTACCAAAATAAACATGATGTGTGCTTCTTGACGAATTTGGATCCTCTCCAATTTTTTTTCTGTAATTCCCTCTCCAATTATTTTTATGTGTCTTTCTCTCTCATCATTTCTTCTCTCTCATCATTACTTGTTTATTTTTTATTATTAATTTCTCTCTCTTCATATGAGAGAGAAAGACACATAAAAATAATTGGAGAAAAAAAATTGGAAGTAGCATGTCAATAATTATGAAGAAATATCCATGAAGCAATTAGTTGAATAATTTATGCAAGTTGCCAAATTTTCAATGACAAATTTATGGTTGTGGGTCTATTACATCAAGCATGGACGATTGCCAACTGTTTATGGGTCCAAATCCAATTACTCTTGTTTTATACATTTAGTGTGGTGTCAGTGTACTACTATAAGGTAGGATTTGGATCCTCTCCAATTTTTCTCTCCAATTCCCAGGATTCAAATCCCTATAAGGCATGTGTGTGTGAACACAGAAGGTAGTAAAGAAACTATAGATTTGGATCATCTCCAATTATTTTTATGTATCTTTCTCTCTCATCATTTCTTCTCTCTTATTATTACTTGTTTATTTTTTATTATTAATTTCTCTCTCTTCACATGAGGGAGAAAGACACATAAAAATAATTGGAGAGAGAATTGGAGAGAAAAAATTGGAGAGGATCCAAATCCAGAAACTATCAAGACTTGTTGCGAACTTGTTTCAATGATATATTGAGTTGGGATCCTCTCAATTTCTTATCATTTTCATTTCTTCCATTACCAAAAATTTTAAATGATTTTGGGTGTATAAAAGACATTTGGACCCACTTAATGTCACACTTTTACATTTATATTTCCAAAAATTTTACATTTATTATTAGAGTTTAATTGTTGTGCACCGTCATTTGTAAATGTTTTTTACACATGCATCCAATGATGTGTTGTCTGATCATTTAATGAATGTGACACATCATTTGTTTTTAAACACAATACATGATGTGTTGGTATATTATTGGATGTATGTGTAAAAAAGTATTACACCGACGGTGCACAACAATTAAATTCTTATTATTATTATTATTTAGTAAGTGTGTTTTTTTTTAATCAAACAAATTTACTGCATTTCATTAAAAACTACATGTTCAATACAAAAGGGATATCATGAACAATTGGCCGCCCTAGCAAGAGTATGAGCAACCAAATTCGCTTGCCTCCTAACAAACTTAACCTCAAAGTTTATAAAAGTTGACATAAGACTAAGGATATCATGAACAATTGACAGAAACTCAGAGTTGCCTCTACGCTTCATATGAATAGCCTCTATCAAAACTTTCGAATCACTTTCAAATTGAACTCGATCCAGTCCTCTATGTCTAGCTTCTTCCATTGCTAAAAGTAAAGCCCATGTTTCTCCTTCTACATTATTATTATTATTATTTAGTAAGTGTGTTTATGTTTTATTTATATTCAACTTTAAGCACAGTAGGTGGTAATGACTTATTTTTAGGAAAAAGGATCTATTTGTAATTATAAATGTGATTGAGTACAATTTTGACACCATACCAAACTTGTTGGTGCCTGCTGGGAAATAAAATTGTAGCAAGTCTCACAATCTAATAAATGACCACATGCTAAAGGTTCTATTAAACCTACATTATTAAAAGGTAAACAAAATTGGACTATATTAGAGCATGGATTTGATTCATTCATATAAGAAAAATAACATGGGAAGAGGACAACATTACAACTAAACAAGCATCTTAAGATACTATCAAAGAGAAGGTCCTAGTAAGATTTTGTTGGGATTTGCCTTTGAATGGATGAAGGTTGCATGCAGAAAACAAGAGGTTGGTTCTGTATGTGGCGCGTCGTGCAGCTCCCTTCGCACGCCACGCATGTGTCAGTAAGATTTTGGATGTTGGATTTATTATTGGCGCATCACGCAGCTGCTCCGGCGCGGCGCGCGTATGTGTGTATATATATGCTCTGTTTATTGTTCTTCAGTCGCAAGAGAGAGAAAGGAACACAAAGTGAGAGAAAGCAAAGGGGTTATGAAGAGGGTTCTTCACCAACATCTATCTAGGGTTTAAGAGGGTTTCTCTTGGGTAATTTCTAGGGTTGGGTAACTTATTCTTTCTCTTGGAAACACTTATTGATTGAATCTGTTGGTCACGGGAAGAGATTCGGGAAAATGGTAGAAATTAGAAAATTTCTAATTTCTTGTAACTCTTGTGGTGAATCTCATTGTAATCAAGTAATTCAAGTGATAGTGGAACAGAGAGCTCTCTCTCCCCCAGAGTAGGTGGTTTTAGCCGAACTGGGTGAACAAATTTATCTGTGTTCTTTATCGCTTTCATAGTTTTAGCTCTTTGTGTGGTTAAATTGCTTATTTTTCATTTTGATTTGGTTGGTTGATTTATTTGCTCCACACACTCAAGGATTAATTGTGTGGTTTGTTTCGTCGAATTCACAACAATTGGCGTCCACCGTGGGGGCAAGGGATTAAATTGAATTAGGCACCATGGGTATCAAATGGGAGATCTAGGGACTTTCCAGAAATAATTTGGAACTGTGGAAAGTGAAGATGGAAGCAATTTTAATAGTCGGGATGATGGATAAAACATGGAGTGTTGTTATCCGGTGCCTCGGGAATAAAGAGCTAATCGAGATTGCGATGAAGGTTGGCCTGGAGAGACTGTGGTAGTAATTAATACTCGGATTCGACCTGGTGAGGCGGTGGTAATAATACTCGACATCGGCTTGGAGAGGCGCGCGGTGAAATAATACTTGACATCGGCCTAGAGAGACGGTGAAATAATACTCGACATCGGCCTGGAGAGGCGGTTGTAAGAATACTCGGGTATCGTTTGGAACAACAACTTATTTTGAGAATGCGGAGGTGCTAGTGGAAGTTGAGAATCAGTGGAGTTTTAAGTCGTGGACTTTGGATGCTCCTATCACACGTGTTTGAAGAATGAATATTTTTGAATCCCTAGAGCTAGTTGAAGGTGAAGTTTTTCATCTTGAAGACGGGAAAGCTTGTAAGGTTCAAGGTATGGGTGAATTTCTTTTACACGATGTGAGGTATTTTCTTGAACTTTGATGCAAAGATTAGTTGTACTATTGGTCATGCATTGATTACTAGTTTGTGATTCTCATGATGTGGTTGAGTTGTTGGACTTAGGGTGGAGACTTGTTAGTGACATAGGTTTAGTTGGACTAGTAAAACAAGATTTTCTAGATGGTTGAATTAAACTGGATTGTCGGAGACTAACAATGGCTTGAAGTGTGTTTCAGGCGAGTTTGACAGGTTTTGTGCATTACAAGGTGGAGACCTTGTGGGTTATGTTTCGATTGTGGCCGAAGAAGTACAAAACCTTGAGAGGATCTTCGGGGAGGCAATTGAAATCAAGGTAATCAGACTTAGTAAGTTGTATGACTGCTGGAGGTAGTTGAGTGCAAGGAGAGTTTGATGTTGCGACTTGTGGAATCACCTAAAATTCCAAGTTTTTTTTTTTATAAGCACCTAAAATTCCAAGGTTGGTTGGAGGCAAGCAATTCTTCGAGAGTACGAGAGACATTCCGGGGTTCGAAGAGGCTGAGGTGGAGCTTGTAGGGCTATCTCAAAATCCGAGGATAGTTGGAAGCAAGTGTATCTTCACGAGGACTGATTTGATCACTCTGGAGGTTGAAGAGGGTACGGTGTAGCTTGTGGGTTGTCCTAAAAAAATTCAAGGGCAATTGGAGGCAAGCATTTTTCGAGAGTACAGAGAGGTAGATTCTGGGGGCCGAAGAGGGTTGGTGTTAATCTTGTGCAGTAACAAGGTGGTTGGTGGGAAGTGACACCACCATCAATTTAAAATTTAAAAGTAAGGTGGAGATTGTTGGAATTTGCCTTTGAATGGATGAAGGTTGCAGAAAACAGGAGGTTGGTTTTGTAGGTGGCGCGTCGCACAGCTCCCTTCGCGCGCTGCGCGTGCGTCAGTAAGTGGGCTTTGACTTTGGCCCAAGACTAAGGATTAGGAAAAGGAAATGATACGACGATGAGGTTGTTGGAATATTTTATTATATTCCAATAATATTATGTGGGCAAATATCTTTATATAATTATATTAGATATTTATTAATAAGGAGCCTTAATTGATTAGTGATCAAATTAAGTAATAAAGCTAATTTAGACTTCTAATTAGATAATTAAATAAATATTTAATTAATTGATATGCACTCAATATGAGTGGATGTCAGGATGACCCATTTGGGAATAATGGGAACTCTTATAGGCATCAACTATATATAGGCTATGGTCTCCAATATACCGGACACACTGCGTATCGACTCTTCTCCCCATCTGAAGAATCCTAAAGGCATAAGGAGTCCAGGTTGAGGAAGAACCACAAGCCACCGGATGCTTGTCATCCGATTTCTCATTCCTTCTGTTTCAGGTGCAATACGCGTCATCTGCCTCTCTCTTTGCGTTTCAGGATCGCTGCCGAGAGACTACGGTTTGTTCATATATAGTGATTCTTTTATCCAGGTATTCCTATAATCCTATGATCTTGATAAATCAAACATGTCGTAGATCTATAATTATATACGTGCTTATATGTTTATTTGGCTTCCGCACTAAAGTGAGATTATGGATTTAATCTCGATTGTTGAGCATGATTTATATAATTAATTAGTAAATTAATCTATCAGAGGTGGCATGAGTGCATGAAGAGCATGAGGACTTACTCCACTATATAAGGAGTGTTATGCGGAAGGAATAATTTAGCTAAGAATTCAGTATTTTCAGTTAGAGAATTGGGAGTCACTCTTTGGGTGATTTGGGGCACTTAGTGCTTTGGGACTAGTAGAATCTTTTTGCTAGTTTGTTATTGCTTTTCATTATGTTTCCTTTTGTAATTGTTCTTCACCATTAATATAATATCAAGCTTTCACCATAATTCTATTTCTATTTCTACTATTTTAATCATTAATCGATACACATACCCATCAAACATCAACAAAATTTGTTTTATGTTAATTCCTAATTCTTAGTGGTAATTGACATTCTTATCATGAAATATAAATTTAATCCAAACAAAAGTGGATTTTAAGAACATGATCATTCTGATAAGTAGTAGGAAAAGTGAAACAAAAGAAAACAAAATGGTAAGAACTTATACTTATCATGGAAAGACATTAAAGAAGAGACAAGTGCGCCATATCCTGCAAATACAGTACAAAAGGTTGTTACTTCACAATAAGAAACATAAACAAGCTTGAATGAATGCTCTTCAAGTGTGCCTGTTTCTTCATTCTAACGAATGTCTAATTTTGGAATGTGTGCCACCCCTGTTCCCTCTTTACATTGCTCCTCAAGACGAACGCGTAGTGTCTTGGTAAAGTCTATAGAGAGCAGACGGTTTTCATGACCAGGTAGCAATCTTAATTGATGAAAAAGATCAAAACAGTAGATAGATTAAGAGCTTCAATTCAACTTGTGAGCTGCATGAATTTTTGTAAACAAAATGCTCTTTTAAATATACAAAAAATTGGATATAGAAATTGAATATACACTTCTATAGTTCATAAAGTTCATTTCTTAGACTGCATAATTCACTCATGTTAAGCATATTACTGTCAGCATGTTACCACAAACAGCATGCTAAATCAATTTGTAAACCGTTGAAACCATATTTGGTAACCAAAATAAAAGGCATCTCTACAAGTCAACAATTCTAAACCACTGGCGAAAATAAAGTGCATCTTTTAACAAATATGAACCCAAATTCTATTGCAAACAAGTATGAACATTGGCAAAAATCATTGAATCAGTAGCCATAAACCAGTATCAAAATGTAGCAGAATCCATGAAACTAATAAGTAATAACATCAAAGAAACCAGTAGTACCAAGTAAATAAATCATGAATAGCCATAAACTTGCTTAGGAATAAAAAGCAAAATAAATAAATAAAATTAGTTATTATAAATTGATAATAATAAGTGAACATGGTAAAGGAAGGATACAAGAACATATATTAAGAAAGAAATAAAATAATTAACAGTGTCTATTCCTATGAAGCACGGACACAGAAAATTAAGATTAAGTGTAATCATAAGTGTCGGTGTCGGGTCGGTATCTAAGGAGTGTTCATGCTTCATAGTTCACATCAATTCATGTTAGGAAGTGACAAAAAGAAATAAAAACTCAATATCATTTTACAAGGACTAATAACTTTTCGTGATATGTGACACAATCTTTATAAGCAATTCAGACTTCTGATAAACAAATTTATTTATAAAAAGAAAAGCTAATGATAGATCAATTATTATTACAGAATGACTGAAAATAATAAAGTTTCTGCAGCTTAACTTCCCTTATTTTATATCTCAGAATCAAATACAAAAGATTCAGCAGCTCAAGTAGAAAAAATTAAGCAGCAAAAGAAATGAAGAATCTCAAAACAGTAACAAAGGTGAACATGTACTTAACAAACTCATCTTCATTTTCATGGCTTATGAGAACCAAAACACAATGAAAGAAACAGACAATTTATAAGGTAGCAAGACATTATAAGGCTCAAATAAAGAATGAACTAATTGAACAATGTTCTTCAAATGTGGGTGCTTTTTCATTCAACATATAATTTTGGAATGTGCGCTATCTTGTCCCAGTCCTCCCCTGATCCTTCCGTGCATCGCTCCTTTAATGTTGGACAACCACGGATTTTCAGAAACTCAAGTGAAGTGAGGTGTCGAATAGATTCAGGAAAGGATCTCAATCCTCCACAATAACCAATATCCATTGATTGAAGAGATCGAAGACTTTCCCAAGTTTGCTCCGGTATAGACTCAAGCTCACCACAAGAATAGATACTCAGATGCTCCAAAGTTAGACTGAAGGGTTCATTTGGGAGTTTCTTCAATTTTGGGAAATTAGCAATTTTCAAGTTTTGAAGACAAGTCAAATTTCGTAACATTCCCTCAGGGAAGGACGTCACATCTTCACCCTTAGTAAGATGAAGAGTGGTAAGACTGCGGAAACTAGAGATTGACATCAGTAACTCAATGTTACATCCAAATACAATGAGGTTTTTCAGGGATGGAAGACATGGGAACCCAAATTTAGGACAATCGATGATGGTCAAATTAGAAAGAGGAAGGAACATATCTCTTATTTCCACTTTCAACAATCGCTCTAACTTTTTTAACCCTACTAATAAGAGTTTTTCCAAGGATGGAAAAGCCCTCACCTCCACACCATCATGATAGTCATCATCATCCACATACTTTATGTTATGCATATTGTATAATTCAAGCTTTCTTAGTGATGGCAGTTTACCTAGTGATGAAAGAACGCAATTATTGCAATCCCGAAGTTGAAGATCAACTAAATTATTAAGAAATCCAATCCATTTTGGAAAGCATGATCCATCATAGTTAAGTATTTTCAACCTCTTGAGATTTGAGTGAGGTTGAAGCACTTCAAGTAGTTGCTCAACATTAGTGGCAGGTATCACAGTTTCACCATCGTTCCTCCATGACAAACATAATTCTTGGAGGTCTTTCTTACCCATCAAGTTAGCCTGTCGAGCTTCGGATAAACTGCCAACATTTCGCAGGCCTTGGATGCTCAGTTTTCCTCCAAGCATTAGATCATGTAGCTCTCCCAAGCCATACCCTTTATCTGGTCGAACAAAGTATACACTTAATGTTCTTAGGCAAGATAATTTTCCAATGTAAGGAAACACACGCGATAAAGAACGACAGTCTTCAATGACAAGATGTCTGAGATTTTGTAAGCAAGTCAAGTGTTCTGGTAGAAAACTCAATTTTCGAAAAAATTTCAATTTCAAGATGTCCAATTTGTGCAAGCAATAAATTGAGTTAGGGAGGGTTACTATATCAAGATCACGAAGCTCCAAATACCTTAAATGAATTAAGTTCCCAAATGATGATGACTTGAAAGTGCTTATGCTTAGAACCCGAAGAGAGCGGTTTGTTGGGAAGTAATCATAACCTTGTTGGCTAGAAAAGTCTAACTTATAGAACGTTCGCAAGGATTCTGCTTTTTTGAAGGCCTTATTGAATGAAAACAAGTTAATATTAGAGTAAAAACTAGCATGGTGTGTGCTTCTTGACAAAGTAGTGTTAGTATTCTCCAAAATCATACACTCTGGCCCCATAACTGATTGAGCAAGATCATGGACTAGATCATGAATCTTGAAAGTTGTGTCTCCTGAATAATCATCAATCTTGATGTCTTGGAAGAATGATTTATGGCACAATTCATTCCAAATCATATTGCCAACATCCTCTACATCCAAATTAGCCCTTGAGAAAATAAATCCATTGCCTATCCAAAGATGAATCAAATCTTCCTTTACGATTTCCATATCTTTGGGAAATATTGGACAAAAAGCAAAACACCGCTTTAAGGTTGGTGTTAAATGAAAGTAGCTTAACCTCAAAGCAGGCAAAATAGAATTCTCATCTGATAAGGTCCAAAGCCTACTCTCTTTAATTTCAAGCCATTCCTTTTCTTCCCTCCTCGATCGCATTAGACTTCCCAATGCTTGTGCTGCAAGAGGCAATCCCCCACACTTCTTTACTATCTCTTTTCCTATTGCAACAAGCTCTTCCTGCTCTTCTCTGCCGCGTCCAAATTCATATTGTTTGAACAACAACCAACATTCGTTTTCAGAGAGACCAATTAAATGATGAGCTGGACGTGTTCCTGTGATTTCTGCAACATCCTTATCACGAGTGGTTACTAAAATCGAAGCACCTTTAGAACCACAAGACAACACAGATTTCAACTTGTTCCATCTGTCTTGGCTTAATCCCAATTCCAATCCTTGGTTTTTATTCCATATATCATCCAAAACCAACAAATATCTTTTACCATGCAATAGCTCTTGCATTTCTCTTTCAATAACATCTAAATCCAAGGCATCAAACTTTTCTCTAGTGATAGATTCTATAATGGAACAAAAAATCCTCTTGATAGAGAAAACCTCAGAAACACACACCCAAATTTTTGTTTGAAAATTGCTACTTACCCTGTGGTCATTATAGACCAATTGAGCAAGAGTTGTTTTTCCAACACCACCTAAGCCAAATATGGGATAGATGGAAAGGAAGTCGGAGTCCCTCGCTTGGCCGAGGAGAAACCTAACAATATTCTCTTTGTCATCTTCTCGTCCATACACTTTTGGTTCAACAATAAAGGAGCTGGTTTGACGCCATTCAACCACTTCAATAGGAGTTTCCCTAACACTAAGACCCTCTTGTAGAGGAAACTTGTTTTTACTTTCAGCAATTTGATCGAATCTCCTTGTAATTTCTTTCAACCTTTTGCCAATTGCATGGCGAAACACAATGTTCTTTGGGTTGAAAAAGGACGGGGCCTTAAGTCTATTGGATTGAATGGAACATTCATCAAAAATATCATCAAGCACATATACAGCATCTTTGAGTTGTTGGAGCCATACCTTGATAGAGTGGTTTGTGACTTGTTTTTGCTCAGCATCTTCAATAACAACCTTGATCAGATCTAAGGTGGTTGACAGATTTTCAGCCTTTGACTTGATTCCAGAAATGGTGGAAAATTCATTTTGAAGAAGAGATAGCAAATTGTCAAATACAACTCCAAGTAAGGCTTCAGACATTTTCAGACAAACAGTTGAAAAGAGAAGAAATTCTTAACCGATTTGGATGTGTGTGATGCAAGTAATCACACAAACTGTGAATATCAGCTATTAGCTGCTCAATGGGAAATTATGAAGAAAAAAAGGATAATATAAAATAGGCTTAATTACACTTTTGGTCTTTATCTTTATTTTAGGTTTTAAGTTGGTCCCTTATCTTTTAAAAGTTTCAAGTTGGTCCCTTATCTTTTTTTTAAGTTTCAAGTTAGTCCCTTCCGTCAATTATTTTATTGTTACCGTTAAATTTGAACACGTGTCATCTGTCCAAGTGTGTCACGTGTCCAAATTAGTTTGCCACGTGTTCAAATTAGCAATTTTCAAGTTTTGAAGACAAGTCAAATTTTCTTTAAAAACAAAAAAAAACAAAGACAAGACAAGTCAAGTTTCTTAACATTCTCTCATGGAAGGACGTCACGTCTTCATCACCAGTAAGATTTTTTTTTTGAGGACTCATCACCAGTAAGTTGAAGGGTGGTAAACACGGCCAAAGGGTAAAATTGGAAATGAGCGGAAACACGGTGGCCCCAAAAGAAATTCTTTAAAAAGAAAATGCTGTTAGGCCAAAAAAATTATATTTTGAGAATTTCTTTTGCCACTCATGTGCTTCTCGCGCACCCTACTCGTTTCTTATTTTACAATAAGCAGTGAACCGCAAATTTTTTATCTCAACTCCAACGTTTGCATTGTAATGCCATCCATAAATGAAAATATTATGAAAAATACAGTTCGCTACTAAGAATGCGAACTCGAATTCAGTTCGTTGGAGTGCGAACTTGAACTCGGTTTGCTACTTAGAATGTAAACTCATTTTGCATTGGTCACTGGAACGACTGTGGCATAATATTTAGGTTTGACGGCAGTTTTGGTCTCTCTATTTTCAAAAAAATTGGATTTTGGTCCCCCTATTTCTAAACCAGTAATTTTGGTCCCCTATTTTGTCAAATTTTGAAATTATACTCATCCTTATTTCATGTTGCTTATGTGACACATTTTAGTATTACATGACATTACTAATTTAAAAAATCATTACCACATCAGATTATATTAAAAATTATATAAAAAAATTAAATTTTAAAATTTTAAAAATCTAAAAAATAAATTAGAAAACAAAAAAAGTACAACACAATTGTTGAAAAAAAGAAAAATATGAAAAAAATAGTTTAAAAATCTGGAAAAAAAAAACAAATAAAATAGCAGAAAATTGTTTTAAAATGTGGAAAAAAAAACTGAAAAAATCAAATAAATTACTAAAAAATAGTTTTAAAATCTAAAAAAGATATCAATTCTTAAGGAATTTAATGATGGAAGCTACCAAAGAAACATATTATCGGTTGAGTATGCAACTATTGTCTCAATAGAATTCAAAAAAGATATCAATCATTTTGCTCAAAAAAACTTTGTTCATCAAGTTCCATCATGTGATCAGGTTCATTTCAAACACCTATCCATGAACAAACCAAATTTTGCTTATCAAAACTTTGTTCCTCGAGTGCTGTCATTGAAATAACGAAACCAAATTTTTCATTCGTTAATAAAGTTGTAATACAATCAATTTATACATCATAAACCATATTACATAATTAGGTGTTGTGAATTCGATTAATCAAACTACACCAATAATCCTTTAGTGTGTAGAGTAAATAAATCAAGCAACTAAATTTAACTTATGAGAAAAAGAAATTAATCACACAAAAGCTAAAACAATGAAAGCGATAAAGAACACCGGTAAATTGTTTACCCAGTTCGGTGTTAATGAACCTACTCTGGGGGAGGGCAGCCTTCTCCGTTCCACTAGTCAATAGAATCCTTGATTACAATGAAATTCACCACAAGAGTTACAAGAATTAGACAATTCCCTAATTCTACCAAAGTCCCGAATTTCTTCCCATGACCATGAAAGTCAATTACAAGTGTTTCCCAAGGTGATAGAATGTTTCTCCAACCCTAGAGTCTTCCCAAGATGTTACTCTATTAACCATAGTCTCTTGTTGGACTTAGAAACCCCAAAACACACACCCGGTACCTCAGAAAACGCAAACAACACACTTATACACACGTACCCGAAGGTCCGCCGTTGACCGGCTACCAACCACCACCTACTTTTATTAGTTATTAAATTATTTATTAAAACATTTTATTTAAATTCTGTTATTTTAGTAACCGAAAAAAAATCTGTTATTTGGGTTCACTATGTTGGGCTTTGTTTCTTCAAACTAAATCCATCAACTTATAAACTACCTATTACATTGACTTATAGAAGATAACAAACAAAATAAAAGATATCATTATGGAAACCATTGCATATTGACTCAACTTCTTTCCAATTTCCTTGACAATCTCCTTGCAAAATTCCCTCATCATTTCACAGTTCTTGTTAAGAATATAGTTTGTGAAATTTTGGCGTGCAGGTGGTAAGATGCTCTATATCATGTGGTAGCATCTTCTACCTGAAGGTGCGTGGAGAAAACACAAGAAGGGGGGGTTGAATTGTCTTTTGTATATTTAAAAACTTTTCAAGATATTTAAATCTATCAGAGTCTTTAAGCACAGCGGAATAGTTTACACAATTAACCTAAGACTAAGTGAATGATGAAGGAGTAAATGAGAGAGTGAGAGAGAGAAAGAGACACAAAGATTTATACTGGTTCCCCTCACAAATTGAGAGTACTCCAGTCCCCTTACTTCCAAGGGAGTTCACTATAATCACTAAGATTACAATTCAGATGCTCAAGCACAAAGCAAGAGACTTCCTTGCTCTAAGTCACACAAGACAGAGAGACTTCCTTGCTATAATCACACAAGATCAGAGACTTCCTTGCTCAAGCACACAAGCTCAAGACTTCCTTGCTCAAGTCACACAAGACAAGAGACTTCCTTGCTTCTACACTCAGCAGAAGACTTCCTTACTCTAATCACTAAAACTGAGACTTACTTGCTTCTACACTAAGCAGAAGACTTATCAATTACTCACGCAGGAGTAATACTAACTTCTAAGCTTAAACTTATTACAAGATAATAACTTCAGAGGCTTAAGCTAGTTTCTATTCTCACTTAATTTGAGAGATGTTTTCTATTACAATTCAATTTCTCACTTTATTCTGAGAGATGTTTTCTAATGAAGTTCGTTAGTCATCAATTCTTTCTTTGGCATATTTATATGAGTTGAGAAAGACATTGAGACGTTGGAGAAATTCCCGTTGTAAGTTGGACAGCTGTAGTCTTTGAATATCCGTTGAGTAAAGCCACGTCTTCTTTTGCAGTTAAGCTTCACCTTTACTGTTTGTCCAAAATACAGTAATAAGGTACAACTAGCTCCTAGAGAGAGTAGGATCACATTCTTTGTGACCGTTGTAATTAGTTGTCCTTGATCAGATCATCAGGCTTGATAAGATTAGTTGAAGTAGCCCTTCTGATGACTGGGGAATTCCTTTGCTTCTGATGAACCTTTGATAACTTGGAGTCTAATTGGTCTTGAATAAATGGCCTCTGATAATCCTTCGTATTTCAGCTTCTGAACGTCTTCATCTTCTGAATAACTTATGACTAGCAGATAGCTTCTGAACTCTTGTAGGCATCTGAACATCTTTGAGCTTCTGAACTTCTCTGAGCTTCTTAACTCTTGCAAACATTCTGATCCTCTTTGAGCTTCTTAACTTTGTTTAGCTTCTGACCACGTTTTAGCTTCTGAACTCTTTTAGAGTGTAAAGATTCAGACTTTCATAGGTTTCATCAGAGTCTAAATCAAGTGTGCTCTTTATATAACGTTGGATTCTCCTGCACACTTAATTTAAACGTTAGTAACATCAATTGTCCATTTAATACTTTGTTATCATCAAAACTTAAGGGTGTGTATTAACACATATTTTGTTCCAACAATCTCCCCCTTTTTGATGATGACAAACATAAGTATTAAATACAATTGTTGTTGATAAAAATCAGCTATGTTGTCATTAGGCTTCTGAGTTTTGCAAGCTCCCCCTAAGTCTGATATCCCATAGGGTTAGGTTTGTAAGCTCCCCCTATTTTGTATCCATAGTTAATTTTAATCAGTTTCAGAATTACTTTATTATATGACTTAAATTATTCATATTTTACTATATAAAGAACAAGGTTTGCAAGCTTCTTCTTTTCATAGTGTGATAATCTTTGAATAAAGTTGCACCCTTACTCAAGTACTATCTATGAATAATAAACTTCAATTAATAAATGTATTCTCCTTGAAATTATGCGCTTAATGCAGATGCAAGATGAAATAAATATTTAAATCTAATGACAATAGGATCAGAGGCACTAGAAACATATACACACGCACTTGGTTCTGATAGTTTACAGTTTCAGAGTTCAAAATATTTTTTAAACAGTTCAGAGCTTTAAAAAAATCTTTTCAAAGAAAAAGTTCAGAGCCTGAACCAATAATTTGAAAACAGTTCAGAGCATAAATCAAAACTTTTGAAAACAGTTCAGAGCTCTTTTAGCACAATATTTTGAAATCCTCAAAGATCAGGTTGTCATATCAAAGCATGTACCTCATGCTACTAACTTTGACTAATTCTCCTACGTTCTCTCTCTGATGCACTACAAAGCCCTAAAAATCTAAGTAATTTCGCTTCTTCCAACAATTGATTTACCAATATTCTTTCTCCCCCTTTTGTCATTATCAAAAAGGTAGTATAAGCAATAAATAAAAATTTCAACTTTCAATGCCGTCAAATCAGGAGTGGTTGAACGCATTTAAGACTCGGCAATTGAAATGTGCTTATAAAAGGAGAGAGATACCTAGTCATTTTATTCACATAGAATAATCTTAGGTTATTGATAGATCTTTTGAGAGAAAAAATGAAACGCTCAGAGATGAAGAAAGTAGTTTCAAGGAGAGTCAGTCAAGATAGGAGAAACCATAAGAAGAAACCAATCGAAACAAAGCCAGTGTCTGTTACAGAAGAACTCAGTTCAGAGTCTGAAGAAAAATCTTTGGACGCTGACTGTTTTAAGTTCTGAAGACATATATTCCTGAAGAAAATCAAACTGATGCCCTCTGCCTAAGAAGGGAAAACTGACATTCCTGAAGGAAACCAAACTGATGCATGGTTTCTTCAAGAATATCAGTTCCTTCTCCAAGGTCATCCCTTGCAGGCTTCAAGAAAGTAGTCTTTAGGAATTTTATGTAATCTAGAACTTATGTTCTCAATGAAATAAATTCAATTACTTTGGCTAGGTTAATTTGAATTTCTTATTATGTTTCTTCTCTTGCTATGTAATTTGATTATTTAAGAATAACCAAATATTGTACTTATTGAAAATCAATTTTATGAATGAAATACAATATTTTGAAATCTTCAATGAAAAACTGTTTGAGAAAAAAAAAATTAAAGCTTATTTAAGAAATAAATCTAAAAAAAACAGTTATAATCAGAATGAAATAAAGATAATGAGATTCACACATAATGAATGAAAATTTAAGATTGGCAAACAATAATATTAAAAACATGTAGAGGTATGTACCACTACAAGAAATTTGACATATAGCTACGGCGAAATGCTGTTGGTAAAGGTCCAAAATCCGTGGCTATAGGCTGTAAAATCTATACCCACGGGCGTTTTCTTCCGTCTACTTTATCTCGCTGTACCCATGGCAGTTTGCCGTCGCTATAGCCTATAGCAATAGCGCTTTTAGGCGTTGGACTAGCCTGAGAGCTATACCCATGGACATTACAAACTATTGTAGATCAATATACCCACGAATTTGTCTGTTGGTATAGGTTTGGAATTTTTTTTTTTTGACAGATTGTACATGTACTTTTTTTGTCAAAATGCATGTTTTGTTCAAATATTCTTTTACCCAAACAAATTTTATTTATTTTTAATAATGAAAGTTTGTCAATATTTTTTCCATACACAACACATTATTTCTTTTATACATGACCCACTATATTATGAAATGAAACAAAGTAAATGAAAATTTCTATTATAGTAAACCTGAGAACAGCATAATGTATTTAAAAATATATATAAATTCATAACAATATCAAAAGTTATACAAAGAAAATATTGTATCACGTCCACTAAATTTTTAAATTTACTCTCTTCAGATCTTCTTAACCATCTTTGAAATTCTGGCACCTACTGGGGACAGATGTTAAGACAGAAGCTATAGCAATTGTCGTACGTAGTCAGTTGTAATGCTAAGACAAATGCTCTAGCGTATGTCCACAGTAGAATATAATCAACAAGTAAAAGCAACAGACAATAAAGTAAACAACACAGAGAATTGTTAACCCAGTTCGGCGTTCACAACGACCTACTCTGGGGGCTACCAAGCCAGGAAGGAATCCACTATAATAGATCTAGTTCTAAGCCCACAGCAAACATCCAAGTTTACGACTTATCTCCTAGACTCTACCCGTGCTAACTCAACCTAGGAACTCCTAAGTTTGAGACCCCGTCTCACTTCCTTTCTATCACGAAACTCGTGATTATACAGTTCTACGAACAGTGTGGTTTCACTAACCAAACAAACAAACCATCTCCGTGCTTAAAAGCTTGGGAGAAGTTACACGAAATACCAAACCAAACACGCCTAAGCTTGTGTTATAGAATCCACAAGAAAGGCTTACAATAAACAAGACTCAAATCCTAAAACTATATTCTTCAAATACGGCTTCAGTAATCATTTAGGTTTTAGTCTTCACATATTTATATGACCTGAGTTAGCATGGGCTAGGTCTTCATCTTGGGCTTATCTTCAGCTGTCCTTTTGTAAAGTCCAGCACACATGTTTCCATAAATGGCGTAGCATCTTCTGGAAAGTATTTCTTGGTGCAGCCGCCTTATAATCCCTTGTTTAAAACGTGCGTCTTGATAAACAAGTAAGGCGAAAATATTTCTTCAGAGAATCTTCAAAGATATGGCGCGCATATAGAACATTAATTACCGGCATGACAGATGTTGTACCCACATGCTACGGCATCTGGTCCAACATCTTGCTTGAACTTGTTTTTGCAAAATGAGGCCAACATACAAAACACCAACAATCTCCCCCTTTGGCAAATTTTGGCTAAAACAAACTAAGACCAGTTCTGGAGAGATGCAGTACATACCTTCCTTCAAGTCAACGCAAACACACAGCTAAGAAAAAAGATAATACATTGTCACATTATTTTCAACAGAGAACTTCAAGTGAGAAATAATGAACAGTCAGCATCAGAGGCATGCAACAGCGGAAATACACAACTTAGCCTCATAGGGTACAAGATAGGAGAGAAATAAACTCTCACACATAAGCGCCATACAGTTGAACCAGAGAAAAATAAATTCCCCAAATATAAATCATCATAGGAAAAATAAATTCCTACACAACTGAGAAAAATAAATTCTCAGGTAACAAGTAAAAATGGATTCCTTTGATACAGACAAGATGCCTTAGCATTTGGAATGGCATCTGTCACACACAACATGCATCACAACAAAAGTAGATTGCTCCCCCTGAGTTCATGCATATATCACAGTAGAGACTACTCCCCCTCAACAGAACATACAAACAAATACAGATACATCATACTTTCATACTTGCTCCCCCTCAATCATAGCACACACAAGGACAGACAGATGTTGCAGCAGATGTTGTAGCATATGTCACGAACAGAACAGATACTTACTTACTACTACTCCCCCTTTTTAGCCATAATTTTGACAAACAGAATACTTCATGCATAGAACAAGAAAATAGAAGTAGCAACATGTCAGAGGTGCAATATTACAGACCATCAGAGTAGCAGCACATATAAGTGCACAAAACATCCTGGGCATAGCCCTCAAAGTACAGACAGGAAAACAGAAAAACAATAATAGCAGAAGAAAAACACGGGAGCAGCAACATCATTCAAAGAGGCTTTCATCAGAGCCCTCTATCACAGGTTCACCACCATCATCAACAACATTAATTCCAGCACCAGCTTCTTCAAGCTCCAGGGCCTGGATAACAGCTTCCAGCTTCAACTTCTGGTCCTCTAACCCTTTGCAGGTAGCTTTCAGCTCTGCAATCATATCCTTCCTAGTCAGTGCAGCAGAAGACCTCTGGCCAGATGCTGTAGCAATGTCTGGAGCATGTGTCCCTTCAAACAGCTTGCTGTGCAGAATCAAGGGAGCTTTCCTTTTCATTGGGAAATCAGAACTCCTCAGAATGCCTGGTTGTTGACTCAGGATAATACCACATAGCAAGGAGGGAAAAGCAATGAGCTTTTTGATAGCCATACTGTCAGCATGCTTCAAGGTTTGATTAAAAATATAGGAACCATAATCATATTTCACCTTGGACCCAATGGTATAGATCAAACGTGCCAAATCAGTGGAAATATCAGAGGTGTGCACAGTGGGCACCCAGTTGACAGTGCCAATCTTGTTCAAGCATGCAAACTTCACAGAAAGTTTGCTAGAAGACACTTTCTTGCCCTTGGGCCATAGCTTCACAAGGCCATTTGTGATTGCCTTGGCCAAGTCACCATCAGTCAATTCCACCTCAGGGGTTCTAGCATCATCCCTTCCCAGAAATTCATTAATAATGGAAGGAGAAAAATTCACCAGCAGACCACGCACAAACACCTTATGATATTCAGGACTTTGGGGGTTATCACAGTCCTCAGGGACGTTTACAATGAACTCTCTGACCAGCTGTTCATAACACTCTCCCAGTCCCCACACAGTCTTTATCAAACCAGCTTCCTCAATCAAGCTCACAATATCAGAACACTCAAGAGCTTCTTTCCCAAGTTCTCTCTCTAAGGCAACCCTTCTCTGAACAACATACTTCCATTTCCCCACACAACTAGCAAGATGAAAAGAGATATTATCAATAGGGACCTCAGGAACATTAGCAGGAACCTTCCTACCACCTACACTTCTTCTGCCAACAGAAGCGCCACCAGATGCTTCACCTTTGGTCACAGACTTTTCAACTTCGTAATCAGAATCATTAGCAGCAGCTTTCCTCTTTAATTGTTTCTTCTGCACAACAGGTGTGTCAAATTTACTCCTAGGTCTAGGAGGTCCATACATAGGTTTCTTAGCAGCTTTCTTGACAGATTCCACAACAGGGGACTTGGAGACAGATGGTATAGCTTTACCAGCATTGCTCCTTAGCCTTTTAGATACACCAGCACCAAAAGTTTTCACCAGAGGAGGAGACGTAGATCTCTCTTCATCAGCATCAATCACCTTATTCACATCAGACTCAGCTTCTTCAGTTGAACCACTCTCTTCTGCTGAGGACTCAGTAGAGGAGTCTTTTTGCTCACTAACAGACTTCTCTTTATCACCAGATCCAGCAACACCTTCACCATCCTCATCACTTCTTGTTTCTTCACCATCAATATCAGGATCACTTTTCTTACCATCAGTACCTGTTTCATCAGACTTACCACTACCAGAACCAGTATCAGGACACACTTCAGCCACATTACCAGGAGTAAGATCCTGTTGGTCCAAAGATGCTGTAGCATCTGGCACAACATCAGACTGGGCTACAGGGTCAGATTCATTAACACATGTCACCACTTCTTCAACGAGTTTCCTAGTTTCATCAAGCACAGGAATAACTTCCGAATTCAACACAGTCATCACATCAGTAGTTTCTAGGGTCTTTACTAGACTAGATTTCTCTAAACTCTCCATTTCACCATCATTCCTAGTCTTCTCAGCCTTATCACTAGGGTTTGTCTTAATAACGCCAGCATCAGTCTTACTAACATTATCAATATCCTTTTCCTTTTCTAAATCAGAAGTACCTAGGGTTTCAGTTTGTTGAGTTTTTCCTAGATCTTCCGATTCAACAGCTTTTTCAACAATAGTTGATTCATCAACAGCAGGAGCAGAGGGTATAGCATTATTACCTTTTAAATCATGGCCAGAAGCGCCAACATCAGTCGCGACATCGCGCGATTTGAAAGGATTGTCAGAATGATAGAGGTCTGACATCGAGAGACCGATTGTCGCCGTTGATTCACCTCGCTTCTGTCTTGGCTTTGATTTCGAACTCTTCTTTGACACAGCAGGAGATTTGGATACTTTCTCTTTCTTGACAACACTTTTCGATCGTGTCAATCGTGATTCTACTTCCGATGCATGCACGGAATCTACAGGAGCAGCTTGAACCATTACAGCAGTTGATTGCTCCTTGACCTTCGAGCGAGTAGACTTTGACAGAGTAGGAGTTTTGTCATTGACATTTTTGTTCAAGGAGGTTTCGGTTGATTGCGACATGATTTGAGGACGATTGTTGAGAGTTTTGGTGATTTTTGGGTTTTTGGAGAAGACGAGAGGTTTAGAAGTGGAGAAGTTTGCAGCAGAGGGTATTGAGGCAAAGTAGGAGTTACAGGAGTTTTGAATATGGAAGGGTGGACGTTGATTGAGTGTGGGAAAACAGTTTTGGAAAACAAATAATTCTTCTCCTAAATTAGCGTGCACAACATATATGGAGAGAGAGAAAATAACTGCTGCACGCTTCAGACACATTAACTGCTACAATTCTTCATGCAGGCAAATTCCCAATTTGCCCCTTAGCTTCTCAAATTGATTAGCATCAAGTGCTTTTGTAAATATATCAGCGAGCTGTTCTTCAGTAGAAACGTGTTTCAAGACCACCACATTCTCTTCTACTAAGTCTCTGATAAAATGGTGACGAATATCTATGTGCTTGGTCCTACTGTGTTGTATAGGATTTTTAGAGATATTGATTGCACTCAGATTATCACAATACAACGCCATAGCATCTTGCTCAACATTATACTCCCTTAGCATCTGTCTCATCCAGACAAGTTGTGAACAACTACTTCCAGCTGCAATGTATTCAGCTTCCGCAGTTGAGAGAGACACACAATTCTGTTTCTTACTGAACCATGATATCAAATTTTCTCCTAAGAAGAAACAACCACCAGAAGTGCTCTTTCTGTCATCAGCACTGCCAGCCCAATCTGCATCACAAAATCCAATGAGTTGAGAGTTGTCACTATGTGAATACATCATGCCATAGTCACATGTGCCATTAACATACTTGAGGATTCGTTTCACTTGTGTTAAGTGACTCATCTTAGGATCAGCTTGGTATCTAGCACATACACCCACTGCAAAACTAATATCAGGTCTACTAGCTATAAGATATAAGAGACTCCCTATCATGCTTCTATAGAGACTTTGATCAACACTCACACCCTTCTCATCTTTTGTCAACTTCAAATGAGTAGGTGCTGGAGTCCTTTTGTGAGTAGCAGTATCCATTCCAAACTTCTTGACAATATTTTTAGCATACTTACTTTGAGAGATAAATATAGTCTCATTCATTTGCTTCACTTGTAGTCCAAGAAAGAATGTTAATTCCCCAACTAAACTCATCTCAAACTCTGACTGCATCTGTTTGATAAAATGCTCCACCATCTGACTTGACATCCCGCCAAACACTATGTCATCAACATAAATTTGAGCTATCATTAGTTTACCATGTTCTTCTTTTACAAACAGAGTTTTATCATGTCCTCCTTTCCTGTATCCATGATTAACAAGAAATTCAGTCAATCTCTCATACCAAGCCCTGGGAGCTTGTTTCAACCCATATAAAGCCTTCTTCAATTTGTAGACATGATCAGGAAGATCTGGATTCACAAAACCTTTTGGTTGTTCCACATACACCTCTTCATTTAAGTACCCATTGAGAAAGGCACTCTTAACATCCATTTGGAAAAGTTTAAATTTCAGAATGCATGCAACACCAAGCAACAGCCGTATAGACTCTAATCTTGCAACTGGGGCAAAAGTCTCATCAAAATCTAATCCTTCCACTTGAGTGTATCCCTGTGCCACAAGCCTTGCCTTGTTCCTTGTAATAGTTCCATTTTCATCAGATTTATTTTTATAAACCCATTTAGTGCCTATTACATTCAACCCTTTTGGTCTAGGAACTAGATCCCAAACCTCACTTCTTTCAAACTGGTTCAACTCTTCTTGCATGGCAGCGATCCAATAATTGTCCGTGAGAGCCTCTTTGACATTCTTTGGTTCTATTTTTGACACAAAGCAAGAGTTAGAGATTATATCTTGATTTCTTCTTGTGGTGATACCTTCATCTGGATTGCCTATGATCTGGTCCTTGGGATGATTTTTCTGGACTCTAATAGATGGTCCTTTACTAACTGGAACAGTAGTATCATCAGTGGTAGGACTATCAGGTGTTACCTCAAACTCCTCTATACTAGCAGTTTCTTCAGACTGGAATTCAAATGCTTCAGCATCTGGACTTTCATCTGTCTTGACATCAGATGATACATCATCTATCACAACATTCATTGATTCCATCATCACTTGAGTTCTGAAGTTATACACTCTGTAGGCTCTACTGTTAGTTGAGTATCCCAAGAATATACCTTCATCACTCTTTGGATCCATCTTCCTCCTTTGTTCTCTATCTATCAAAATGTAGCACTTACTCCCAAATACATGAAAATACTTGATAGTAGGTCTTCTACCTTTCCACAATTCATATAAAGTTTTAGTGGTTCCAGCTCTCAAGGTGACACGATTGAGAATGTAACATGCTGTATTCATAGCTTCAGCCCAAAAATGTTGGGGTAGTTTCTTTGAGTGTAACATGACCCGAGCACATTCTTGTATAGTTCTGTTCTTTCTTTCAACTACACCATTTTGTTGAGGTGTAATAGGTGAAGAAAATTCATGTCCTATTCCTTCAGCAGCACAGAACTCAGAGAATCTTGAGTTTTCAAACTCTCTACCATGGTCACTCCTTATTCTGACAATGACACTATCTTTTTCTCTTTGAAGTTGTTTACACAAGTCTTTGAAAGAACTAAAAGTGTCTGACTTTTCTCTGAGAAAGTTGATCCAAGTGAATCTTGAGTAGTCATCTACAACAACAAACGCATATCTCTTTCCTCCTAAACTTTCAACCTGCATGGGCCCCATCAAGTCCATATGAAGTAATTCAAGCACCTTTGATGTACTCAGATGCTGCAGCTTCGGGTGTGACATCTTTGTCTGCTTTCCAATTTGACATTCACCACATATGCTTCCTTCTTCTATCTTCAGTTTAGGTACTCCTTTTACTGCATCTTCAGCTATGATCTTTTTCATACTCCTTAGATTAAGATGACCCATCTTTTGATGCCATAACTTGACTTCATCTTCTCTAGTGACGAGACAGGAGGAAATTTGAGCACTTTCTTCAGAAATCCACAAATAACAGTTATCTTTAGACCTGACTCCCTTCATAACAGATTTACCATCTTCAGTAGAGACGATGCATTCAGACTTTGTGAAGTTCACTTTCATTCCTTGATCACACAATTGACTGATGCTTATGAGATTTGCAGTCAATCCTTCCACTAAAAGAACATTCTCAAGCTTAGGCAGCCCATTTGCAATGAGGCTTCCAATTCCTTTGATCTGACCTTTGGCCCCATCACCAAAAGTAACATAACTAGTAGCGTAAGCTTTAACATTGGTTAGGTAACTTTCAACGCCAGTCATATGTCTTGAGCAACCACTATCAAAGTACCAATCATTTCTGGATGAGACTCTCAGAGATGTATGAGCTATGTGAGCAACATCATTTGCTTTTGGTTTCCATTCTTTCTTTGTATGACTGGAATCAGATTCATACCTGGGATTATTATACCATCTTGGAAACCCATACAATCTAAAACAAAAAGGTCTGATGTGACCTCTTCTACCACAGTAATGACAGATCCATCCCTTAGGTTTAGGAATGATTTTGGTAGACAGACGTTGTTGAACATGCTGTGGCATATGGCTGGTTTCAGTAGGATCATAAGTATCTTTAGCGGGAACAAATGTACTAGTGGAAGTAGCATTTTTCTGTTTGGGATAATTGTATTCTACTCCAATACCCTTAGGTTTTCCAGCAACTTGACCCTCAACCAGTATATCTAATCTTTCAGTTCCATTATTTAGCAATCTAAGCTGTTTATTTAAACTAGTCAGCTGATAGTTCAATGTGCTTACCTCATCTCTAAGAGCAGAAGCCTCAGACAGATGCTTTGCCTTCTCAGATTGTAACTGCTTTGTGAGTTGAGAGATTTCAGTCTGATGCTTCAGCTTCTCAGCCTGCAATTTACTTATAGTGTATTGTTGTTGCTGACACACCTTCTCACTCTTCTGACTCAGTGCTTTATAAGACGCAGCTAGCTCATCAAAGGTCAATTCTTCATCATCTGATTCTGATTCAATAATTCTAGTAAGTGCGGTAATGTGATTTGCAGACTCAGAGTGGTCATCATCTTCAGAGTCATCTTCATCAGACCAAGTAACAGCCATACCCTTCTTCTGTTTCTTCAGGAATGTTGGACATTCAGCTCTAATATGTCCATGCCCTTCACATTCATGGCATAGGACACCTTTTCCAGTACTGGCCTTTTCTTCAGGTTTGTATTTTCTTACACCATTAAACTTTCTATTATTATCAGAAAAATTGCCTTTAGCATTTGTCCTTCCTCTTCCATCCATCTTCTTCAGTATTCTGTTGAACTGCCTGCCTAGATGTGCTATAGTGTCAGATAAGTTTTCATCAGTTTCAAAACTATTTTCTACTTCCTCACTTTCAGTGGTGTTGGTAACAAGGGCTATACTCTTCTTCCTCTTCTCAGTTTTCTCTTTAGCAGCCAGCTCATAGGTTAGTAATGAACCCACCAAATTTTCAAGCTTCATCACTCCTATATCATGTACTTCTTCTATGGTAGTGACTTTCATATCAAACATCTTAGGAAGAGATCTAAGCATTTTTCTTACCATTCTTTCCTCGCTTAGCTTTTCACCTAGAGCATCAAAGTTGTTTGCAAAGTCTAGAATGGTCATGTGAAAGTCATGAACAGATTGATCTTCACCCATCATTAGATTCTCAAACTTTACGGTCAGAAGCTGTAGCCTTGAATTCTTCACCTTGGCAGTGCCTTCATGTGTAGTCATTAGAATATCCCATGCTTCCTTAGCCACTGAGCACTGTTTGATCATCCTGAAAATGTTATTATCCACAGCATTGAATAAAGCATTTAGCGCCTTGGAGTTTCCATGTGCAAGCTCATCCTCTTCCTTGGTCCACTCCGCTTCTGGTTTTAGTTCACCTGTAGTTTTACCATCTTTGTCTCGTATCACTGGAGGTTCCCATGCCGTTAGGATAGCCTTCCAAGATTTGCTATCAAGTGATTTGATAAACGCCACCATTTTGGCTTTCCAGTAATCATAATTTGATCCATCCAGAAGTGGAGGTCTGTTGACATAACCACCATCCTTGTTCATTATGCCAGAAAGTAACTTCACTGGTCCTCACCCTCGCAGAACAGGGTGCCTGCTCTGATGCCAATTGAAATTCTGGCACCTACTGGGGACAGATGTTAAGACAGAAGCTATAGCAATTGTCGTACGTAGTCAGTTGTAATGCTAAGACAAATGCTCTAGCGTATGTCCACAGTAGAATATAATCAACAAGTAAAAGCAACAGACAATAAAGTAAACAACACAGAGAATTGTTAACCCAGTTCGGCGTTCACAACGACCTACTCTGGGGGCTACCAAGCCAGGAAGGAATCCACTATAATAGATCTAGTTCTAAGCCCACAGCAAACATCCAAGTTTACGACTTATCTCCTAGACTCTACCCGTGCTAACTCAACCTAGGAACTCCTAAGTTTGAGACCCCGTCTCACTTCCTTTCTATCACGAACCTCGTGATTATACAGTTCTACGAACAGTGTGGTTTCACTAACCAAACAAACAAACCATCTCCGTGCTTAAAAGCTTGGGAGAAGTTACACGAAATACCAAACCAAACACGCCTAAGCTTGTGTTATAGAATCCACAAGAAAGGCTTACAATAAACAAGACTCAAATCCTAAAACTATATTCTTCAAATACGGCTTCAGTAATCATTTAGGTTTTAGTCTTCACATATTTATATGACCTGAGTTAGCATGGGCTAGGTCTTCATCTTGGGCTTATCTTCAGCTGTCCTTTTGTAAAGTCCAGCACACATGTTTCCATAAATGGCGTAGCATCTTCTGGAAAGTATTTCTTGGTGCAGCCGCCTTATAATCCCTTGTTTAAAACGTGCGTCTTGATAAACAAGTAAGGCGAAAATATTTCTTCAGAGAATCTTCAAAGATATGGCGCGCATATAGAACATTAATTACCGGCATGACAGATGTTGTACCCACATGCTACGGCATCTGGTCCAACATCTTGCTTGAACTTGTTTTTGCAAAATGAGGCCAACATACAAAACACCAACAATCTTCATCTCTTCAATCTTTTATTAGTGTCACGACTTGGAGAATTCGTTTGGTGAGGGCCCTAGAAGTATCTGGAATTTATCGAAAACAAGGGAACATAAGTTTTCAAACTCAATTCCACCACTTTATTCTAAATGGACATTAATACGAGATAATCATGAATATCTAACAAAAAATGAAATGTTAACACATAAATTTCAAGGTATCGCACCTGGAATTAAAACTGCCTCCCTTGCGGCCGCAAAGTGATAGACATTGCATTTTCTATTCTCATATCAACAATTCCCATCACCTTTCTAGATTGTGCTTTTGTCCTTCCCCTTTTATCACTATATCAAGGTCATTAGTCCAATATAGTCTAGGAAATGCAATTATATCAATATAAACAAAACAATAATGATAAAGGAAATAACAATGAAGACAAGAAACATATGTGACAACCATGCCGTCAACCAAACCTGCAACATTATGCAATACACTTGCTTGCAACCGTATAATAATAAATGAGGGATATAGTACAAGGAGTACAAACACCCTCACCAAGATACAAGAAAATAGAGCTGAAAAAACAGGAAGAAAAAATAAATTAAGAGCTACATTAAGCTGCAAGCCCAAACAGAAAAACTAAGAGCAGCCCAAAAATCTGCAACCCGTAAAAGCTGAGCCCAAGTCACTGAAGTACTACACAGACCCCCGAAAAACCAAAACATCCATTCTGTAGCAATGTAGTAGCAGAAAACCAGACATACAGCCGCTGCACAGTGCTACAAATAAAGAACATACATCAGTAAAAATCTCACACCCCCGCCTGCAGTCACCACCGAATACCAAGATTAACAAGATACTCATGCTCACTCAAAAGTTCTCTTGACTAACATGATAATATTATAGAAATTAAAGTATTCAACTAGTAAGGATTAAGGTTAGTTTTGTCTACTTTTGTATTATTGGCACACAAAGCATGTCATGAACTCACTGAACATCAAAAGAAATAGTTTCAATTAGCAAAACCATCACAATAACTAAACTAGAATGCGAAAGTCGTTAGGATTTAACAATCACATTTTCGCAGCGTCACAGTCGCAAACATGGCCTTATATCAATTCAGTTGTGCCAAACCATATCATGTTTGAGGATTGTTAAATGTATAACAGTTAAAAATTATTCACCTTAATTTTGAGCTGCACATAACTCACAATCATTTGAAAGTAAGCATAAGTATAAAGCACAAACAAAAACATTGCAAAGGAGACAATCATACCATACCTTGAAAAGTACCATGAACTTAACTTTTTATTCCTTTTACCTCGTAGGCAACTCACTTTGATAACAAGTCTATGAATTCCAAAAAATATATATACTAATTATGTGAGACTTTATTAGTTAGATATTAAAAAGCCTATTCATGTGAATAATTTGGACACGCATAATTTAGAGGGCAAAAATCATAACCCCAAATTCTCTACATACTAAAGAGTAAACATATCATATACATATTAACAAGTAACCATTAAAAACCATATCCTCTACATACTATTATCTTTCACAGTTAACTAAAAAACATATCCTCTACCTACTAACTAGTAATCACTATATTTCACAAGTAATTAACCAAAAATCAGCAAATCCAGAACCAAAATCCAAAAAGTATAATCAATTATCAACAAACATAAACCATACACAGAAACCATCCAAATATGACAAACATGCGAGTAATAATCAGACAAATTAACATCAATATTAAACTTCTAGTTAAGCTGAAAAGAGGAGAAATTTATTTTGGTAAGTTAGGATTTTGGTACAATTTAGGAATATCCCAATCTAAGATGAAGTTGAAAGAAGAGAACTACAAAAGAAGAAGCCGAGGTTGGTCAGCACCGTGCGATGCATGGAGTCGAAAAGAAGCATAAGGTATTTCCCTCACTAATCGTGTTGGCCGGATACAATGAGAGAAGGAGGACGAAGACTCTGCCGAAGCAAAGGAGATCAAATGTGTGAGGGAGAACTTATGAATTAACATAAAAGCTTATTTATTTGCATAATTTATTTTTCATAAGCTCGAAAATAAGTCAATCCGAACAAACCCTAAGTATCAAATATTTATTAAAACAAAAAGGGATAAAACTCATCGCAGTCCTGATAAGATCACTCACCAACGGCATCTTCTCTGGGAACTTTAGCTTCATTCAAAGTAGTCATAATCTTTTTCACCTCTTCAGTGGTTCCATTCCATCTGCAACAAAATCAACCCAAAAAACAGTTACAATTATATATCACTAGAAATAAATAACCTAAATACAAACAACACAAAAAATCCAAAAAAATAAATAAAATCCCACAAGATAATTATGAATGCTAATATCATATATCATATATTATGCAAAAATCATTCACATAAACACAAAAATTTCAATTACATATGAATCTTAGCATGAACATTGTGATTAGAACTAAGAACTTGCTGGATCGGTAAAAAGGGCATTGAAAATCAATTGATCTAATATGAATTAACGATATAATAGAAATAAATTCATCCGATCTAATTTTTAACATAGTTTTAGAATCATAATCGATGTTGTAAATTGAAGAATTAAAGATTACATTGAAATTAAGATCGGAAAAAAATAGAGAAATAGAAAGAAGAAAGAGTGATTGAAACATACGCATTTCTAGTTACCGCCGACGAAGAATTTTTTGCTCATGTTTTTGTTAGTGTTTTCGATTTCACCGAAAGAGGGCTCGCGAATGGAGAATTTGAGAGTTTGGAGCAGTGACATTAGGGATAAACAACAATGGTGACTAAGTGAGGAGCAGCATCGTGGAATTTTAGGGATTTTGAAGACAGATGAATATTCTTAGCGGTGTTGTTTATTTTTCCTATTTAATTTCCTATTTAACATTTAAAATTTGTTTTTTTATTTTTGTGGGATTTTTTTTTAAGTTGTTGCATCGCTATACCCACGGAACACATGCACAATACCCACGGATTTATTGACCGTCGCTAGATATATCTGTGGGTATATGGCAAATTTGTTGTAGTGTACTTAATCCTACCAAAGTAAGAAATTAAACTGCAAATAAACACATAAGCACTTAAAGAAATCCTAAGGGTTTATTGGGGTTGGTTGCTGAGAGAAGCTAAGACTTTCATAATCTCCTTTTGGTTTCCATTGACTTTCTCTATCATCCCAACATACTTAACCATCTGAGCTTTGATTTCTTCAATTTCAGCCTCATATACTGGATTTCTTAGATGCTCTTGATTGCTCCTTAGATTTTCTTGGGTAGGTTCATTCAGATTACTGTCTCTTACAGTAGAGGATTCAGGGTGATTCCTCTCCGTGTCCTTTTGATTCTGAATGACCTCTTCAACCACTTTATCCTTTCCCTTGTCAAACCTCCTCTGCTCTTCAACATCAGCCTTCTGAAGGTTATGCAGCTTCTTCACTAAATCATCTGTCAAACTCACGCATTGAGAAACATATTCAAATGAGGGCATATCAGATTGCCTTAGCTCATGAAGACTATGTATCTGTCTAAACAAATTATTGCATTCACTCAAGATATCAGTGTTGGTTGAGTTGGTTGGATGAGGTTCAGAGTTTGAGGGTGAAGAGATGTGTTGAGGTGATGGTTGAGGTTGCTGTTGCTGTTGATCAAAAGCTTTAAGATGAAAATCATTTACATGAAGCTCTCTGACCATATCATCAACATGGTTTGATGGTGGGGAATTTTGGATGTCTTCTGAATCAATAAGTTCAGTAGGTCTTGAACCATCAGAGTGAGGTTCAAGTTCCTCAGTACTTAGTTGTTCAGGTTGTGTTTGGTTTTTAGATTGTGTTTGATGATCAGAACCTTGATTTTCTGAGGGTTGGTGTTCAGGTGGTGTTTGGATAGGCTCTGATGAACGGTGTGGTTCAGTATGGATTATTTCTGGTAAGGGAGGTTCTGAATGAACAGGTTCTGACATGAGTTGTTTTAATGTGAAATGGTCTTCAAGACTTGTCTGGGTGGATGGGTTCTGAACTAAATTTGTAGTTTTGGCTTGATTTGATAATTCACCACCTAGATGTTCTTCAAGAAAATGCGGAGGTGAATTTCTGGGTTGGATTGATGATGGAATAGGTTGAGTCTCTTGAGTGTTTACAACAACAGGTTTAGACAAAGATACATTACCTGAGTTGTCCTTGATTGAGCCTTCAGCAGTTTTCTTTCTTGGCTCATTGGCAAGTTTCTTCAATCTGAAACATAGTGGTTCATCATCATCTTCACTTACTTCATCACCCACTACTATCACAGTTGAACTCCCAGCCTTGGACTTGATCTTTCCTTTACCCTCTGCCCTTGCAGCTTCACTCTTCTCCATCTTTATCTTCATCAACCTCTTCCTCTTCTTCTTCAATTCTTCCTCTTCAATCTCAAGTCCTTCACCTTGACTTTCTAGCAGTTGGATATATTGATTGACAATACTATTTGAGACAGCAGGTATGTCAATCTTATATCTCTTCACCATTGAATCTTCTGAGTGAGGTTGAGGTTCAAATGGATAAGAGGGTTGCATTTCTTTTCCTGCTAGCAAGTTCATGTTGGAGAGGGTGTGAGCAGAGATTGTAGAGGCTCTGATTTCCCTAATCAGATTGTCATGACCAGCAGCCTTGATTACATCTATCACACCACATTGATAGAAGATTTCACTAAGGATTCTTGGGTAGATGACATAAACATTTGGCTTGGATTGCTTCTGAGTAGCACTCACAGCCTTGTAGAGGTGATTGAAGATGTATTTTGCACAGTTCAAATTGAATTTTCTTGTGAGAAAATAGACAAAGTGCCTATGATCCCATGAGAGTTGATCAGAGCTTCCACTCCTTGGAAATATTGATCCTAGAACTATTCTGGCTAATACCCTCTGAGTAGGCTTCAAATCACCCACCTTGTTGCTCTCACAACTCTTCCCTTCTGCGTAGCACAGCTTGGTCATGTTCACTAGGAATTCTGAATTCTTTGCTTCGCTTTGGCTATAGGTATGGTAGGTGCCTTCATTGGGGATAGACAATACCTTAGCCAGATTTGAAGCAGTGAGAATCACTTCAAAGCCACATATTACGGAGTGTACTTCAGTCTCTTCGACTACCCTCAATCCGAATTCTTGAGGAGTTTTACCCTTATTCTCCAACTTCTCCTTCTTCTTTGCATCCAACTCGTTGTTATAATATTCAACCGTTTTTACTTTGCTTCTGATCCAGAAATCTTTTACAAGCGTTGGGTAGATTGAACCATTTAACAACTTCATGTATCTAAAGCTCCCACTATGCTCAATAAAGAACTTTAGAACGTCAAAGTGATTCTTCTCCAAGCTACCAAAGTCCACTGGTTGTTCTATAACCAGGTTTAGAGATTTTTCCCTCCATCTCGAGAGACAAATATGTGGAAAACATCTCTTCACAAGCGGTAGTGTTGATAGGGAAGTTTTTAGGAAACGCAAATAGAGAATCTGAAGATGATGTGGATGCTGCCATTTTAGGGTTATGCTAATTTGTGAAAGAAAGAAGGTTTTCTGATTTTCAAGAAAGAGTGAAAGTGTAGATTGTGAAAATGCTAGTGATTAAGTGATTTTATTAAAACGCAATAAAGCACACATAGAAAAAAAAAACTAATTGTTTACGTGGAAAAGTGGTAAACAACCGCTAGTTTGAGTATTTTACACTCGCGAGACCAACTAGAAATCTCAGAACAATTTTGTGTTTAGTTTTATGGAAAAATGTTGTTTTTTAATCAAGAAATGATGAACACTCTTGAGTTTTTTGAAACTTGTAGAGAAATAGAGTAAACTAACCGTTTGAATCGCCTCAAACAATTAAGTTTTAATGCAAGAACATAAAACATAAACTTAAAGATTTGCAGAAACAATAAATTGCATTGAATCGTAAATGGAAAATACAATAAAAGTGGTTCACAATACATACATAGTTCTCTCGAATTCCTTTCGTTCTAATGCGAGTACTTGGAATTTCAGAAGAACAGTTCGTATGAAAATATTGCGACCTTTGTTTCTTCAACAAAAAATCTATATATACTCCTAGACTAAGGTAACTGCTTTCTGATGATCTGGACGGCTCCAAACGCTCTTCGCTACCCACGATCTCCACTCCTTTCGCGCGCTACCTTCAAATCGAATTACTGGGCCTTGTGTGTTGGGCTGAGTTTCGGAGGCCCAATTAAACAACCTTCCTTCGTTTTGATGCCCAACACGCTCGAACCCTACAGCTTTTTCCTTCGACAGAGCCTTCGAAGCTGCGAACCAACATTTAACTCTCATATCACTTCGATGCATTCGAATGTTAGCACAAGATGACATTTTTGTTTAAGTAACTACTATTCTTAAACATTTTGGTGCATACGTATTTATTGGACCGTCAAAATAAACATGTACCAAATTTACACCCAACACTAATCATTAACTGTTTTTAAACCAATCAGAAAGTGTGTACGTGTTGTTCTTTTAGCGCCAAAAACGTTTTAGTAAAAATACTTAAACGTTTCCAATTCATTTCCTATTTAGAGGCTTAACCTTCAGAGGTTGAAAAGTTCTCACGGTCTGACCTACTTCAGATGCTGAGATCTAAAATACTTCAGAGTCTAAGAATAAAAATTTTCAAGGACATTTAAAATATATGTTCAGATAGGATTTTTCAAGATTTTAGTTCTGAACATTTTCTTCAAATAAATCAGGAGTCCTAAAAAGTTTTTTTTTTTTTTTAACCTTTGAATGTTTATTCCTCTGAGATGTCATTCAGGAGTTTAGAGTTACTTACCTGATTTTGAAGCTTTGTTGTTTTGATGACTGTCATACCCCATTTTTTGACCGACCGCTTTTATACGTCTTTTTAAGACGGTTTTTTTTCGTTTCTGACGAAATTTCGGCAGAGAAGTATTTTAAAATACCTCATTTATTCGGTTTTACTTTTTTAGTTTCCTTTTATTATTTTTTATTATTACTTTATTTTTATTTGTGTTTTATTTATTTAATTTGATATTTATATTATTATATGTATATTATTTTATTATTTTTATTACTATTTTCGTTTTTGTTTTTTTTAGTCAGTATTTTTTCAAAAAGGTCCAGAATCAGGTGTTTTTGTCCAAGTCCAGCCCAAAGGGGCAATTTTGTCCAAATTGGGAAATTCATCTGTCAAACCCTAAACATCTGACACAGTATTTATACTGTAATTATGACACTGTTCCCTAGGTCAGAGTTTTTTTCTTCCAGCCGCAGAAACAACCAACAACATTTTCTTCTTTCTTTTTCCAGATCAAATCAACACAAATACAAACAAAAATAAAAAAAACGAATTTAAAAAAAAACAGATTCTTCATCTGTTCATCACAAACCCAGAACCCAAAACTCATACAAATCCCAAATCAAATCCTTCATACAAAACCATCTCGGAAATCAGAAACCACAAATCAAAATCCATACCGTCATCTTCACAAAACACAAATCGCAAAACTGAGAACCCAGAATCACCATCCCAGATCCAAACCGAGACAAACGAGAACGAAGGAAATCGAATCAGAACAAAACGAAAACAACAACGAAAAGAAAGAGAAGAAGGAGATCGAAACAAGACAGAATAGAAGAAGAAGAAAGGAGCTCGAAACATCAAAGGTTGTCCGTCGTTTTTTTCCCTTCTTTCATTTCCATCTTCTGTTTTTTCATCTAAGTTCGTTTGTGCTTTGATTGTTTATTTCGAATCTAGATTTGTGTTTAGGATTGGTTTGTGTTCATGTTTACTGTTAATTTGTTTTAATTTTGAAAAGGGGAAGGAAGGGTTAATGGAGTTTTTTTTTGTGTTTTGAAATGAAAAAACAGAGAGAAGAGAGAGGTGAGCGCCGTGAGAGAGAAGAAGTTTGTGATTCTGTTTTAATTTTTAGGGTTTTTTTTCGCATTTATACCATGTTGTGATTCTGTGCGCGCAGGTGCACAGTCTTACGGTGCACCTGCGCGCCTACAACCTCCTGATCTTGATCTAACACGCCAGATCCTCTTTCACGTTAATTGTAGATCAGGGCCGTCTGATCCATCAGACGGCCATAACTTGATCCCGCGTTTTTTTTGGTTTTTGTTTGAACAGAAGGGTTTTTCTTTGGACTGGGTTTTGGTTTGTTTTACTTTTTTGTACCCCTTTTATTTTTCTGATTTACTTCTACACCCCCCTGCTTGTTTATTTTTGTTTTAGATTATGCGAATAAGTGCTTATTTGAACAAGAGCTTATTTAGGCTTTTGAGTTAAATGCTTGCACTAATATGATAGATCTCTTTAGATCACAAATTTTTTTAGCTTATTTAATTAAGTTATTTTTATTCATTTGTGTTATAGCTTATGAAATAAATGCTTCCGGCATAAAGCTATTTTTAGCTTAATTTAGCCTTGTGAAGCATGATATGGAGGCTTATTTTTATTTTTGTTACTAACTCACTAACATTATATTTATGCCTATTGTGCTTAATTTTGTTACTAACTCATTAACATTTTATTTATGTTTATCATGCTTAATTATTGTTGCTAATTCACTAACCTTTTATTTATGCTTCTTTAATTATTGCTATTAACCTACTAACTCAACAATATCATCTTTATTTATTGTCATCAACCTTATAATCCTCTCTAACTTGACATGTCAAATATTACTTAATTACTCACTTAAGTCTAATTATTTGTTTATGGCTTTATCAATTAATTGTTTATCTCTATTACAAGGACTTTAGAATGTATTTTAGGGTTTGGTGTAAATTTAATTTAAAAATTGCATAGCATTATGTTGCATTCATTTCATATTTATTTTTCTCGCAAATACTTTAGAATGTGATTAGGAATAAATGTATACAATAAATGAAAAATCGCATCTCATGCATATTTATTTATCGCTTTCCGCAAAAACGTTAGAACATTAGTTTCCGAGGGAAAAGACACCGTTTTGATCAAAATATCATTACGGATCGTCTTCGCGCTTATTTCTGTTTATTATGACGTTTTTATTCTTTTAGCATTACCCTTTTAGTGATTTGGAACCCAACATTCCAATAGAAATAATTAGTGTTTTATTCTCAAAAATGAGGTCAATACCTCTTCAAAAAATTAGTCGCTTTATTCTAAAAAATGAGGTCAAAACCTCTTTAAAAAAAAACGCAATTAATTTAGTTTCAAATATCGAAAAGCATCCAAACATTCTTATCACTCAAAACATTTTCTCAACAAACCTTGGATTTTAAACCAAGTGTCCACGTCTTATTTCATAATCAAATTTCAATCAACTTAACCATATAGATTTTTTTTCATAAATTAACATCAATCAAACTCACATTTTGCCACTTTTGGCTTTTGGTATTTTAAAACCATTTTCAAAAATCTTAAAATCAAACAAACAAATTTACTCGTCTTTTTATCCCGAACTACGGTGGTTTGATCCCTCGGGTACGTAGGCATGAGATTTATCTCTTCAATCAATAAAATCAACAAAAACATTTTTCTTCTTTATCATTCTTTAAGTTTTTTTTTTATCATCACTTTAATTCTCACACTTATACATTTTCCCAAGCAATTAAGATAAAGCGCGTAGATAGAATAAAAACAAGAGGTTCCTATAGAGTACTATAGATACTTAGGGTGCTAATACCTTCCCTTCGTATAACCAACCCCCGAACCTTGTTCTCTTAAAAATAGGGTTTTCTCGAACTTTTTCCCTTTCCCTCGGATAAATTAAAGATCGGTGGTGAAACATTAAATTGCGATTCGAAGTTAATTAATAACTCGATATCCAAAAATCACCGCGACAGAAATGGCGACTTCACTGGGGACAACCAAGCGGGTTGAGCCTAACTTGTTTTAATTACTATCTTCGCGCTTTTATTCTTTTATTTATGTAAATATTTGTACATATATTGGGGAATGCTTTGAGTGGTGAGATAAGTCCCCCACCCGGACTTGAGGGAACTATAAGATAGGATAGTGGTATAATCATAATGTCTATCCGAGAGTAAGTTTCGGCCGTGGCATATGTGGTAACCACACTCAATTGAGGAACTTTGGAGGTAATAGTGCCAACATGAGTAGTCGTGTTTGACATTCTATCTTCAAGGAACCGACGATGTTGAGGACCTTTAGTTACACCTAACCCATCTTGGCCTCTTTAGGGCGTAGTGCGGTGGCTAATCGAGAGTAAGTCTCGGATTGGTTGATACGCGATACTACACTCAAATGAGACTTTTCTACGGATTTTGTTGGATCGGAAGTAGTTCCGTAACCCGATGATTTTCGGAGAAGGTCAATGACTTTGAGAACTTTGTAGAACCCGTGATGCAGGTACAAATAAACCCTAGTACATACCAAGTGGCGGGCTTCACCTTTAACTCCAACATTATACTTTAACCCCACCATGTTTTCCGCATCATGCATGCATGCACTCATTCAAAAAAAAAAAAAATTTCATCTAATATCGAAGGACTTAAGTTTTTTTTTTTGTAAACATTTGTAGATATGGATGTTGTAAGGAGAAACACTCAGAAATACAGTTTCAAAAAGCTAGACTTGTCAAGGTTGAAGGAGCTAGGATCCTTGGTGACTTTTCCGGAGGACTTCCGTAGAGATCATGGGAATTTGCTCGGCCTTCTCAAAGTGAATGTTGAAAAGGGAAGTTTGGAAACTTTGGTCCAATTTTATGATCCTCTCTACCATTGTTTTACCTTTCCAGATTACCAACTTGTCCCTACCCTTGAAGAGTACTCTTATCTCATTGGTTTACCGATACCCGACAAAGTACCTTTTAGCGGCCTTGAACCCACTCCTAAACCTCCAACCATTACAAAAGCCCTCCATCTTGAAACCTCCGTTGTCAAAGCAAATCTTACGTCTAAAGGAGGCCTCCTAGGCATATCTACCGATTTCCTCTACCAACAAGCCTTTGCCTTTGCCGAAGTGGCAAGTAATGATGCCTTTTATTCCATCCTAGCCCTACTCATATACGGCCTTGTACTCTTCCCAAATATTGACGATTTTGTCGATATTAATACCATCCAAATTTTCCTTACCAAGAACCCTGTCCCGACATTGTTAGCCGACACATACCATTCCATTCACGACCGAACCTTAGTCAAACGTGGAACTATCCTTTGTTGTGCACCGTTATTATACCAGTGGTTCGTTTCCCATCTACCCCAAACCCACTCTTTCAAAGCTAATCCTGAAAATCTTTCGTGGCCTCATAGAATCATGTCCCTTACTCCATCCGATATAGTTTGGTACTATGCAGCTTGGGATGTCGGAGAAATTATCATTAGTTGTGGTGGATACTCCAATGTACCTCTTCTCGGTATGCATGGAGGAATTAGCTATAACCCTACCCTTGCCAGACGCCAGTTTGGATACCCGATGAGAACCAAGCCGAACAACCTTGCCTTAACTAGTGAATTATATCGCAACAAAGAGGATCACTCGAATGTAAGGGAAAAATTTGTGCAAGCTTGGGGTTCTATTCGAAGACTCAATAGAAAACAGTTGAGGACAAAGTCAGACTCGGTAAATGAATCTTACACTCAATGGGTCATCAATAGAGCTACAAGTTTTGGAATGCCTTACCGGATGCCGAGGTTGTTATCCTCAACCATCCCACCGTCATCCTTACCTTTACCTTTTGATACCAAAGAAGAATTTCAAGAGCAATTGGCCGAGTTGACCCGTGAAAAAGATACTTGGAAAAGAAGATGTCAGGCAGCCGAATTTGAGAATGAAACACTAAGAGGAGAGTTAGAACAAAAAGACCATCTGATATTTCTCCAAGGCCAACAAATTGTTGAGAAGAATGATTTACTCCAGCAAAAGGATGCTTTATTGAGACAAGATAGCAAGAGGAAGAAGAGGCAAGGGGATTTATTTTCCCCTGGCCTCGATTCACGTTTTGATGGCTAGTCGGCTTCAGGAGTTCGGATTTAGTTTTAATTTTTTATTTTTTATTTTTTTTGAAAAAAACTGGTTGTAACCTTTGAATTATTAGTGCAATTTTCTTTTGTTATTATTTTTATTTTATTTTATTTTTGTAAAATGTTTACAAAATTATTACCTTAAAGTCCTTCGAAAAAAACTTTGCATATTTTAGCATAACATATATCATGCATCATACTGCATACATAAGTTTTCAAAATAGAGTTTCACGTCCTTTCTTTTTCTCTCCGTCTCAGTTAAGGTGGCTCGGCGTATTCGGTACAAACCAACTCGTGTCTATAATACCCGGTTCAGGTTAAGAAACAAGATGAGCAATGTTGAGGAAGAAAACCATATGCTCCGGGAACAGGTGACAACCATGCAGACAGAAATTGAGAAGTTGACTAGCATGGTGGCATCTCTGATGGCTACCCAGAATCAGGCGCCAGCTTCGGTACCTCAGTCTAGCAGTACTTTTGTACCTCCTCCAGTTTCGTCTGCGCCTTTTAGTACTCCTCAATATGTTATGCCCGAAGGTTACCCGTGGGGCATGCCTGTTGGATTTCTCGGAGATGAGTCACGTCCAGTGGTATCTGAAATCCCTCATGTACAGTCGACAGTTCCTATTCCGCAGCTTGTTAATACACTTCCCCAGGTCACAGCAACCGTTTCTGCACCTTTAATTCATACTATCCCACAAACTCAGATGCCCATCTTTCATGCTGAAAGTGTGGCAGGTTATGACAGGATGGATGACTTACAAATCAAGTATGATGAGATGCAAAAAGAGATGAGGGCTCTTAGAGGAAAGGATTTATTCGGGCAAGACGCGCGAACTCTGCTTAGTCCCTGATGTTGTGGTCCCACATAAGTTTAAGGTCCCAAATTTTGAGAAATATAAGGGGAGCACCTGCCCCAAAGCTCACTTGATAATGTATGCTAGAAAGATGTCTACTCAGACCAATAATGACAAGTTGTTGATACATTATTTTCAAGACAGTCTGACCGGTGCAGCTCTGAGATGGTATATGGACCTTGATAGGGCTAATGTCAGTTCCTTTAATGACTTAGCCAGTGCTTTTATTCGGCAGTATAATTACAACTCATATCTGGCCCCTGATAGGGATGAGCTACGAGCATTGGCACAAAAGGAGAGAGAATCTTTTAAGGAATATGCTCAGAGGTGGAGGGAGCTTGCTGCTCAGATTCGTCCTCCGGTAGAAGAGAAAGAATTGTGCAAGTTATTTTTGCATACTCTAAGTCCTTTCTTCTATGAGAAAATGATGGGTATTGTGTCAAGAAGCTTCACCGAGATGGTAGAGATGGGAATGTGTCTAGAAGAAGGAGTCCGTCAGGGACGGTTGATAAAAGAAAATGCTCCAACTAGCACTACTAAGAAATATGGCAACAGTTTTTCGAAGAAAAAAGAATCTGAGGTTGGCATGGTGGCTCAAGGAGGACCCCAGTCTAGATACCCAGCTTACCAGCATGTCTCAGCCATTACACCTACATCTCAACCACAAATGACCCAAGCACCACCACAATATCCATACCCTTATCAACAACCATACCCACAACAGCCACAAATTCGACCACAAACTCCCCAACAACCCTACAATTATCCCAATCGCACCCAAAGAAATCCACCATTTGACCCCATACCCATGAAATATGCCGACCTACTCCCCGCCTTACTCGCCAAAAATTTTGTCCAAACGAGACCACCCCCACCTGTGCCGGCAGTACTACCCACCTGGTACCGTAGTGACTTGACTTGTGCCTTCCATCAAGGGGCCCCAGGCCATGATGTGGAACGTTGCTACGCCCTCAAAAAAGCCGTTCAAGAATTAATCCGCAATAAAGTGCTGTCTTTCAAAGATGAAAATCCTAACGTCCGAAACAATCCGCTGCCCAATCACGGGTCCTCCGTCCATTTCATCCAAGATTGCCAAGAAACAAGCACCATTCTCAGTGTAAAAGATGTCAAAACCCCATTGGTGCCTATTCATAGTAAAATGTGTGAAGCAAAGTTGTTTAGCCATGATCATGTAACTTGTGAGAAATGTTTGAGGAACCCTCGAGGTTGTTCCCGAGTTCAGGAGGACATACAAAGGTTGATGGATAAGGGAGAATTGGTTGTCACAAAGAAGAGTGAGGATGTTTGCGTTATAGTACCAGAATTCAATGCCTCTGACCGTCTCGAGATGATTTATAATAGTGGAGAGCCCACAGTTACCCCGCTAGTGATCTGCTTGCCAGGGCCTATGCCATATACGTCCCTGAGGGCTGTGCCATATAGATATGATGCCACCATGTTGCAGGATGGGGTGGAAATACCTATTCCTCCTTTGATATCCGTAGATAATATTGCAGATAGTAGCAAAATACTGAGGAGCGGGCGTATTCTTCCTGGAGTTGTTCAAGAAAAGACTGATAGTTCTGTTGAAAGAACACAAATTCCTGATGCTAGTAGGACTGGTGAAAGAGTGTATGAGGACTCAGATGAAGTGTTGAAGATGATCAAGAGAAGTGAGTATAAGATCGTGGATCAATTACTACAAACCCCTTCCAAGATTTCGATTTTATCACTCTTATTGAATTCCGATGCGCACAGAGAGACACTAATGAAAGTCTTGGACCAAGCCTATGTCGACCATGACGTAACCTTGGGCCAATTTGGTAGCATAGTGGGGAATGTCACAGCTTGCAATAACTTAAGTTTTAGTGATGAGGAACTCCCTGAAAGAGGAAGGGGTCATAACCTAGCACTACACATCTCAGTGATTTGTAAAAATGATTCCGTATCCAACGTGTTGGTAGACACCGGGTCGTCTTTGAATGTGATGTCTAAGATTACTTTGGACAAGCTCGCATACTGTGGTGCGCTTTTGAGGCCAAGTGCAATAATCGTGAAAGCCTTCGATGGGTCGAGAAAATCAGTAATTGGGGAAATAGATTTACCCATCTTAGTTGGCCCTTATGAGTTCCAGATCACCTTTCAAGTCATGGATATTCGAGCATCTTATAGTTGTTTTTTGGGGCGACCGTGGATTCACGAAGCCGGGGCAGTAACTTCCACGCTTCACCAAAAGCTGAAATTTATACGGGAAGGAAAATTGGTGATTGTGAACGGAGAGGAAGCTTTATTGGTCAGTCATCTGTCAGGTTTTTCTTATATCGGTGCTGATGTTGAAGATGGTACAGCCTTCCAAGGGCTTTCTATTGAGGAAGGAAGTTCAGAAAAGGTCAGAGCACCTATGAAAACTGCGAAGGACGCACAAAAGGTGATGCAAGGAGAAGAAGCTTTACATTGGGGACGTCTATTACAGTTGGCAGAAGGCCAGAAGAAAGGAGGTTTGGGTTGCACTCCGTCCACAAAAAGGAGTAAGCCGGGTATGGTTTATAAGCCCATCACAGATATCTTTCTTGGTGCTGGATTTATCAACACCCCTCCAGAGACTAATGCTATCATTGAGCATGAGGATGAGGAAGAGCCACCTTGTTTCGTGACTCCCGGAGGAATTTGCTGCAATTGGGTCACTGTTGATGTCCCTTCTGTCACACCTTTATCTAAGTAATATGTTTGTCTATTTTTGTTTTTTCAAAAAAATCCTTTTGTCCTGCCCCAGGCAAAAGTGAAACTCAAATAGGGTTTTGTTTAAAGCTTCAGGTATTTTAAAAAAAAAAATATATATATATATATATATGTTGTCATTTTTTTCTTGTCGTGACACTTTATTTTGTTTATATTCTTATGAAAAATGGTAACACAAAAAAAAAAAAAAAAAAACCAAAATATGTACACATCTTTTAATTTCACCTTTCTTTTTCTTAGCTTTAATCAAATTCATAAGTTTGCATTCACTATTGTTTATTGAAATCAATCATAAATCATATGCAGACTAAACATCAATAAACCCGTTGAACACAATGATCCTATGCCCTCTCCCAACTTTGAGTTCCCTGTCTACGAGGCTGTAGAGGAAGAGGATGAAGAGATTCCAGATGAGATCAGGCGATTATTGGATCAAGAGGAAAGAACTATTCAGCCCCACAAAGAGGTTATAGAATTGATCAATCTGGGTAGCGAAGAGGAGAAGAAAGAAATCAAGATTAGGGCGTCTTTAGAAGCATCTGTCAAAGGAAGGGTGATTGTCTTACTCAGGGAGTATGTTGACATCTTCGCTTGGTCATATCAGGATATGCCTGGTTTGGATCCTGAAATTGTGGAACATCATTTACCTTTAAAGCCATAATGTCCTCCGGTAAAGCAAAAATTAAGAAGAACCCATCCAGATATGGCTCTCAAGATCAAAGAGGAAGTACAAAAACAAATTGATGCTGGTTTTCTTATTACCTCAGAATACCCTCAGTGGTTGGCTAATATAGTACCGGTTCCAAAGAAGGATGGCAAAGTCAGAATGTGTGTTGATTACAGAGATTTGAACAGAGCTAGTCCGAAAGACGACTTCCCTTTACCTCACATTGATGTGTTGGTCGATAACACAGCTAAATCCAAGGTTTTCTCCTTCATGGACGGTTTCTCCGGGTATAATCAGATCAAGATGGCAGTCGAGGATAGAGAGAAGACCGCTTTTATTACACCATGGGGCACTTTCTGTTACAAAGTGATGCCTTTTGGTCTAATAAATGCGGGCGCTACTTACCAAAGGGGCATGACCACCCTTTTTCATGACATGATGCACAAAGAGATTGAGGTATACGTAGATGACATGATTGTCAAGTCGGGCACCGAGGAAGAACACGTGGAGTATTTATCAAAAATGTTTCAAAGGTTGAGGAAATATCGTCTTCGTTTAAATCCCAACAAATGTACTTTCGGTGTTAGATCCGGAAAGCTTCTGGGTTTCATTGTTAGTCAAAAGGGTATCGAAGTAGATCCAGACAAAGTCAGGGCCATCAGAGAAATGCCAGCTCCACAAACAGAAAAACAAGTCAGAGGTTTCCTGGGCCGATTAAATTACATCTCTAGATTCATCTCCCATATGACTGCCACATGTGGGCCGATATTCAAGCTGCTTCGCAAAAATCAAGGGATTATTTGGACAGAGGACTGTCAGAAAGCTTTCGACAGTATCAAAGAGTATTTAATGAAACCTCCGATCCTTATCCCTCCAGTTGAAGGAAGACCGCTCATCATGTACTTGACCGTGCTGGAAGAATCCATGGGATGTGTGTTGGGGCAACAGGATGAAACCGGTAGGAAAGAGCACGCAATTTATTATTTGAGTAAGAAATTCACAGATTGTGAATCTCGATACTCCATGCTTGAGAAGACTTGTTGTGCTTTGGCATGGGCTGCCAAACGTCTCCGTCATTACTTGATTAATCATACTACTTGGTTGATATCCAAAATGGATCCAATTAAGTACATTTTTGAGAAGGCAGCTCTAACCGGAAGAATTGCCCGTTGGCAGATGTTGTTATCTGAATATGATATTGAGTACCGTACCCAAAAGGCAATCAAGGGTAGTATTCTTGCAGACCATTTGGCTCACCAACCAGTTGAAGATTACCAGCCTATCAAGTTTGATTTCCCAGATGAAGAGATCATGTATCTGAAGATGAAAGATTGTGATGAACCGGTGTTTGGTGAGGGACCAGATCCTGAATCCCAGTGGGGTTTGATATTTGATGGGGCCGTTAATCTCTATGGCAGTGGAATTGGGGCAATCATCGTTACCCCTAAAGGTGCTCACATTCCTTTTACCGCGAGATTGCAGTTTGAATGCACTAACAATATTGCAGAATATGAGGCTTGCATTATGGGCATTGAAGAAGCTATTGACTTAAGGATCAAAAACATCAACATCTATGGAGACTCAACTCTTGTGATTAATCAGATCAAAGGAGAGTGGGAGACTCGCCATGCGGGTTTGATTCCTTATAGAGATTATGCAAGACGGTTGTTGACATTCTTCAATAAAGTTGAGCTACATCACATTCCTCGTGACGAGAATCAAATGGCTGATGCTTTAGCCACTCTATCTTCAATGTACCGAGTTAATCGCCGGAACGAGATATCAACCATTAGTGTTCGGTGCCTTGAGAGACCAGCATATGTGTTTGCTACCGAAGAAGTAGTTGATGACAAGCCTTGGTTTCATGATATCAAGATGTTCCTTCAAAAGCAAGAGTATCCCCCTGGGGCATCTAACAAAGACAGAAAGACTCTGAGAAGATTGGCCAATAGCTTCTTCCTAAATAATGAGGTGTTATACAAAAGAAATTTTGATATGGTCCTGCTGCGGTGTGTGGACAAACATGAGGCTGATCTTTTGATGCATGAAGTACATGAAGGTTCATTCGGAACACACCCTAATGGGCACACAATGGCCAAGAAAATGTTAAGAGCCGGCTACTATTGGTTGACAATGGAGTCTGATTGCTATAAACATGCCCGGAAATGCCATAAATGTCAGATTTATGCTGACAAGGTGCATCTACCGCCAACTTCTTTAAATGTTCTCTCTTCACCTTGGCCATTCTCCATGTGGGGTATTGATATGATTGGTCGGATTGAACCGAAGGCTTCCAATGGACACCGTTTCATTTTAGTGGCTATTGATTACTTTACCAAATGGGTTGAGGCGGCGTCTTACGCCAATGTGACCAAACAGGTGGTCGTACGTTTTATCAAGAATCATATTATCTGCCGTTATGGTGTTCCTAACAAGATTATCACAGATAATGGGACAAACCTGAATAACAAAATGATGAAAGATCTGTGCGACGAGTTCAAGATTGAGCACCATAATTCATCTCCTTATCGGCCTCAGATGAATGGCGCAGTTGAAGCTGCAAATAAGAACATCAAGAAGATTGTACAGAAGATGGTGGTCACTTACAAAGATTGGCATGAAATGTTACCCTTTGCCTTACACGGATACCGTACTTCAGTTCGTACTTCGACAGGGGCAACCCCTTTCTCTTTAGTATATGGCATGGAAGCAGTACTCCCCATAGAGGTTGAAATCCCATCAATGAGAGTCTTAATGGAAACTGAGCTGGCTGAAACTGAATGGTGCCAAAATAGATATGACCATTTGAATTTAATTGAAGAGAAACGCATGGCGGCTTTGTGTCATGGACAGTTATATCAAAGAAGAATGAAACAGGCTTTTGACAGGAAGGTTCGACCCCGTGAGTTCCGTGAAGGCGACCTTGTGCTCAAAAAGATTTTGTCCTTTCAGCCGGATTCGAGGGGCAAGTGGACACCTAATTATGAAGGCCCGTATGTTGTCAAAAGAGCCTTTTCTGGTGGTGCTATGACTCTCGCAACCATGGATGGTGATGAGCTCCCTCGTCCTGTAAATGCCGATGCAGTCAAGAAATACTTTGTCTAAAAAATAAAAGAACAGCTCGCTAAGTTGAAAACCCGAAAGGGCGGCTTAGGCAAAAATGAGCGTCTCGGTGGGCTGAAAACCTGAAAGGGCGGTCCGGGCAAAAATTAGAGACATAAACAGAAAATAATTATCCTGATAGGTCGAAAACCCGAAAGGGCGATCTATGCAAAAGTTAAGGAATAAGACAAGTAACTGCATCGGATCAGGCATCACCTACTCAGAGCACCTCGATTGACAGAGTATTTTTGGCTTACAGCGTTTTAGACTGCAAATTCAAAGTTGATAGGGAGAATAGCGATCATTGTGTTTAACGTACCTTTCCCACATAATTACCATTTTTCATTTTTGTAACGATCTGTGGAGTTGTGCTTTTCGCCAATTACCACTCTATTAATCAAATTTGAGCCTGTGCCTTTTATTTGGAATTCAATTTTTTTTGCAATTTTGTTTTCCACTCTTTCAATTTAAAATACTTGAAGCAAAAACTCAAAAAATAATTTAAAGTTTTTAGTTGCTATCTTTTTGAAAAAACATAGATGACAAACATATCTCTTAGATTCACGAGTCATACAAGCATATATCAACATTGTTCCGAAAGCGGTCAGATTCAACGAAGCAAACACAGTCATTGCTAAAAAAAAGAGAGAAAGAAAAAATAAAAAGAAAAAGCTCGCTAAGTTGAAAACCCGAAAGGGCGGCTTAGGCAAAAATGAGCGTCCCGGTGGATTGAAAACCCGAAAGGGCGGTCCAGGCAAAAATTAGGGGCAAAACAAACAAAAAGAAATATATTCCCGGTGGATTGAAAACCTGAAAGGGCAATCCAGGCAAAAGTTAGGGATTTCAAAAAAAGAAGAAAAAGCAAAAGCATGACTGTCGAAACAAGACCATGAGGAAATATTCAGTTTTAGTGTACAAAATGGCGACTTCTGCCAGATCTCTGACCATTGGGCTTTACCCCAAGAAGCAATTATTCTTACCATGGATCAACATACTATGCCGGGTTTTACCCCGAGGATCTGATTTATTTCACCTATAAGAATGCTGTCCCCAGCAGAGAAACTACCGAGTGGTTGTATGGATACGTCGGCCCAATGCTCATCTTACCTGTTTAAACCTTTTGTCTCATCCAGTCATGTACAAATACCATTCAATCATACAAATACAATCATTCACATGTACATACATACAATCAATTACATATCCGTAATATACATTCATACTTACACACAATCACACATACACATTCATATATATATACAATCATTCACATATTCATACATACAATCATACATACATGTGTACATACATTCACATTCACATGCAACATGCAAACAAAATCATTCACACGTACAGCATTGACCATCATGTGTCTTGCTTCATACATCACCAAAAAGAGTCATCCCCAGTGTATCTGGTCCAGAGATGTCTCCATCAAACATATTTCAAGTAGCAGATTTTGCAAACAATCAACTGCAAACTTGTGGTTAATTTCCCCAAGAGAAGTCATCTCCAGTGTGTCTGGTCTAAACAAATACATATTCTTGTCATGTCTCGCTCTCCCACAATGTCAGCAGACAATTTATTTCCTCGGTGTGTCCTTACCATCCCACAATGTTGGTAGACACTGCCTTTACTTGTCCTTACCATCCTGCAATGTTGGTGGACACTGTCTTTATTTCTGTCCGTACACAGGACTTTATCCGCTTATGTCCGCACACAAGACTTTACTGCTTTCTGTCTTTACTTCTGTCCATATACAGGACTTTATCTGCTTATGTCCGCACACAGGACTTTACTGCTTTCTGTCTTTACTTCTGTCCGCACACAGGACTTTATTGCTTATGTCCACACACAGGACTTTATCGCTTTCTGCCATCATCACTTCTGTCAAATAATCTTCATTACATTCAAACACTTTGTAAATATAGCACTCATAAACATATCACTCATAAGCATAACATTCATAACATAACATCATATCATAGCATTTTATAGTTTATTCCGGTCAAAAAATGGTGTACTCTGTATTTAAGTCTCTTCCACCGTCGAACCAAAACAAAATATCATCAAAAAAAATCATCTTTTTTTTTTTTATCTCCGATGGAAGAAACTTAAATAGGGGCATCTGTCATACCCCATTTTTTGACCGACCGCTTTTATACGTCTTTTTAAGACGGTTTTTTTTCGTTTCTGACGAAATTTCGGCAGAGAAGTATTTTAAAATACCTCATTTATTCGGTTTTACTTTTTTAGTTTCCTTTTATTATTTTTTATTATTACTTTATTTTTATTTGTGTTTTATTTATTTAATTTGATATTTATATTATTATATGTATATTATTTTATGTATATTATTTTATTATTTTTATTACTATTTTCGTTTTTGTTTTTTTTAGTCAGTATTTTTTCAAAAAGGTCCAGAATCAGGTGTTTTTGTCCAAATCCAGCCCAAAGGGGCAATTTTGTCCAAATTGGGAAATTCATCTGTCAAACCCTAAACATCTAACACAGTATTTATACTGTAATTATGACACTGTTCCCTAGGTCAGAGTTTTTTTCTTCCAGCCGCAGAAAGAACCAACAACATTTTCTTCTTTCTTTTTCCAGATCAAATCAACACAAATACAAACAAAAATAAAAAAAACGAAATTAAAAAAAAACAGATTCTTCATCTGTTCATCACAAACCCAGAACCCAAAACTCATACAAATCCCAAATCAAATCCTTCATACAAAACCATCTCGGAAATCAGAAACCACAAATCAAAATCCATACCGTCATCTTCACAAAACACAAATCGCAAAACTGAGAACCCAGAATCACCATCCCAGATCCAAACCGAGACAAACGAGAACGAAGGAAATCGAATCAGAACAAAACGAAAACAACAACGAAAAGAAAGAGAAGAAGGAGATCGAAACAAGACAGAATAGAAGAAGAAGAAAGGAGCTCGAAACATCAAAGGTTGTCCGTCGTTTTTTTCCCTTCTTTCATTTCCATCTTCTGTTTTTTCATCTAAGTTCGTTTGTGCTTTGATTGTTTATTTCGAATCTAGATTTGTGTTTAGGATTGGTTTGTGTTCATGTTTACTGTTAATTTGTTTTAATTTTGAAAAGGGGAAGGAAGGGTTAATGGAGTTTTTTTTTTGTGTTTTGAAATGAAAAAACAGAGAGAAGAGAGAGGTGAGCGCCGTGAGAGAGAAGAAGTTTGTGATTCTGTTTTAATTTTTAGGGTTTTTTTTCGCATTTATACCATGTTGTGATTCTGTGCGCGCAGGTGCACAGTCTTACGGTGCACCTGCGCGCCTACAACCTCCTGATCTTGATCTAACACGCCAGATCCTCTTTCACGTTAATTGTAGATCAGGGCCGTCTGATCCATCAGACGGCCATAACTTGATCCCGCGTTTTTTTTGGTTTTTGTTTGAACAGAAGGGTTTTTCTTTGGACTGGGTTTTGGTTTGTTTTACTTTTTTGTACCCCTTTTATTTTTCTGATTTACTTCTACACCCCCCTGCTTGTTTATTTTTGTTTTAGATTATGCGAATAAGTGCTTATTTGAACAAGAGCTTATTTAGGCTTTTGAGTTAAATGCTTGCACTAATATGATAGATCTCTTTAGATCACAAATTTTTTTAGCTTATTTAATTAAGTTATTTTTATTCATTTGTGTTATAGCTTATGAAATAAGTGCTTCCGGCATAAAGCTATTTTTAGCTTAATTTAGCCTTGTGAAGCATGATATGGAGGCTTATTTTTATTTTTGTTACTAACTCACTAACATTATATTTATGCCTATTGTGCTTAATTTTGTTACTAACTCATTAACATTTTATTTATGTTTATCATGCTTAATTATTGTTGCTAATTCACTAACCTTTTATTTATGCTTCTTTAATTATTGCTATTAACCTACTAACTCAACATTATCATCTTTATTTATTGTCATCAACCTTATAATCCTCTCTAACTTGACATGTCAAATATTACTTAATTACTCACTTAAGTCTAATTATTTGTTTATGGCTTTATCAATTAATTGTTTATCTCTATTACAAGGACTTTAGAATGTATTTTAGGGTTTGGTGTAAATTTAATTTAAAAATTGCATAGCATTATGTTGCATTCATTTCATATTTATTTTTCTCGCAAATACTTTAGAATGTGATTAGGAATAAATGTATACTATAAATGAAAAATCGCATCTCATGCATATTTATTTATCGCTTTCTGCAAAAACGTTAGAACATTAGTTTCCGAGGGAAAAGACACCGTTTTGACCAAAATATCATTACGGATCGTCTTCCCGCTTATTTCTGTTTATTATGACGTTTTTATTCTTTTAGCATTACCCTTTTAGTGATTTGGAACCCAACATTCCAATAGAAATAATTAGTGTTTTATTCTCAAAAATGAGGTCAATACCTCTTCAAAAAATTAGTCGCTTTATTCTAAAAAATGAGGTCAAAACCTCTTTAAAAAAAACGCAATTAATTTAGTTTCAAATATCGAAAAGCATCCAAACATTCTTATCACTCAAAACATTTTCTCAACAAACCTTGGATTTTAAACCAAGTGTCCACGTCTTATTTCATAATCAAATTTCAATCAACTTAACCATATAGATTTTTTTTCATAAATTAACATCAATCAAACTCACATTTTGCCACTTTTGGCTTTTGGTATTTTAAAACCATTTTCAAAAATCTTAAAATCAAACAAACAAATTTACTCGTCTTTTTATCCCGAACTACGGTGGTTTGATCCCTCGGGTACGTAGGCATGAGATTTATCTCTTCAATCAATAAAATCAACAAAAACATTTTTCTTCTTTATCATTCTTTAAGTTTTTTTTTTATCATCACTTTAATTCTCACACTTATACATTTTCCCAAGCAATTAAGATAAAGCGCGTAGATAGAATAAAAACAAGAGGTTCCTATAGAGTACTATAGATACTTAGGGTGCTAATACCTTCCCTTCGTATAACCAACCCCCGAACCTTGTTCTCTTAAAAATAGGGTTTTCTCGAACTTTTTCCCTTTCCCTCGGATAAATTAAAGATCGGTGGTGAAACATTAAATTGCGATTCGAAGTTAATTAATAACTCGATATCCAAAAATCACCGCGACAATGACATTTTGTTTAATCTCTTTCAAGATCAAAATCTGGACAATCATCCCACCAAAGAGAGTTGCTATCATCAAAGTATTCTTCAAAACAATCTTCAAACTCCCTCCTGTTGCTTATGTATTCCATTTCATCTTCTTCTCCATCTGACTCTTCAAAAATGTGCCTTCTATGCACAATTGCTCTTCTTCCATTCACATTCACATGCATCCATGTGATTGGAAGATTCAGAGTCTTTGTTTCACCTGCAATCAAGTAAACTATTTTGTCTCTTGGTACCCACTTGCTTGAGGGTCCTAGACTGTTAGTTTCCAAATCTTTATCCTTCATTTGTTTCATCTGAGTGCTATCAGATACAAATATAGTGTAAAGATTGGGGAGTGAGAAGCTTCCATCAATAACTGACGAGCTTGGTTCCTCTAGTGTTTTATTACTAGAGTATCCAATCCCATTAGTATTGTTGGTCTTAAGGTTGCAAAGCATAGAAACAATTTTATTTTGATCAGCATTTGTGTTGCAATACTCTTTGAGAGCATAAGAGTGCTCAAGGGGTTTGTAACACATATCATAACCATTCTCAAGATCTTTTGTTTTGATAAAATCTTTTTGTACAAGATCTTCAGAGTGATTTTCTTGCTTACTTAAATTCTCATAGTCTGCTTTAAGCTTTTTATACTTCTGCTGACTATTAAAGGATTTAAGTAAAGCCTTTTTAAGATGCTTGATCAATTTTGCTTTGGAAAGACGAGAGTATACCTGATTCATTCTTCTCTGAATATTTTTCTATGTTCTCAAGTTCTGACTCTCCATCAGAACTTGAATCTTCAGAGTTTGAACCATCTTCAGAACTTGATTCTTCAGCTCCTGGTGCTCTTCCAGATTCATCTTCAGAGAAGTTGTCTAGCTCATCCCAGGTTGTCATTCCTTTAGCTAGTTTTCCTCCATTCTTCTTGAAGTTGTACCATCTTTGAATTTTTCTTGAAAATCTTTCAAGATACTCTTCATCAGGTTCTTCAAAAAGACCTTCATGCTCCAATGCTTGCTTTCCTTTCCTTGCTGCTTTTGCTTCTTCACCTCTCAATTCTTCTTTTTCTTTCAGAGCCAATTCATGGACTCTGAGTAAATCAATCAATGATTCCAGACTCATTGAATTGATGTCTTCAGTTTGCTCTATAGATTTTGAAGTTTCATTCACCAGTTCAGAGGTAGACTGCTCAGCATCTTGCTTACAAGCTCTTTGTTGCTGAGTTTGTTGTTGAAGTCTTCAAGCTTGCTTGTGATAGCTTGAAATCTTAAGCTCATTTCTCCAATGCTCTCATTTTCCTCCATTCTAAACTCCTCATATTGATATAACAAACCATTTACTGTTGCTTTCTGAATGCTTTCATTATCATCACTAATGAAGCAAACATTTGTGGTTGTAGATACAATATTAAAAGTTTGTTCAGCCCCTGATGTGGAAGGATTTTGATTGTTGCTTAGATCTTCATTTAAATTCAATCCATCTTCAATTTCCTTGATAAGATTAGCAACTTGTTGATATAGCTTCTGCTTCCAATCATCCATGTTTTGAGCCATGGTGTTTTTCGGAGCTCTGATACCAATTGAAGGTGCGTGGAGAAAACACAAGAAGGAGGGGGGGGGTTGAATTGTGTTTTGGATATTTAAAAACTTTTCAAGATATTTAAATCTATCAGAGTCTTTAAGCACAACGGAATAGTTTACACAATTAACCTAAGACTAAGTGAATGATGAAGGAGTAAATGAGAGAGTGAGAGAGAGAAAGAGACACAAAGATTTATACTGGTTCCCCTCACAAATTGAGAGTACTCCAGTCCCCTTGCTTCCAAGGGAGTTCACTATAATCACTAAGATTACAATTTAGATGCTCAAGCACAAAGCAAGAGACTTCCTTGCTCTAAGCCACACAAGACAGAGAGACTTCCTTGCTCTAAGTCACACAAGACAGAGAGACTTCCTTGCTCTAATCACACAAGATCAGAGACTTCCTTGCTCAAGCACACAAGCTCAAGACTTCCTTGCTCAAGTCACACAAGACAAGAGACTTCCTTGCTTCTACACTCAGCAGAAGACTTCCTTGCTCTAATCACTATGACTGAGACTTACTTGCTTCTACACTAAGCAGAAGACTTATCAACTACTCACGCAGGAGTAATACTAACTTCTAAGCTTAAACTTATTACAAGATAATAACTTCAGAGGCTTAAGCTAGTTTCTATTCTCACTTAATTTGAGAGATGTTTTCTATTACAATTCAATTTCTCACTTTATTCTGAGAGATATTTTCTAATGAAGTTCGTTAGTCATCAATTCTTTCTTTGGCATATTTATATGAGTTGAGAAAGACATTGAGACGTTGGAGAAATTCCCGTTGTAAGTTGAACAGTTGTAGTATTTGAATATACGTTGAGTAAAGCCACGTCTTCTTTTGCAGTTAAGCTTCACCTTTACTGTTTGTCCAAAATACAGTAATAAGGTACAACTAGCTCCTAGAGAGAGTAAGATCACATTCTTTGTGACCGTTGTAATTAGTTGTCCTTGATCAGATCATCAGGCTTGATAAGATTAGTTGAAGTAGCCCTTCTGATGACTGGGGGATTCCTTTGCTTCTGATGAACCTTTGATAACTTGGAGTCTAATTGGTCTTGAATAAATGGCCTCTGATAATCCTTCGTATTTCAGCTTCTGAACGTCTTCATCTTCTAAATAACTTATGACTAGCAGATAGCTTCTGAACTCTTGTAGGCATCTGAACATCTTTGAGCTTCTGAACTTCTCTGAGCTTCTGAACTCTTGCAGACATTCTGATCCTCTTTGAGCTTCTGAACTTTGTTTAGCTTCTGATCACGTTTTAGCTTCTGAACTCTTTCAGAGTGTAAAGATTCAGACTTCCATAGTGTCATACCCCATTTTTTGACCAATCGATTTTATGCGTCTTTTTTAAGACAATTTTTCTTTGTTCGTTTCTGACGAAATTTCGGCAGAGAGGTATTTTAAAATACCTCATTTATTTGTTCTTTTAATTTTATGGTATTATTATTTTTATTCTTATTAGATGTTTTATTTATTTTATTATTATTATTATTATTATTTATTTTGATTTTTATCTCATTTTTTTTTTAAACTCATTTTTATCATTATTTTCGTTTTTAATCAGGTTTTTTTTAGTCAATTTGTCCACAGTCCAGATCATGTGTTTTTTGTCTAGGCCCAAAGGGGCAATTTTGTCCAAATGGGGAAATATTCATCTGCAAACCCTAGGTCTGACACGGTATTTATACTGCATTTATTGCACAGTTTCCCAGATAGAATTCATCAGCCGCAGAGCAAGTTTCATAAAACAGAACCAAAAAAATAAAAAAAATAACCAGAATTCCTCATCCACGAATCATTCATCAAAACCTTCATCATCTTTATCATTGTTCATCATCTATCATTCAAAAACCACAAACCTATCTCAGATTCCAAATCCAAACCATCATCAAATCAAAACAAAACCCTAATACCACCATCATCGCTCATCAACATCAATCCCGAATCCAAATCAAGGACAAAACAGAAGTCAAATCAAAACGAAATCCGAAATCATAAACCCATAAACACAAAAACAAACCCACAAAACCAAATCAAAAACTCAAAAACAATCCAGATCAAACCCTTAAACCATCCTCGGTCCATAACCGAAACCAGAAATCAAAAACAGGACGAATCGAAAATAGAAACAAGGGGAGGAAAAAGAATCGAAGTCCAAATCGACACACTGAGGTTTTTGTTTTTCTTTGTTGTATGGTTTTCGAATTTGTTTTGAAAAAAGGTTTTGAGCTTCAGATTTAAGAGTTAGATCAGAGAAAGAAAGAAAGAACGATCGGGTGAGGGGAGAGAAAGAGATCCGCCGCGGTTTGAGAAGAAGAAGAGAGAGGTTTATTTCTGATTTTGTGTTTTTTTCTAGGGTTTCTATTTATATACTCCTTTCATAATCCTGTGCGCGTAGGTGCACGATCTTACGGTGCACCTGCGCGCCTATGTCCTTCTGATCATGATCCTACGCCTCTGATTCCTTTTCCTTTGTGATCAGATCTGAGCTGTCTGATCAATCAGACGGCTCTGATCTGTTTTTACGTTTTACTTCACACACCCCCCTCTGGGCCACGCCCCCCAGCTGGGCTTGGGCCCAGAGTTGCTGTTTACACCCCCCTTTCTGTTTTAATTGATATTTGCACCCCCTTCTGTTTTTTTTATTTTTTATTTTTGCCTAATTAATTAATTATTTATTTTATTGTAAAGACATTAGATTGTATTTTTAGGATTGATGTAAAATTAAATTGCATAGCATACTCTTGCATTCATTTCATATTTATTTTTCCTTGCAAATACTCTAGAATGTAATTAGGAACAAATGTACACTATAAATAAAAAATTGCATCTCATGCATATTTATTTATCGCTTTCCGCAAGATCGTTAGCATACTTAATTCCGAGGAAAAAGACACCGTTTTGATCAAAATATCATCTCGGATTGTCTTCGCGCTTAATTTGCTTATTGCGACGTTAGTATTATTTTTAACGCTACCTTTTAATTTTAACCCAACACCTCTTCAAAATATCAAACAATTCATTTTCAAGTATCATCAAGCATCAAAAATATTTTGTCATCATACACTTTTCAAACTTTGGACTTTAAACCAAACGTTTCTTTTTTATCGCAAACTTGGATTTTAAACCAAGTGCCTTGGACTTTAAATCAACAGCGTCTTTTATCGTGAAAACCTTGGATTTTAACCCAAGAGTCTTTTTTATCCCAAACTTGGATTTTAAACCAAGTGCCATTGACTTTAAACCAACGGCGTTTTTTATCGCGAAAACCTTGGATTTTAACCCAAGAGTCTTTTTCTCGCAAAACTTGGATTTTAAACCAAGTGCCTTGGAATTTAAACCAACGGCGTCTTTTATCGTGAAAACCTTGGATTTTAAACAAAGTGCCTTGGACTTTAAACCAATGACTTCTTTTATCGCTAAAACCTTGGACTTTAACCCAAGTGTCCTTTTTTCTCGCCTAAAACCTTGGATTTTAAACCAAGTGCATTTTCCTCATTCGTACATTTTTAATCATGCATAAACCTTGGATTTTAAACCAAGTGTTTTTTATCACTCAAACCTTTTTCTCAACAAACCTTGGATTTTAAACCAAGTGTCCGCGTCCTATTTCTTAATCAAACTTCAATCAATTTAACCATATAGACTTTCTTCACAAACTAACATCAATCAAACTCACATTTTGCCGCTTTTGGCTTTTTACCTTTAAAACCATTTTCAAAACCTTAAAAACAAACAAACAAATTTACTCGTAACTTTTATCCCGAACTACGGTGGTTTGATCCCTCGGGTACGTAGGCATGAGACTTGTCTCTCCAATCAATAAAATCAACAAAAACATTTTTCTTCATTGTCATCATTTTTAAACTTATTTTCTCGATCACTACTTTAGTTCCCATACTTATACATTTTTTACAAGCAACTAAAATTAAGCGCAAAGTTAGAAATAAAAACAAGAGGTTCCTATAGAGTACTATAAATACTTAGGGTGCTAATACCTTCCCTTCGTATAACCAACCCCCGAACCTTGTTCTCTAAATATAGGGTTTTTTCGAACTTTTTCCCTTTCCCTCGGATAAATTAAAGATCGGTGGTGGAACATTAAATTGCGATTCGAAGTTAATTAATAACTCGATATCCAAAAATCACCGCGACACATAGGTTTCATCAGAGTCTAAATCAAGTGTGCTCTTTATATAACGTTGGATTCTCCTGCACACTTAATTTAAACATTAGTAACATCAATTGTCCATTTAATACTTTGTTATCATCAAAACTTAAGGGTGTGTATTAACACATATTTTGTTCCAACACTACCGCATCAGACTAACAAAATATGAAAAATAAACAATAAAGGGCATGAAAGTAAATAACACAGTGAATTTGTTAACCCAGTTCGGAGCAACCTCTCCTACTCTGGGGGATATCAATCTAGGAATGAATCCACTAATATAGTTATAGTTCAAAGACTCCAAAACGCCCCGTTTCTATCTTATCGCCTAGATACTACCTCATGCAATTCTACCTAGGAACACCTAGATATGAGACGCCCCGTCTCACTTCCCTACCACCTTACTAACCCGCAAGGATTTTTTTAACAACATTGTGAACAAATTAGAAGACACACTTCCATGACAAATACGTAGCCAAGACTCTTGACTAAGCACACAACTTGGAGTTGCTTACAAGCTTCCTCCAATGACAATACTCACTCATTACCTACAGGTTTCTGAGTGATTACACAGTGACCATCTCACAATTTGAGTGGTTCACTTTACACCAACTCTCCTAGAGAGTGGTTAGACGAACACGAAACCCTAAAATACTACATCTTTGATATTCTATTTTGATTCTAGTTTCGGTTAATACAATAGGTTTAGCAACTTCCTTTATATAGGCTTCACAATGCTTCAGCTCCAAGAAAGCAAAATATATTTTCCACAAATATATTTGCATTAAATATTCCTTTCATAAATATATTTGATTCTCCAAAAATATATTTTCTATAATAATCTTCTTGAAGCACAAAGATATATTTGAAATATATCTTTTATATTTTCTGCAATAATCTTCAGTGGTTATATTCTAAAATTAAATCTTCCACAAATATATTTGCATCAAATATATTTGACACAAATCAAATCTTTTTTTAATTCCTTCATCATTTATAATAAACTTGAGGAACAAGTAACCACCTTTTGAAGATTCCTAACCATGCACGTTTTTGGCTTCAAAATACAGCCGGTATTTACGATGTCCAGCTCACAAAAGATTTACTCCAAATATTTCTTCACAAAAGATTTGATGCAAAAATATATCTTCAATATATTTTTGGAGTAAATAATAACATAGACCGCCTCAGAAACTTGAGGCACAAGTCGCGATAGTTGTCGTATAGCACAAGCAAGATTATACTTCAATCAAATCTTCAAAAGATATTCTGCAGAAAAACAGAGTCGCGTGACCAGCTGTCGTAACAGACCTGATGCTGTAAAAACATGCTACGACATGTTCTGTAGCATCTTACTAGAGTGTGTTTTAGCAAAATGTAGCAAACACATAAAAAACCCAACAATCTCCCCCTTTGGAAAATTTCGGCTAAAACAATCTTTGACTAGCCAACAAGAATAGGAGGGATACAGGACATACCTTCTTCTATTTTAACATAAGCATACAACTTTGAATGAAGGTAAAAACTTCGTCAACGCTACTTCAAAAGAAATCTTCAACTGAAAGTAACTCACAAGGTAAAGAAACAAACTTTACCAAAAACATCAGAGGCATGCAGCAACAGAATTTGAAAGGATCCAGCCTCATAGAGAACATCAAGAGAGAAATAAACTCTCACAAGGAACACATAGGATATGAGAAATAAACTCCTTTAATTATAGCACATCCATGATCACCAGGGAAAAGTATATTCCCACACATATAGAAAAAGAATTTTCTACTCCCCCTCAACACATGCATAAGACCATGCACACACATATATCACCATACACATGCTATACTAGATGACATAGCATATGTCTTCACATCATGCAGAACATTACTTCAGAGATCTATTCTCCCTTCATAACATATCAGAAAACAATTACTCCACCAAATTTGCGTACCACAAGAACAGTATTGTAGCAGCAAACACATACACACAATAATTTACTTCTCCGGAGTACATACACTATATAACAAACTATAACAGTACTTTCTTCATCTCCTTCTTCCATGTCCATATTGCCAGAAAGTATCTTCCCTAGGATCTCACCCAGAAAAACAGAACAGAGTGTCTGCTCTGATACCAATTGAAATTCTGGCGTGCAGTGGTAAGATGCTCTATATCATGTGGTAACATCTTCTACCGCATCAGACTAACAAAATATGAAAAATAAACAATAAAGGGCATGAAAGTAAATAACACAGTGAATTTGTTAACCCAGTTCGGAGCAACCTCTCCTACTCTGGGGGATACCAATCCAGGAATGAATCCACTAATATAGTTCTAGTTCAAAGACTCCAAAACGCCCCGTTTCTATCTTATCGCCTAGACACTACCTCATGCAATTCTACCTAGGAACTCCTAGATATGAGACGCCCCGTCTCACTTCCCTACCACCTTACTAACCCGCAAGGATTTTTTAACAACATTGTGAACAAATTAGAAGACACACTTCCATGACAAATACGTAGCCAAGACTCTTGACTAAGCACACAACTTGGAGTTGCTTACAAGCTTCCTCCAATGACAATACTCACTCTTATGCTCTATATCTTGCCTATGAATATGATCTTCATCCCTATGATTCCATGATTTTTAACATGGTATCAGAGCGATACCCGAGGGATGAAGATGATGATTACGCTTCCGTTTGCGATTTAGAAAACTGAGAAGAAGATGAATCTCACAATTTTGATTTTGACGATGGTTCCGGTTCTTTTGCTTCTGACTTCGTCGATATCAAGATCATGTTCAAGAACCATCGAGTAATTCAATTTCAGAGTTAGCAGGGGAGATTTCAACATCACCTACCTCTGTTCTTGAACCATCCACAGCAAATGACCGCTGCAATTTCAGATTTGGCGATCTTTACAATTTCAGTTTCGGAAATTCAGACCTTTCAACTGTTCAATCTGATTTGATCCCTTCAATCCAGCCAACAATTGATGGTTTTGCCATCAAGATCGGGGAAATCACATGTCCTTTCATCGATTCAAGTTACAGCATCAAATTTGCAGAAGAAGATGAGAAATTGAAGAATATTGATTCTGAAATTGTGGTTTGTGAAGCAATCAAAGGATTGAATGAAAGCAAATTCGTGTTTGGCTTTTCTACAGAACTCAAGCAATCGGAGAATCTCGTCAAAGGTAGAGTTTTATGATAGGATCGTGAAAATAAGAAAATAATGAATACTCTAGTTCATTCTAGAAGGGGTCTTTTAGACATATTCTATTAGTTAGTTTTTGAGTAATGTTATTTTGTAGTTGCTATTGTTATCTTACTATGAGCATACACTAGCTTATATAAGCATTGTATTGTCTCATTATTGGAAAATGAAAAAATATAATCAATTTCTCTCTTTTAGTTCTCCTTTCTCTCTCTAAATTCTTGGAGTGTGATCCCTACTCGAATTGGGTCGCAACATTTTACGATTTGTTTACGGCGTTGCCGCCATAAGATTTTTCGCTTCTTGGTACTACATCGGAAAATAGAAAAATCATATCGGTAGCACCGCAATCAACAATTAGGTTTTGTCTTTAGAACTACATGGTGAGCGCATTGTCGCCTTTGATCCCGGTGGTGCTTCGTTAATCGACACAAAGAGAGCAATCAGTTTCTTCTACCATCCTAGTGTTTGGATCATAATTTTTTATCCTGGCGGAACTTTGACAACCGTGAATATTGTGCGCACCAGGTTTTTGTTAAAAGTCCTCACTGCAAACAGATTGGTAATTCAATTTTTCTGGTATGATGTGTTGATTCAAGCATTTTGACTATAATCTTGATTCTTGATGTGGTAATGAGAGTTTTGGATTTGTTTGATTCCATTTTTTGGCTTATGGAACCTTGAAATAATTGCCTCATATAGCATTTGGTATCTTTGAGTTTGCTGCAACTTTCACCTCTTGTGTTATTCTTTGAACATCATTCACAATTGTTCTAATGTATGAATGAATTTGGCTCGATGAAGTTAGGAAATTGTTGTTCCTCATATATTGCAATGCCCACACAATAGTTTGTGAAAGTTTTCTTGAAGATAAGTTCAAAAATTGCCAAGTGAAGGATCGTAAAGATAAGTTTTACTGCATCAATCTACTGTGCTTGTTGATTTCAGATTTGAATTTTAATGGTTTTGATTTAAGAAGACATAAATTTGGAATTGGTTTGTGAAGATGGCTGCAAATATGTGAAGTCTTCATAACACCCTTCAACAATTGGTTTTGTTGGTGTTTTGTATGTTGGCCTCATTTTGCAAAAACAAGTTCAAGCAAGATGTTGGACCAGATGCTGTAGCATGTGGGTACAACATCTGTCATGCTAGTAATTAATGCTCTATTTGCGCGCCATATCTTGGAAGATTCTCTGAAGCACTATTTTCGCCTTACTTGCTTATCAAGACGCACGTTCTAAACAAGGGTTTATAAGGCGGCTGCTCCAAGAAATACTCTCCAGAAGATGCTACGCCATTTATGGAAACATGTGATTCTTTCCATTTCATGTGTGCTGGACTTTGCAAAAGGACAGCTGAAGATTAAAGCCCAAGATGAAGACCTAGCCCATGCTAACTCAAGTCACATAAATATGTGAAGACTAAAACCTAAATGATTACTGAAGCCGTATTTCAAGAACATAGTTTTTAGGGTTTGATCTTGTTTATTGTAAGCCTTTCTTGTGGATTCTATAACACAAGTTTAGGCCTGTTTTGGTTTGTACTTTGTAAAACATCTCTCAAGCTTTTAAGCACGGAGACTGTTTGTTGTTTGATTAGTGAAACCGCATTGTTTGTTCAGCTGTCATAATCACGAGGTTCGTGATAGAAAGGAAGTGAGACAGGGTCTCAAACTTAGGAGTTCCTAGGTTGAGTTAGCACAGGTAGAGTCTAGGTGATAAGTCGTAAACTTGTATGTTTGCTGTGGGCTTAGAACTAGATCTATTATAGTGGATTCCTTCCTGGCTTGGTAGCCCCCAGAGTAGGTCGTTGTTTACGCCGAACTGGGTTAACAATTCTCTGTGTTATTTACTTCGTTGTCTGTTGCTTTTACTTGTTGATTATAATCTACTGTGGACATACGCTAGAGCATTTGTCTTAGCATTACAACTGGTTACGTACGACAATTGTTGTAGCTTCTGTCTTAACATCTGTCTCCAGTAGGTGCCAGAATTTCAGTTGGTATCAGAGCAGGCAGCCTGTTCTGCGTGGGTGAGGACCAGGGAAGTTACTTTCTGGCATAATGAACAAGGATGGTGGCTATGTCAACAGACCTCCACTTCTGGATGGATAAAACTATGATTACTGGAAAGCCAAAATGGTGGCATTTATTAAATCACTTGATAGCAGATCTTGGAAGGCTATCCTAACGACATGGGAGCATCCAGTGATACGTGACAAAGATGGTAAAACTACAGGTGAACTAAAACCAGAAGCGGATTGGACCAAGGAAGAGGATGAGCTTGCACATGGTAACTCCAAGGCGCTAAATGCCTTATTCAATGCTGTGGACAACAACATTTTCAGGATGATCAAACAGTGCTCAGTGGCTAAGGAAGCATGGGAAATTCTAATGACTACACATGAAGGCACCGCTAAGGTGAAGAATTCAAGGCTACAGCTTCTGACCGTAAAGTTTGAGAATCTAATGATGGGTGAAGGTCAATCTGTTCATGACTTCCACATGCTCCATTATAGATTTTGCAAACAACTTTGATGCTCTAGGAGAAAAGGTAAGCGAGGAGAGAATGGTAAGAAAAATGCTTAGATCTCTTCCTAAGATGTTTGATATGAAAGTCACTACCATAGAAGAAGTACATGATATAGGAGTGATGAAACTTGAAAATTTGGTGGGTTCATTACTAACCTATGAGCTAGCTGCTAAAGAGAAAACCGAGAAGAGGAAGAAGAGTATAGCTCTTGTAACCAACACCACTGAAAGTGAGGAAGTAGAAAATGGTTTAGAAACTGATGAAAATTTATCTGAAACTATGGTACATCTAGGCAGGCAGTTCAACAGAATATTAAAGAAGATGGATGGAAGAGGCAGGACAAATGCTAAAGGCAATTTCTCTGATAATAACAGAAAATTTAATGGTGTAAGAAAATACAGACCTGAGGAAAAGGCCAGTACTGGAAAAGGTGTTCAATGTCATGAATGTGAAGGCCATGGACATATTAGAGCTGAATGTCCAACATTCCTGAAGAAACAGAAGAAGGTTATGGCTGTCACTTGGTCTGATGAAGATGACTCTGAGGATGATGACTACTCTGAGTCTGCAAATCACATTACTGCACTTACTGGAATTATTGAATCTGAATCAGATGATGAAGAATTGACATTTGATGAACTAGCTGCGTCCTATAAAGCACTGAGTCAGAAGAGTGAAAAGGTTTGTCAGCAGCAACAAAACGCTATAAGTAAATTGCAAGATGAGAAGGTGAAGCATCAGACTCAAATATCTCAACTCACAAAGCAACTACAATCTGAGAAGGCAAAGCATCTGTCCGAGGCTTCTGCTCTTAGAGATGAGGTAACCACATTGAACTATCAGCTGACTAGTTTAAATAAACAGTTTAGACTGCTAAATAATGGAACTGAAAGATTAGATATACTGGTTGAGGGTCAAGTTGCTGGGAAACCTAAGGGTATTGGAGTAGAATATAACTATCCTAAAAAGAAAAATGCTACTTCCACTAGTACATTTGTTCCTGCTAAAGACACTTATGATCCTACTGAAACCAGACATATGCCACATCATGTTCAACAACATCAGCCGGCCAAAATCATTCCTAAACCTAAGGGATGGATCTGTCATTACTGTGGTAGAAGAGGTCACATCAGACCTTTCTGTTTTAGATTGTATGGGTTTCCAAGATGGTATAATAATCCCAGGTATGAATCTGATTCAAGTAATACAAAGAAAGAATGGAAACCAAAGGCAAATGATGTTGCTCACATAGCTCATACATCTCTGAGAGTTTTTCATCCAGAAATGATTGGTACTTTGATAGTGGTTGCTCAAGACATATGACTGGTGTTGAAAGTTATCTAACCAATGTTAAAGCTTACATTAACAGTTATGTTACTTTTGGTGATGGAGCCAAAGGTCAGATCAAAGGCATTGGAAGTCTCATTGCAAATGGTCTGCCTAAGCTTGAGAATGTTCTTTTAGTGGAAGGATTGACTGCAAATCTCATAAGCATCAGTCAATTGTGTGATCAAGGAATGAAGGTGAACTTCACGAAATCTGAATGCATTGTGTCAACTGAAGATGGTGAATCTGTTATGAAAGGAGTCAGGTCTAAAGATAACTGTTATTTGTGGATTTCTGAAGAAAGTGCTCAAATTTCCTCCTGTCTCGTCACTAGAGAAGATGAAGTCAAGTTATGGCATCAAAAGATGGGTCATCTTAATCTAAGGAGTATGAAGAAAGTCATAGCTGAAGATGCAGTAAAAGGGGTACCTAAACTGAAGATAGAAGAAGGAAGCATATGTGGTGAATGCCAAATTGGGAAGCAGACAAAGATGCCACACCCGAAGCTGCAGCATCTGACTACATCAAAGGTGCTTGAATTACTTCATATGGACTTGATGAGGCCTATGCAGGTTGAAAGTCTAGGAGGAAAGAGATATGCTTTTGTTGTTGTAGATGACTACTCAAGATTCACTTGGATAAATTTTCTCAGAGAAAAGTCAGACACCTTTTGTGCTTTCAAGGATTTGTGTAAACAACTTCAAAGAGAAAAAGATAGTGTCATTGTCAGAATAAGGAGTGACCACGGTAGAGAATTTGAAAACTCAAGATTTTCTGAGTTTTGCACTGCTGAAGGAATAGGACATGAATTTTCTTCACCTATTACACCTCAACAAAATGGTGTAGTTGAAAGAAAGAACAGAACTATACAAGAATGTGCTCGTGTCATGCTACACTCAAAGAAACTGCCTCAACACTTTTGGGCTGAAGCTATGAATACAGCATGTTACATTCTCAATCGTGTCACTTTAAGAGCTGGAACAACTAACACCTTATATGAATTGTGGAAAGGAAGAAAACCTACTATAAAGTATTTTCATGTATTTGGAAGTAAGTGTTACATTCTGATAGATAGAGAACAAAGGAGGAATGAAATTCTGGCGTAGCAATGGGGTACCGGATGTGCCTACCTTTGCAACTACAATGTGCACAACGAAGTAAATAATATGCAATATAATACGTAACTGGAAATTAAATGAACGCAGGAGTTTGTTAACCCAGTTCGGCGTATAACACGACCTACTCTGGGGGATACCAATCCAGGAGTGAATTCACTATGATAAAACTAGTTAGAAGTCTCCAGCAAACGACCCGTTTACACTTCGTCACCTAGTTTCTACCCGTGCTTTCTTCAACCTAGGGCCACCTAGATTAGAGACACCTATCTCTCCTCCTCTTAACCACACAGTCAGTGTGATTGATCTAACCTTGAAATCAACGAAGTCACACTTCAAAACAATAACCTATCTCCGTGCTTAAAAGCTTAGGAGTAGACTTAAACCCTTACAACTCAAGACCACAGTCCTAAGCAAGTATCTAAGAGATACAAGATAGGCGCACAAACATACACACGATACACCTGAAAACCCTAGACACAAATATATATTTCTTCACAAGAGTTTTCGTGATCTTCAAACGTCTAAGTTCTTCAATATATATAGCTCGTGAAATATGAAAGTAGTTCCTTGATTTTTGGTCTTCAGATTATTATAAAAATCGCAACATATCCGATACCAGCTTGTGATCAAAGCAAATCCAACAAAATCCTAAAATATAGGAATATATTTTAGGTTTGATACACTATCGGATAATTACAAGGAATAAGCGAGTTCCTAGTCTTGAGGAACAAGCAACACGCTAACATATGATAAGCGGATAGGCTTGAAGGAAAGCGCGCGCAGATAGCCTTGTAACAAACTCTTCGTTAATTCGTACATCCGAATGTTGTTCCAAATGTAGACACATCTAACACTACATCTGACTTAATGTTGTTTTTGTAAAATACTGCCAATTTCAAAAACCTAACAAACTCCCCCTTTGGCAAATTTTGACTAAAAACAATATTAGGCAGATTTTCACACGATGTGGATAAAACACATTAATAAGACTATACCATCTACACTTCAAAGGAGTTAACCATATAAGACATATCAGAGCTTGGCACAGCGGAATAATTTCTTTCAAACAAACACAGTGCAGATTTTCACACGATGTGGATAAAACACATTAATAAGACTATACCATCTACACTTCAAAGTGGATTCATAAAGTTGATCAGGCATAAATATTCTCATAGTAAAATCTTCAACAACACATATATGTCACATCAGAAGACAACCAGAAACATCAGTCAAATAGAGAAAAATAAATTCTCCATTCAGACTCTCTGGATGGTATCCAGGGTGAGGCAACATCACCAGCACCATCTCATATACTCCCCCTCAAATCATACATACTAAATTTTTCTCCCCCTTACTGTATGCATATATAACTCACACACACAGATGTAACTTCAGCTAAGTTAACTATCATTTCTACGCATGCATAAACACACAACAAAATTATCAAAACTTACTCCCCCTTTTTAGTCATGAAATTTGGCAAAGATAAGCAGGAGAAAATCATCAGAGTAGTAGAGTGCAGATATTACAGGGCAAAAGCACACAGAGGTGCATCAGAAATCCAGGGCATATCCCATAAAGCAAAAGAAAAAGAAAAAAACTTCGGAACAAAACATCAGCTAGTAACACAGCAGTAGTATCACAATCAGAAACCAAGACTTTCGTCAGAGTCTTGTACAACAGCATCCACCATGGTGGCTTGTGAGGTATGAGCAGCAGTGCTCTTTTCTTCTAGCATCAAGGCCTCAATAACCTTGTCCACCTTCAGCTTTTTGTCACCCAGGACTTTACTGACGTCCTGCAAATCAGCAATCATTTGCTTTCTTGACATGGGCACACCAGAGGGGGTGCCAGATGGGACAGCAATGTCCACCTCATGGGGACCTTCAAGCAGCCTACAATCAAATGTCAAAGGGGCCTCTCTTTTACAGAGGATATCAGAGCTCCTAAGGATATTTGGATGTTGATCAAGCATAATTCCACAGAGAACAGTAGGGAAAGCAATTGGTAACCTAGTAGCAGTAGACTTTGCATGCAGCAATGTTTGCTCAAAAATATATGAACCAAAGTTAAAAGGGGTTTTAGTGCCCACAACATAAATGATCTTACCTAATCCAGTAGCCACAGAATAGTTATGAGAAGTAGGGACCCAATTAGCAGACGCAATCTTATTCAGTAATGCATACTTGACAGTAAGATTGGTGGTAGAAAGCTTTACCTTTCTTGGCCACTGTAAAACTTTATTCCCTGTGATGGTTCTACAGATCTCATTCTCAGTCACCTCTAAATCAGGCACAGCATCATCACTTCTTCCCAGAAATTGGTTGATGATGGAGGGGGAAAAATCAATACACAGACCTCGAACAAACACCTTTTGATATTCGGCACTGAAGGGATCATCACAATCTAGTCCTATGTTGACCAAAAATTCCTTGGCCAAAAGCTCATAGCACTTACCAAGATCACACACAGTCTTTTCCAGCCCAGCAAACCTGATGAGATCCATCAGTTCAGCACAATCCAGCATGTCCTTGTTTAAACTCCGTTCTAAGGCCAACCTTCTATTATACACATAGTTCCACTGAGAGACATTTCTGATGTTGTGGAATGAAATGTTGTCAAGGGGAGCATCTAGATCAGAATCCTGAATTCTTCCTCTCCTTGCCTTCTTTCTGGATGTGCCAACTGATGGGGCAGCAATCTCTTCCACCTCATAGTCAGATTCACTAGCACTGATCTCCTTCATTTTCTGAATCAGCCTTTTCTTTTCAGTAGGACGAGAACCTTTGCTTCTGGTCCTTGGAGGATCAAGAAGAACAGGTGTACGACCAGATCTCAGCCTAGTTCTTCCAGCAACACCTTGATCAGGGGTAGAATGCACAATCTTCTCATTGGTGATAATCAAGTCTTCTTCAACATCAACATCTTGAATTTCTTCAACTCTATCACCAGATCCATCTTTTTCAGCAGGAGTGGTAGGATCTTCATCAACATCATGATCATCATCTGTCCAGGATCCTTCATCAACAGTAACAGTGGTGTTGTTTGGTAACACACCAGATGGGCCTGCCAAGGTTCCAACATCTTTAGCCACATTATCCCTTGATGGGGATTTTTCCAATTCTTCAACAGCAGTTTCTAAGAGTACTTTTTCTTGACTCACGTCAACAGCTACAGTACCTTTCTCCACACGATCACTCACAGGTGGTGATTCTTCTTCCTTATCCGAGTTAGGGTTTTCGGAAGCAGAGACAACAGTAGATTGGGGATTCTTCAACCTTTCTTCATTCAAATTAGAACTAGCATTAACATCAGCAACAGATGGAGACTCACCAGACTTATCAACATTTGCGGGATCATCAGGATTGAATGGATTTGGTGTGAGGTACAGATCAGTCATCGAAAAAGAGCGATTTGTCTCATGTTTCTTTCCTGATTTCTTCTTCTTGCTTTTCTTCTCTTTAATCAACCCAGACGAATGCGAAGACTTCTTCTTTTTGTGTTTCTTGGACTTTGGTTGACTAGAAGAAGCAGAGGACTTGCTTCGTTTAGAGGATTTGATCTTCTTCACTGTGCTTGCTTCATCTGTTCGTTGTTGATGAGTCAGAGCAGACTCGTTACATGCAATCGTTTCTGGAGTCATAGAACGATCAGATTCACGTTCATCTGGAGAAATTTCTAAATTGGCAGACATGATTGAAATTGGATTGTACAAATTTTGGTGAGAGATTAGAAAATGTAACAACGCAAAAACAGTGTATCTGTATAATGAGGGAAGATACTGAGTAATAACAGAACAGAAGTGAAATGGTTTAATGTGTGGAATGTGAAAAGATAGTGGAGTCTTCAATCTTCCCTTTTCTTGATCAGCGTGCACAAAATATGAAGAGTTTAGTTTCTTTGCACGCTCACAGTATACTGATTGCTACAAATTTTCAAACAGACAAATTCCCAACTTGCCCCTAAGTTTTTCAAATTGATTATGATCTAGCGCCTTTGTAAAAATATCAGCCAATTGTTCACCTGTGATAACATGTTCTAACATCACTATTTTTTCTTCAACTAGTTCTCTGATAAAGTGGTGTCTGATATCAATATGCTTGGTTCTGCTGTGCTGGATTGGATTCTTGGAGATATTAATAGCACTCATATTGTCACAGTATAATTTCATAGTTTCCTGATGAATATTATATTCACTGAGCATTTGTTTCATCCAAACTAACTGAGAACAACTACTACCGGCTGCAATATACTCAGCTTCAGCTGTAGATAGTGAGACGCAGTTCTGTTTCTTACTAAACCAGGATATTAAGTTGTTTCCTAAGAAGAAACATCCACCAGATGTACTTTTTCTGTCATCTGCACTCCCAGCCCAGTCAGCATCACAATAGCCAATTAACATTGCATTATCACTATGTGTATATAACATTCCGTAATCACTAGTCCCACTCACATATTTCAAAATTCTTTTGACTTGAGTGAGGTGACTTACCTTAGGTTCAGCCTGGTATCTTGCACATACTCCAACTGCAAATGTGATATCTGGTCTACTTGCAGTGAGATATAGCAGGCTTCCAATCATGCTCCTATAAAGACTTTGGTCAACCTTTACTCCCTTCTCATCTTTAGATAGTTTTAAATGCGTAGGAGCAGGAGTTCTCTTGTGACTTGCACTTTCCATACCAAACTTTTTCACAATGTTCTTAGCATACTTGCTTTGAGAGATGAAAATAGTGTCTTCCATCTGTTTCACTTGTAGCCCAAGAAAGAATGTCAACTCACCAACCATACTCATTTCAAATTCAGATTGCATTTGTTGTACGAAATGTTGCACCATTCTGTCAGACATTCCTCCGAACACGATGTCATCTACATAGATCTGAGCGATCAACAGCTCCTTTTCTTCTGCCTTAACAAATAAGGTTTTGTCATTACCTCCCTTTCTGTAGCCTTGCTTTATTAAGTATTCTGTAAGTCTCTCATACCAAGCTCTAGGTGCTTGCTTGAGACCGTATAATGCCTTTTTTAACTTGTACACATGATCAGGATGATTTGGATCAACAAATCCTTTTGGCTGTTCAACATATACATCTTCATTCAAGTATCCATTTAGAAAAGCGCTTTTCACATCCATTTGGTAGAGCTTGAATTTTAAGAAGCATGCCACACCGAGGAGTAATCTTATAGATTCTAAGCGAGCTACTGGTGCAAATGTCTCTTCAAAGTCAACTCCTTCTATCTGAGTATAACCCTGAGCCACTAGCCTGGCTTTATTTCTTGTAACCACTCCTTGTGAATCAGATTTATTCTTATACACCCATTTGGTACCAATGATATTAGTGTCTGTAGGTCTTGGTACTAGATCCCATACCTCGCATCTCTTGAATTGATTTAATTCTTCTTGCATAGCTTCAATCCAAAATTCATCAGTCAAGGCTTCTTTAACATTCTTTGGCTCAATCTTCGACACAAAGCATGCATTTGACACAACATCCTGTGATCTTCTAGTAGTAATTCCTTGATCAGGATTACCAATTATCAAATCAGTGGGATGATTCTTTTGGATTCTAACAGAAGGACCTTTGTTCACTGGAGCATTGTATAAATCAGTCTCTCTTCCTGATTTTTCGACCTTATCTATGTAAACTTCTTCTTCCAGAACATCAGATGGGGCAGGAGTAGAGTCAGCATGAGGATCAGCATCAGTTTCACTGACAGAATAGATGTCTTCAATTACGACATTAATAGATTCCATCACAGTGCTAGTTCTGGAGTTAAACACTCTAAAAGCTCTACTGTTTGTAGAATATCCTAGAAAAATTCCTTCTTCACTTTTAGGGTCCAATTTTCTTCTAGGTTCTCTATCTGCAAGAATGTAACATTTACTTCCAAAGATATGAAAATATTTTACAGTAGGCTTCCTTCCTTTCCAGAGTTCATATAAAGTATTTGACGTTCCAGTTCTCAATGTGACTCTGTTGTGGATATAACAAGCAGTACTCATGGCTTCAGCCCAAAAATGATAAGGTAGTTTCTTAGCATGCAGCATTACTCTGGCACATTCCTGCAAGGTCCTGTTTTTCCTTTCCACAACACCGTTCTGTTGAGGTGTAATGGGGGATGAGAACTCATGTCCAATACCTTCTGAAGCACAGAAATCAGCAAAACTGGAATTTTCGAACTCCCTCCCGTGATCACTTCTGATTCTAATAATACCTTCATCCTTTTCTCTTTGTAGTTGAACACACAAGTCTTTGAACACAAGGAAGGTATCTGATTTTTCTCTAAGAAAGCTAATCCAGGTATATCTTGAGTAATCGTCAACTACCACAAAGGCATATTTCTTTCCTCCTAGACTTTCCACTTGCATAGGACCCATCAAGTCCATGTGCAGTAGTTCAAGAACTCTGGATGTGGTTAAATGGGGAACTGAAGGGTGCGACATCTTAATTTGCTTTCCAACCTGACACTCACCACATATCTTGCCTTCTTCTATCTTTAATTTGGGCATTCCTCTGACAGCTTCTTCAGTGATAATCTTCTTCATGCTCTTAAGATTGAGATGGCCAAGTTTCTTGTGCCATACATTAACCTCATCTTCTTTAGTTATCAGACAAGAGGATAAGTTAGTTTCATCTGGAGCTACCCACAAGTAACAGTTATCCTTTGACCTTGTTCCTTTCATAGTCACTTTACCTTCTTTATTTGTTACTAGACATTCACCTTTGGTAAAGTTAACCTTCATTCCTTGATCACAGAGTTGGCTTATGCTGATTAGATTAGCTGTTAACCCTTTCACAAGAAGAACATCATCAAGATCAGGTTGACCAACATTAGCTAGTCTTCCAATACCTTTAATCTCACCTTTAGCACCATCACCAAATGTAACAAAACTAGTGGAGTAAGACTTAAGATCCACCAGAAACTTCTCTATTCCAGTCATATGTCTGGAGCAGCCACTGTCAAAGTACCAGTCTTCTCTAGAGGTAGCTCGAAGAGATGTATGAGCAATTAGGCCAGCAACATTACCTTTAGGCTTCCATTCTTTTGCTTGGTTAATCTCTACCTTCTCTGGTACTACCTTCTGGCTTCTCTTTGGGAACCCATATAGTCTGTAACAAAAAGGTCTTATATGTCCTCTTCTTCCACAATAATGACAAAACCAGGGTTGTGGTCTCATATTTCTAAATCCCAGATGGGGTTGAACATGGGGCAGCCTTGGTTTCAGCATTGGAGATCTTTTGTTTCTACCAGAAGGCAAAAACTTCAGCTCGGGATCATACTCCTTGGGCTTGTTCAGATTCTCATATTCATACCCAATACCTTTTACCCAGTTTCCTTCTTCCTGCGATTTAATTAGTCTTTCTAGAACGACAGTGCCATTGTTCATAGAAGTTTCCTTTTTAAGCTTTTCAAGTGTGGAGTTCAGTTGTGTTACCTCATTATTCAGTTCAGAAATCTGAGCCAGGTGCTTGTTCTTTTCAGACTGTAGTTCCAAGATAAGCCTTTTTTGATTTTCTTGACTTCTACAAACTTCTTCACTTCTCTTGCATAGAGCTCTATAGGATTCAGCCAATTCTTCATAAGATACATCCCCATGATTTGATTCAGTGTCAGAGCTGCACAGTCCAGTTAAGGCAGTAATGTGCTTTGCAGTTTCACCAGATGTGTCATCCTCTGAGTCTTCATCCTCAGACCATGTAGCAGTCATTCCCTTTTGTTGCTTCTTCAAGTAATTAGGGCATTCATACCTGATGTGTCCATATCCACTGCATTCATGACACTGCACTCCTCTCACTTGACTCACTTTTTCTTCAGCTTTAGGTTTCTTTTGAAAACCCGGATTCTTGTTGATGTCAAGTGAAATGGGGGACACATTCTGCTTTACATTCTGTTTACCTCTCCTGTCCATTCTTCTTAGTACTTTATTGAATTGTCTTCCTAGGAGAGCCATAGCTTCAGATAAGCTTTCATCAGTATCTGCCTCATCTTGTGCATCATCAGTATCAGCATTTGAGACAAAGGCTATGTTTTTGTTTTTACTTCCAGATCGTTCATTAGCAGAAAGTTCATAGGTTTGTAGGGACCCAACCAGATCATCCAGCCTTATTTCAGATAAGTCCCTAAACTCTTCTATACATGTGACCTTCATGTCAAACCTCTTAGGTAGAGACCTCAGCATCTTTCTCACCATCTTTTCTTCAGAAAGTTTTTCACCTAGAGAATCAAAGGTGTTAGCAAAATCTAAAACAGTCATATAGAAATCATGTACCGTCTCATCTTCTTTCATTTTGAGGTTCTCAAATTTCGTAGTCAGCATCTGAAGTCTGGAGTTCTTGACTTTTGCTGTCCCTTCCTGAGTAGTTCTCAAGATCTCCCAAGCTTCTTTAGCCTGAGTGCATCTCTTTATCAGTCTAAACATATTTTTATCAACACCATTGTATAATGCGTTCAATGCTTTATGATTTCCAAGAGCAAGTTCATCTTCAGTCTTTGACCACTCTCCCTCAGGTTTCAAAGAGACAACATTATCTTTATCTATAACTGTAGGATGTTCCCAGCCAGTGACCACGGACTTCCATGTCCTACTGTCCACAGACCTTAAGAAGGCTTCCATGCGTGATTTCCAGTAGTCATAATTCGTACCATCCAACAGAGGTGGCCTACTCACAGCTCCTCCTTCCTTCTCCATAGCAACCAGAATCGTTCCCTGAAGCTCACCCTAGTAGCAGAACAGGGTGCCTGCTCTGATGCCAATTGAAATTCTGGCGTAGCAATGGGGTACCGGATGTGCCTACCTTTGCAACTACAATGTGCACAACGAAGTAAATAATATGCAATATAATACGTAACTGGAAATTAAATGAACGCAGGAGTTTGTTAACCCAGTTCGGCGTATAACACGACCTACTCTGGGGGATACCAATCCAGGAGTGAATTCACTATGATAAAACTAGTTAGAAGTCTCCAGCAAACGACCCGTTTACACTTCGTCACCTAGTTTCTACCCGTGCTTTCTTCAACCTAGGGCCACCTAGATTAGAGACACCTATCTCTCCTCCTCTTAACCACACAGTCAGTGTGATTGATCTAACCTTGAAATCAACGAAGTCACACTTCAAAACAATAACCTATCTCCGTGCTTAAAAGCTTAGGAGTAGACTTAAACCCTTACAACTCAACACCACAGTCCTAAGCAAGTATCTAAGAGATACAAGATAGGCGCACAAACATACACACGATACACCTGAAAACCCTAGACACAAATATATATTTCTTCACAAGAGTTTTCGTGATCTTCAAACGTCTAAGTTCTTCAATATATATAGCTCGTGAAATATGAAAGTAGTTCCTTGATTTTTGGTCTTCAGATTATTATAAAAATCGCAACATATCCGATACCAGCTTGTGATCAAAGCAAATCCAACAAAATCCTAAAATATAGGAATATATTTTAGGTTTGATACACTATCGGATAATTACAAGGAATAAGCGAGTTCCTAGTCTTGAGGAACAAGCAACACGCTAACATATGATAAGCGGATAGGCTTGAAGGAAAGCGCGCGCAGATAGCCTTGTAACAAACTCTTCGTTAATTCGTACATCCGAATGTTGTTCCAAATGTAGACACATCTAACACTACATCTGACTTAATGTTGTTTTTGTAAAATACTGCCAATTTCAAAAACCTAACAAGGAAGATGGATCCAAAGAGTGATGAAGGTATATTCTTGGGTTACTCTACTAACAGCAGAGCCTACAGAGTGTATAACTCCAGAACTCAAGTGATGATGGAATCAATGAATGTTGTGATAGATGATGTAGCATCTAACGCTAAGACAGATGAAAGTCCAGATGCTGAAGCTTTTGAATTCCAGCCTGAAGAAACTGCAAGTGTGGAAGAGCTTGAGGTAACACCTGATAGTCCTATCACTGATAATACTATTGCTCCAGTTAGTAAAGGACCATCTACCAGAGTCCAGAAAATTCATCCCAAGGACCTGATCATAGGCAATCCAGATGAAGGTATCACCACAAGAAGAAACCAAGATATAATCTCTAACTCTTGCTTTGTGTCAAAAATAGAACCAAAGAATGTCAAAGAGGCTCTCACTGACAATTATTAGATCAGTGCCATGCAAGAAGAATTGAACCAGTTTGAAAGAAGTGAGGTTTGGGATCTAGTTCCTAGACCAAAAGGGTTGAATGTAATAGGTACTAAATGGGTTTATAAAAATAAATCTGATGAAAATGGAACTATTACAAGAAACAAGGCGAGGCTTGTGGCACAAGGATACACTCAGGTGGAAGGTTTAGACTTTGATGAGACCTTCGCCCCAGTTGCTATATTAGAATCTATACGGCTGTTACTTGGTGTTGCATGTGTTCTGAAATTCAAACTGTTTCAGATGGATGTTAAGAGTGCTTTTCTCAATGGATACTTAAATGAAGAGGTGTATGTGGAACAACCAAAAGGCTTTGTGAATCCAGATCTTCCTGATCATGTCTACAAGTTGAAGAAAGCTTTATATGGATTGAAACAAGCCCCTAGGGCTTGGTATGAGAGATTGACTGAATTTCTTGTCAATCATGGATACAGGAAAGGAGGACATGATAAAACTCTGTTTGTAAAAGAAGAACATGGTAAACTAATGATAGCACAAATTTATGTTGATGACATAGTATTTGGCGGGATGTCAAGTCAGATGGTGGGGCATTTTATCAAACAGATGCAGTCAGAGTTTGAGATGAGTTTAGTTGGGGAATTAACATTTTTTCTTGGACTTCAAGTGAAGCAAATGGATGAGACAATATTTATCTCTCAGAGTAAGTATGCAAAAAATATTGTCAAGAAGTTTGGTATGGATACCGCTACTCACAAAAGGACTCCAGCACCTACTCATTTGAAGTTGACAAAAGATGAGAAGGGTGTTAGTGTTGATCAGAGTCTCTACAGAAGTATGATAGGGAGTCTCCTATATCTTACAGCTAGTAGACCTGATATTAGCTTTGCAGTGGGTGTGTGTGCAAGATATCAAGTTGATCCAAAGATGAGTCACTTAACTCAAGTGAAAAGAATCCTCAAGTATGTTAGCGGCACATGTGACTATGGCATGATGTACTCACACAGTGACAACTCTCAACTCATTGGATTTTGTGATGCAGATTGGGCTGGCAGTGCTGATGACAGAAAGAGCACTTCTGGTGGTTGTTTATTCTTAGGAGAAAATTTGATATCATGGTTTAGTAAGAAACAGAATTGTGTGTCTCTCTCAACTGCGGAAGCTGAATACATTGCAGCTGGAAGTAGTTGTTCACAACTTGTCTGGATGAGACAGATGCTAAGGGAGTATAATGTTGAGCAAGATGTTATGGCTTTGTATTGTGATAATCTGAGTGCAATCAATATCTCTAAAAATCCTATACAACACAGTAGGACCAAGCACATAGATATTCGTCATCATTTTATCAAAGATTTAGTAGAAGAGAATGTGGTGGTTTTCAAACATGTTGCTACTGAGGAACAGCTCGCAGATATATTCACGAAAGCACTAGATGCTAACCAATTTGAGAAGCTAAGAGGCAAATTAGGAATTTGCCTGCATGAGGATTTGTAGCAGTTAATGTCTGAAAAGCGTGCAGCAGTTATTCTCTCTCTCTACTCTTATGTTGTGCACGCTAATTTAGGGAAAGTCTTAAAAACTTCCCTTAACTACTTCATCACACGCTACATTAGTGTGATAAGTTCTGATACTGTTGTTAAGAATCACTCTAGTTCTGAGACTGAGAAGACTAGGCTTGTTGTTGAAGAAGTTGATAAGAATGTTGAGTTGGAGAATTTAGGGAAATCTGATCAGGTTGAAACCCTAGATACTGTTGATATGAATACTGTTAAGGATCCTGAGGTTATTCTTAGTACTGATGACATGGAAGTGGATATTGATCCTGTAGCAAAGGTTACTGAAACTGGTGACACCATGGTTGACAATGGTCTGAATCTCATCAAGGACCCTGTTCCTCAATCTGACGTTGTGCCAGATGCTGAAGCATCTTTGGACCAACAGGTTCCTCGTCCTAATACTGTAGCTGACGTATGTTATGATACTGATAAGTCTCCACCCCTGGTGAAGACATTTGGTGCTGGTGTTGCTAAGAGACTGAGGAGCAGTTCTGGTAAAGCTATACCACCTGTCCCACAGCCCCCTGTTGTAGAATCAGTGAAGAAACTTGCCAAGAAACCCATGTATGGTTCCTCTCAACCTAAGAGTCGTTTTGATACTCCTGTTGTCCAGAAGAAACAGTTGACTAGAAAGGCTGTAGAGAGTGACTCTGACTTTGAGGAAGAAGTGTCTAAAGGTGAAGCATCTGGTGAAGCTTATGTTGGCAGACAAAGTGTAGGTGGCAAGAAGGTACTTGCTAATGTACCTGAGGTTGCTATTGATAATATTTTCTTTCATCTTGCTAGCTGTGTAGACAAACGGAAATATGTTCAGAGAAAGGTAGCTCTGGAAAGAGAGCTTGGAAAAGAAGCCCTGGAGTGCACTGATATAGTGAGCTTGATTGAAGAAGTTGGTGCTGGAAATCATGATGTTGATGCTGATGGTGAACCTATGATAGAGAGCTCTAATGAAAGCTCCTCTGAATGATGCCTTTGCTCTTGTGTTTTACTGCTCCTATTTTTTGTCTGTCTGAACCATGTGGGCTATGCTCTGGATATTCTATGCACTTTCGTGTGCTTGTGGTTTGGAATAGTGGTACTCTTTGGTTCCTAATTTATGCCACTCTGTGTTCTGGATTCTTACTCTATGCATGACTCTGGTTGTCAAAATTTGTGGCTAAAAAGGGGGAGTAGTTGGTATTCTTATGTGGTGCCACATGCTGGAACATGTGTCCTCGACATATGACCTCTGTACTATGTATGATGTTGTTGTATGCTTGTGCGTGCTTCAAGTATTCAGAAGAAGTCCTTGTGTCTATTCTGATGTAGTGAAGCTGTGATGTAGTGATGATGATAATATCATAGTGTGTGCATTTGATATATGCATGTGTCAGGATGTTGTATGATTGTTCTGATATGCATGGCTTGATGTACTCAGGGGGAGTGTAGTATGATCTATTGTGTGCAGAGCTTGAGGGGGAGTAAGTATCTTATGTGTGTGTATGTATGCTCTGACATGTTGAGGGGGAGTAATATCTACTGTGTGATATGCATGAACTCAGGGGGAGTAATATTTTTTTGTTGTGATGCATGTTGTGTGTGACAGATGCCATTCCATAAGCTAAGGCATCTTGTCTGTTTCAAAGGAATCCACTTTTACTTGATATCTGAGAATTTAGTTTTCTCAGTGTTGAAGGAATTTATTTTTCCTATGGTGACTCATTTCTGTGGGAATTTATTTTTCCCTGGTTAAACTGTATGGCGCTTATGCGTGAGAGTTTATTTCTCTCCTACCTTGTATCCTTATGAGGCTAAGTTGTGTATTTCCGCTGTTGCATGCCTCTGATGCTGCTTGTTCATTATTTCTCACTTGAAGATCTCTCTTGAAATTAATGTGACAATGTATTATCTTCTTTCTTAGCTGTGTGTTTGCGTTGACTTGAAGGAAGGTATGTACTGCATCTCTCTAGAACTGGTCTTAGTTTGTTTTAGCCAAAATTTGCCAAAGGGGGAGATTGTTGGTGTTTTGTATGTTGGCCTCATTTTGCAAAAACAAGTTCAAGCAAGATGTTGGACCAGATGCTGTAGCATGTGGGTACAACATCTGTCATGCTAGTAATTAATGCTCTATTTGCGCGCCATATCTTGGAAGATTCTCTTAAGCACTATTTTCGCCTTACTTGCTTATCAAGACGCACGTTCTAAACAAGGGTTTATAAGGCGGCTGCTCCAAGAAATATTTTCCAAAAGATGCTACGCCATTTATGGAAACATGTGATTCTTTCCATTTCATGTGTGCTGGACTTTGCAAAAGGACAGCTGAAGATTAAAGCCCAAGATGAAGACCTAGCCCATGCTAACTCAGGTCACATAAATATGTGAAGACTAAAACCTAAATGATACTGAAGCCGTATTTCAAGAACATAGTTTTTAGGGTTTGAGTCTTGTTTATTGTAAGCCTTTCTTGTGGATTCTATAACACAAGTTTAGGCCTGTTTTGGTTTGTACTTTGTAAAACATCTCTCAAGCTTTTAAGCACGGAGACTGTTTGTTGTTTGATTAGTGAAACCGCATTGTTTGTTCAACTGTCATAATCACGAGGTTCGTGATAGAAAGGAAGTGAGACGGGGTCTCAAACTTAGGAGTTCCTAGGTTGAGTTAGCACGGGTAGAGTCTAGGTGATAAGTCGTAAACTTGTATGTTTGCTGTGGGCTTAGAACTAGATCTATTATAGTGGATTCCTTCCTGGCTTGGTAGCCCCCAGAGTAGGTCGTTGTTTACGCCGAACTGGGTTAACAATTCTCTGTGTTATTTACTTCGTTGTCTGTTGCTTTTACTTGTTGATTATAATCTACTGTGGACATACGCTAGAGCATTTGTCTTAGCATTACAACTGGTTACGTACGACAATTGTTGTAGCTTCTGTCTTAACATCTGTCTCCAGTAGGTGCCAGAATTTCAGGTTTCTCAATTTATGTATATTTCAGGGTTTGAGGTCTTGTGTCACAAATGCTTTTCTGATTTCATGTGAGGCTGCTCATTTATGTTTGGTCTTTGTTTTCCAAACTCATACTAAGAATTCTCTTACTATGAGTTTGAGGGAGGCTATTACAATATAGAAATACATGAAATCCTCTTGATATATGTTGGTTTGTGCTCCAATTAACATGCCCTTTCTTGATGATCAAATGGTTGTTGAGGTTTGCAAATTCATACATGGTTTGAGGATTATTTTGTTGGTTGTGAGTGAATACATAATTGTTAGAGAAATTGTTTTGGATTTGGTTGCATAGAAAGTTACACTATGGAATGTTGAAGGTTTTCTCACTGCAATGGCATGATTTAGACCAAATAGTATGCTCTAATTGTTGCTGGTTTAATTTGGCTTTGAATTTTAGCTTTGTCTTTTTTTTTTCTCAGTTTCATATTAGTGGTTTGTTTCCCTGTTTGATGTCTATATGCTTAAGGCACAATACTATTGGTCTTCATACAAAGTTTTGAGCTAGTGTTAGAGCATGGCCAAAGAATTGGTTTTGAATACTCTTTGGAATATGGTTGTATTGACTTATTGGAGTTAGTTTTTTACTAAGTTGCCTTGCATCTGTCAACAATGGTGGTAAGAACAGAGATCCTTACAAAAACCTTGTGTCGATTTTGCTAAAAGAGCTATTTTTTTTTGGACTTGAAGTTGGTTGACCTAGTTGGTTGCTTGTGATCTTAAGGACTTGGACATCATGATGTTTGCAGCGATGCAATTTTAGATTTCATTTTTTTTCACACAATAAATGCTTGGAATAATTGTAATTCAAACTCAAAATTGGTAAATTTCCCAATGTTGAGTTTGAGGGAGGATGTTAAGAATATAGTTTGTTAGCTAATTAGTTAGAAAGTAGTTATAGTTGGTTATTCATTAGTTGAAGCTCAGACTCTATAAATAGGACTATTATGCACACTTTTCACATTATTCTTTTTCAATCTATATTCATTCAATATGAATTACTATGAGTATTTTCCTCATGAATACTCTTATGCTCTATATCTTGCCTATGAATATGTTCTTCATCCCTATGATTCCATGATTCTTAACCGTTCTTGCAAGTTCATCATCATAGATAAACAACTCACAACTTTTAACACTCTACAAAATAATAGAAACATCATATGAATGAAGAAATCAAGAAAAAAAAATTCGAAATTTATGAACAAAAATCCAAAATTTCGTAACACTACTTTAATCCCATTATTTTGACATCTCCAGAATTTTCCCTCGGAGTTTTAGCCTGTATTTAAAACTCACATCTTCATGGGAAGATCACACCCACATCTGGGTAAATTCTAGCCGTTGTTGTTTCCAATCGACGAACATTTACTTCCACTCATTTGCTTAAAACCCTAATCCCTAAAACACTTGAAGAAGGAAGAAGACAAAGTTAGAAGGTGGAATAAGGTATGTGTAACGACCCGATTTTCATTTATTCGCTATTTGTATATATGTGTATATTTATATATATTGATGTGGCTTATTAGTATTATATTATTTTGTGGCAATTAATTAATTAGCGAGAGTATTAGTTAATTGAGCGAGTTTATGAGAGTTTACGTGTGTTGGGCGTGTTAGTGGGCTATTGGGCTTTTGACCCATTGGGCCTATGTCTCACAAATTGGGATGAGCTATAAATACCCCATTAGAGAGAGAAAGTCACATTTTGTGACTATTTTGTGAAAGAAGAGAGAAGGAGGAGAAGATGAGAGCTAGGGCAAGAGAGAATCAAGAGTCAAATCCGAGAATCGTCGAGCTAAGGTAAGAGAGTTAGTTTTCATAATCACGAGTGACTCGAGAAAGGGGAGAATGTCGATTTCTCCGAACCCAAACTTTCTCCACTTATTTTCGCGGGCTTTTTGGGATGATTTTTCATAACAAAAGTGAAATCAAATGTTCATAATATGTTTAATATACTCTTAACGAATAGTATGAACGATTTTAATGGGTAAAAACGGGTATGTGTAGATGTTTGTAAGGATTTAATGAAGTTTTTGAGTTTTTTTATAATCTTGGAAAATTCTTACTTTTTGGTATGAAATGATATTGATATGTGAATCTAAGTGTACTTTCATGTTTATATATATGTTATATACTTGAAAACAACATCTTTTGGGATCTGGAACTGAAATATGGGATTTTTGGATGATTTTGAGTATGAACTCGCGATGCAGAGCACCCAGTTCTGTATGAGTTCTCCGAGCGAGTTTTTCCTTCGCCGGGCGAGATGGTTCGCCAGTTCTGTAAGTTATAGTAATTGACTATGCTATTTTTCTAAGAATAGAAAATTGATGGTATAAAGTGAATTCTAGAATATGTATGACATATGTTTGTCTTATATGCTTTGTGCTAGATCATTGTTATCAGAAAGTTGATTTGTCTACTTGTTATTTGTGAGTAGTAGTGGATAACTATATTATTTTCTTTAAGAATGAAGTGAGTAGATGCGGTATACGAGTTTGACTCGAGTTAAATAATTTTCTTACATGAATATGCTTGCATGATTTTGTTTAGATGTTTCAGTATCGTGTTTTGGTGTTTTACCCTTTATATGTGACATACGTGTAAACGTTGTCGGTATTAGTTTCTTCTAGGGAAGAATGAGTTTAGAAACGATAGAACGACTAGGTGTGACAGAGTTCTGGTAGATGAGTACGGTAAGTTTGAGATAAGTGGGGGAGTAGGTTATATTCCTCTGAGATGTTTCGAACGTGAGAAGTGAGGATAGGTGGAGAAGTTCTTGAAGCGGAGTGTTCAAGATTTAGTGATGTTTGTTGGGAGCAAAATGAATGTGAGTAACAAGTTGTGGGAATTGCTAGAGGACAAGTTGTTAGACCGAGTGTCCATCGTGAGAACATCAGTAAGATTGATTAAGTAAGAAGAAGAGTATTCAGAACGGTTGGAAATTTGTTGTGGTACTAAAAGTATGGAAATATTGTCGTATGGATTGAAGTTGAAGTGCATGTTTGATCAGAAAGAAATTGAATGTGAAGTAGAGGAGGTGATTAGGAGTCTTGAGAAGATGATGATTTCAAATTAAATTTATCTTTCGAGTGAGTCTAGTATTGGAGCGGATGCTTGATTTAAAGAAGTTTATGGAGATGCCAGTAGTTTTGGTAAGAAGTAGAACTTGATCGAACGATTTGAAGTTATAAGTTTAGTGTGTGAAGTGATTTCTAGAAGTATGAGGATGAGTGTGTTGGAACTGATTAGTTATTTCTTGGAGAGATTTGAAAAGCTTATAAAATAGATGTTAGATTAGTGAACTGTTGGTGTTAATTAATCAAGGAAAAGAAGCGGATTTTAAAGTGGATGAGAATGGAATTAAGGGAATACCGTGACATGATTTGTATACTTGTTAAGTTTTCAGTAGTAGAGGATTGTACATATAGTTGAGTTTATTCAAAGATGGAAGTAGGATAATATTTCGATGAATTTTTGTGAGAGACGTGTCGAGGAAAGAATAGTTGAATTTGGATAATGATCGGAAAATTAGTGTCGAAGTTGAATGACGTCTTGGAGGTTGAGATGAAATTAAATGTGAAGTATCATTTTGAATGATCAAAAATAAGAAAGCTAGCCGTTGGGAAACATGTTGAGAACGAGTACTAGAAAGAGAAATGGAAAGTGACCTATGTCAAAGGAGGATTTACGAAAGAAGTTATTTCACACGAGAGTGGATATTGCGTTTGCGCGTATATTATAAATTTGAAGGTGATGCCTTAAGTAAGTATCGGAGGACATTTTGTAGCGTTCGGAAGATAAGAGTGAGATTAGCAATGATTTATTGGGAAAAGTTAATTATGGAATGGAAAAGTCAATGGGAACTGGTGAAATTAGATACATCGTGTATGTTGATATAGTGTGGGTTGTACTGTGTGATAAGGAATTAAATGATTTCAGATATTTTCATCATGGACGGTGGAACGATAATGATTTGGTGGATAACTTAAGACATGTTTTGGATGAGAGTATATCGACGGAATGAGTGATATTGGAAATGTTTGTGTTAAGGAATACAAAGTTTGGCTAAGAGATTACTTGGAAATAGAGTAGTTATGTTGTAATTCGACGCAATGATTTGAGATATGCGAGAAAAAGGAATTTAATGGTTAGAAATGGTAAGATTTGACATATATCATGAAAATTCGAGAAGTTAGTGATTAGACGAATATTGAGGTTGTGTTATCAAATGAATGATTGGAATGAGATTTAGCTATGAATGAGCAATTTGGCGTAGTTAAGTGATTAAAGAGAGAATTAAAGACTTTTGGACTTGAGAAGTTGTGGAGTATTTAGCAGAAATATCTTTTCGGAATAAGAGGGATTGGTATGTCTATTAGTGGTAGTATCGTGAGAACTATGGAATGATATTTGACGGAGGTGTTATACTTGAGGAAACCATTATTGTAGTTTGGTAAGAATGGTTTATGCCATCATAATGATTGTTGTTTATCTATGACAAATTGAGGAACTGACCGTCCTTGATCTCTTGTTGATAGTAGATAATATTGTGTTGATTGCGATAGACTAATTTTGTCGAACTCAGTAATGTGTTCTTGGAGAATCGGATGAAGGAGTTTATCCGGAGTTGTTTTAGTCGCGTAATTTTCGAGGGCGAAAATCTTTTAAGTTGGGGAGAGTTGTAACGACCCGATTTTCATTTATTCGCTATTTGTATATATGTGTATATTTATATATATTGATGTGGCTTATTAGTATTATATTATTTTGTGGCGATTAATTAATTAGCGAGAGTATTAGTTAATTGAGCGAGTTTATGAGAGTTTACGCGTGTTGGGCGTGTTAGTGGGCTATTGGGCTTTTGACCCATTGGGCCTATGTCTCACAAATTGGGATGAGCTATAAATACCCCATCAGAGAGAGAAAGTCGCATTTTGTGACTATTTTGTGAAAGAAGAGAGAAGGAGGAGAAGAGGAGAGCTAGGGCAAGAGAGAATCAAGAGTTAAATCCGAGATTCGTCATGCATTCATGAATTATTAGGGATATTGGATTTTCCAATAAAGAAGGATGTCAGATTATATTTATCTGATAAAGAAGGATATTAGAGGTGAGATACTCTAATAAAGAATGAATGGTACCACATGCATTAGTATGTCTAGGGTGACATATCACGAGATTGACATTAGATTGCATTAGAATTATGTGCACAGTACGTGATAATTGTTATGTGACATTGTGTGCGTGACGTGGATTATATGTGTGAGTTATGTGTGTTAACATTGATTCTAATTGTTGTTTCAATGTGATATATTGGTAATCTTATGTATGATTTAAGATTGAGAGAATATGTATGATTATATTTGTGAGAGTTAGTTTATGCATGATAATATGATGAAGTGTTAAGTATATTTCTTACACTTGTATTTTGTTGGTTATGATTTACTAACTCTCTGTTTTGTGTACTTCTGGACCGTTGGGTGGTCCAGGTTTATAGGTTATGTGTTTGTTAATGCCCAAGTGTTTGGTGAAGCTCCGCTCTGAGTGTGACACAGGGAAAGGGTTGTATTTAGGATATAGAGTCCTTTATAACTTAATGTATTTGCTTTGAAATGTATATTTTATAAAAAAGATTTTGTAGACAATGTTTAGGCTAATTAATCAACTAGTTAAATTTGTTGAAGTTTGTAATACCTTAACCAAACATTTTATAAATAATTGTGATTTTTCCGTTGCGTGTTTTGAAAAGATTTTAATAAAGGTAGAAATACTTAAATAATGGGTTTGGGTGTTACAGTACGCGTACAAAGGGGAAAAGCAATGGAAGAAGGTGGGTTTGTGTAACGACCCGATTTTTATTATTCGTATTATATTTATTCGTTATATTATTTTATGTCTATTATTATATTTTCATAAGCGATAATTAATTAATAAGCGAGAGTATTAGTTAATTAGACGAGTTTGTGAGAATTACGCGAGAGTGGACTTAAGAGCTATTGGGCTTTGTGACATTGGGCCCAAGTCATCACAAAATGGGGGGACCTTTTTAAGGCATTTTAGAGAGAGAGAGCGGTCACTATTCACATTTCTCATGTTCTTTTGAGAAGTAGAGAGAAGGAAGAGCATTTGTGTGCTAGGGCAAAGGGGATTCTTGAAGATTCATCAAGCCAAATCTGAAATTCATAGAGCCAAGGTAAGAGAGATAGTTTTCATAATTGTGAGTGGCTAGAGAAAGGGGAGAATGTCAATTTCTCCGAACCCAAACTTTCTCCACTCATTTTCGTGGGCTTTTTGGGATGATTTTTCTTAATGAAAGTGAAAACTCATGTTCATAGTATGTTTAATATACTCTTAACATGATGTATGAACAATTTTAATGGGTAAAAATGGGTATCTGTAGATGTTTGTTAAGATTTGTGAATGTTTATGAGTTTTTACAAATATGTCAAGATCCATGAACAATAAGTGATTATTTGTGTTAATAAGTTACTTTTAATGTGTTTTGAACATGTATGAACATAACCCATGCTTGGTATAATTTCTGGAACTGAAAATAAGTGATTTTGGGTCAAATAAGTGATTTTTCGCACAAAAACGCGTTTTGACAGTTTTGCTTCTGGCTTGCTGCGCCGCGCGCAACTCTTCCCTGTTGCTACTGACTTCCCGCGCCGCGCGCAGGATAGTCCGCGCCGCGCGCAGAGGCCTGTTGACCAGGGTTGACCTGTGTTGACTTTTGGTTGACTTTTTGACGGTTTATGCACCCGGAACCTATTTCACTCGATTTTTCGCGTAGATTCCGATTCCGAAGTTAGTTTCATGAGATGAAGTTTGGTTTATGAAGTTTTCTTATATATTTGTGTGTTTTCTATACTTTAAGGTTGTGGATAATTGTATCTTGATGATTGATGATGAATGATATAAATTGTGGATGATATTTTTGAAATATCAAAGACGGATATTGAGATGTATGATATCTTAATAAAGACGAATATGAATAATGTTTTCATATTACATGAGTATAGCTTAATGCTAATTATTTGAGATTATTCATGAGTCATCCATGCATTCATGAATTGAGTTAGGGATATTAGAATATTTATTCTAATAAAGACGGATATCGAATTATATTTATTCGATAAAGACGGATATTAGAGGTGAGATACTCTAATAAAGACGATGGTACCACATGCATTAGAAATGTATAGGATGACATATCATGAGAACTTGACATTAATTGCATTAGGGAATTATGCATATATGTACTTGATAATTGGTATATGGCATTGGGTGTGTGTGTGTCAATTGGATTAATTCGTATTCATTAATTTTTACCCTCAATTGTGATTTAATTGCATTGATTGTTTATAATAAAGAATGAAGACGTATATATGAACTAGTTATGCATGATAACATATATACATGAAGTATAAGCTTAGTGTTTACACTTATTTATTGGTTATGTTTACTAACTCTCTGTTTTGTGTACCTCTGAACCGTTGGGTGGTTCAGATCACCAGGTTGAGAAGTCCGCTCAGGATTAGGAGCTCGTGCTTGTGCTATTATTAGCATACTTTTGGTGAGGAGTTAGTTAAGCTACTCCTTTAGTATTATCTTTTGGGTTGTAATAGCAATTGCTCTGATAGTTGTAACATCGAGTCGGGGGTTATACACTTGAACTCGTTTATAACTTATTTATTTTGATGACCTTGCTATTTGTAAACTATAACTTAGATGTAATTATATGGCTTGTATGATAACTATTAGCCTCTGAATATGTTACGATTATCATGATGATCAATATATGGTAATCGAATTGTATTCCGCTGTGGTTTTCCTTTGATAATCTTTCTTAAATGTTTTGCATGCTTGTTCCGTTTTATTTTCCATGTAATGCCTTAATTGCTAGGTGTTTATTTGTTTATATTTAATAAATACGCGCTTAAGGGGTTAGGGTGTTACAGTTTGCATCTAACAATGGAAGAAGGTAGCAATAGAAGTTAACAATGGAAGGAGAACAACGAACGAAGAAGGAGAACACAGTTTAAAACAAACCCATTTCTTTTCAGGTTTTTTAATTAAAAAATAATAATTACACATGAGGTGGCAAAAATAGAATATAAATTATATTATTCCCAATTGGATTGACCTAGTGGTATTGGTTTGGGTCATTGGAGTATTTTCCTCTCAAGGTCTCAAGTTCGATTTCCACTTGTGTCAATTTTGGTGGGCTCATTCATACAGGGTAAAAACGCAGGCTTTAAATGGGCCCCCCGCTAGTAAGTCCTAAGGCCGGATACCAAGTTTTAAAAAAAAAAATTATATTAATTCCACATATTTGTATCATGTCATGTAATTTATATATTAATTCCACATGTACCTACCATGTCATGTAATTTATATAGTGAAATGCCAACTTGGACAATTACGAGGTTAAATGAGAAAATATTCACATTACAAGAGTGAAATATAAATAAAAATACATAAGTATAACATAAAACTCGCCTAAGGGTAAAAAACTATGATTTTTTTTCTAGTCACACCCAAAAAAATTCTAGTTATACCGTAAATTGACCAAAATACCCTTAAAATAAAATAATTTTCCAATGTTATTAAAAAATTTGTTTCTCACTTTCTCTTCCATTCTGCTTCTCGTTAAAATACTCAAACTGCTATTGCGTCGCCCAAACCATCGTCGCCGCCATAGTCGTTCATCTCCGCCGCTCAAATCTTCGTCACATTCCTCCATCTCTGCTGCTTAAACTCAATTTGAAAGGTAAGTTTTCGAGTTACCAATTCATGATTCTGCGATTTATTTGAGTTTGATTGTGAATCTGCTGCAAGTTCCTTATGTAATTATGTTGATTTTGAATTCCAATTCTGATTTTGTTTTTTCTGATAAGCTCCAATTCAATTTGCGTTTTGATTTTTTGGGTTTCAAAAGGGGTGTGTGAATTCATTTCACATGTTATTCTATGTAAACTGAGTTTACATATACGTTAAGATTATGTAAACTCAGTGGTGTATGTAAACTAAGTTTACATACACACTAATGTAAACTGAGTTTACGTAACCTAATGTAAATTGAGTTTACATACACACTAATGTAAACTGATTTGATATGCATGATGCTATATAAACTCAGTTTACATAACCTAATGTGAACTTAGTTTACATACTCGCTAATGTAAACTGAGTTTACATAGACGCCGAGATCATGTAAACTCGGTTTTCATAATCTAATGTAATGAAAGCGTGATGCATAACATCAAAAGATGAAAAACACTTTTTAAAATTTATATAAAGAAAAAAAAATTATATAAAGAAGGACATTTTTGGTATTATGATGAAATTTTAATAAAAAATGGGTCTAATTGGGTGTGACTAGAAATTTTAAAAAACTATTTATTATGGGTGATCGTATCCGAACCGAACCAAAAGTAAAAGCGCAAAACCGAATCAATCCAAACCAAAACCGCATTTAGTATAAACCGCACGGATCATGTTTCTTTTAAACCGCACGATTTGGTTTGGTTTGAGGTTTTCATTTCATAAAACCGAACCAAACCGCAATACTTAACTTAACTTATCTGGTCCAACTTAGCAAACCCAACCTAAATTGAGTCAATAAAACAGTAAGATGTACAAACATATAATTTCATGCGATACAAAACTATATTGTTGGTATTAAAAATAAGTTCTTATGTATATGGAATTTCTATATATGCATATTATATCATATAAACAATAAAATAAATTTTCTATGTTTATTTTGTAATAAGTCGGTAATATTGTAATATTTTTTACATCGCGGTAAACCGCCGCCACCGAACCGATCCTAACCGCATTGGTTTAGTTTGGTTTGGTCTGAATGACTTTTTAAAAATCAACCGAACCAAACCGTATGCTTTTTTATCTCGCGGTTAAGATGACTTTTTAGCTTATAACCGAACCAAACCGCACCGCGAACACCCATAGTATTTACCCACAAAAATATTCTTCAATAATTCAACGGATAACGTGTGAACCAAACCGGATTCCAACCCACACCACACCACACAAATTAAAATTTAAAGGAAAAATAAAAAAGAGTCAAAAGAAGTTAGAAGGAAAAAAAATGATTAGATGATCAATTAATAATTTAATAGTACTACTACTTGAAGTAAAATTGTTGACTTGGTTCATTCTCTATCTTTTGCATTCTCGGTAAACAACTGAATCGAATCGAATCAAATCAATGTCTACTTCATCTTCATCATTCAATTTGAACCATCCTCAATGGATGTACGACGTGTTCATCAGTTTCAGAGGCGAAGACAGTCGTAAAACTTTAGTTTCTCATCTATACGCCGCCCTCTCAAACGTAGGAATCAACACTTTTCTCGACGACGAAAAGCTTCAAAAAGGATCGGAGCTGAGCCCACAACTATTACGAGCAATACAAGGGTCTCAAATATCTTTAGTTGTTTTCTCAGAGAATTACAGTAGATCTAGTTGGTGTCTTATTGAACTGGAAAAAATCATGGAATACCGCGGAACTGATGGTCAAATGGTTATTCCAATATTTTACCATATTGACCCATCCATTGTCCGTCGTCAGGTAGGTGATTTTGGAAATGCTCTAGAAATTACTGCCAGAAGAACACACACAGATAGAGATAAGCAAGAACTGCTGCGGGCGTGGAAATCTGTTCTTACCCAAGCTGCAAATTTATCTGGCTGGGATGACAGCTCTTTCAGGTAAATTAATTTCTTGCTTTTTTTGTTTGCTTCTTTTTTAATCAGTAAAAAAAAAAAAACCAGGTAAATTAATTTCTTGGTTTTTCTTGTTGGCTAAATTGCTGTCTTGGCTCTTCAATCAATGAATTAAGAATGTATTTTTATGTCATTTTTATTTATCGATTGGTTAAACTATTAATTTTATTGAACACTTTAATTAGCTTACTAAACAGACCAAACCAAAATAACTAATTTTTTTTGTCTACAATGGAGTTGAGGACTGAAATAATTAGTTAGAGGACCAAAATGAAATCAAAAAATAAGTTAAGAGACCAAAACAACACTTTAGCCTTTTCTGTTATTTTTGAGAATGAGAATGAATTACATATTTTTAGTTTTTCCATTCTTTCCATTTTATAATAATAATTATTATTATTATTTTGAATTGAATTTGAAGGAGCGAAAATGAACTGGTGAAAAAAATTGTTGAGGATATTTTGGCAAAGCTAGACAACACATTCATGTCTCTTCCTGAGTACCCAGTTGGACTAGAGTCCCGTGTGAACAAAATGATTCCAATGATCGAAAAACAATCAAGCAATGTTTTTATGGTAGGCATCTGGGGAATGGGAGGATTGGGTAAAACTACCACAGCCAAAGCCATCTACAATCAAATTCATCGCAAATTTGTTTATAGAAGTTTCATTGAAAATATTAGAGAAACTTATGAGATGGATAATAGAGGCCGATGGTATATTCATTTACAAGAACAACTTCTTTCAGATCTCCTCAAAACAAAGGAGAAGATACACAACATTGCCTCTGGAACAACTGCAATCAAGAAAATGCTCTCAGCAAAAAAGGTACTCATTGTACTTGATGATGTGACCAAAGAAGAACAAGTTAAAGCCCTATATAGAAGTCGTAAGTGGTTTGGATCAGGAAGTGTAATAATTGTTACAAGCAGGGATAAACACATACTTAAGTCACTTCAAGTTGACCATGTCTATACAGTTACCGAAATGGACCAAAAGGAGTCCCTTGAGCTTTTCTGTTGGCATGCTTTTAGAAAGGCAAGTCCAAGAGCAGACTTCAGTGAGCTCTCAAGAAATGTAACTACTTACTGTGGAGGATTACCCTTAGCTGTTGAAGTCATTGGATCTTACTTATATGACAGGACAAGAGAAGAATGGACAAGTGTGTTATCAAAACTAAAGGTAATTCCTGACCAACAAGTGCACGAGAAACTAAGAATAAGCTATGATGGTCTAAGGGATGGCAAGGAAAAGGATATATTTCTTGACATATGTTGTTTCTTTATCGGCAAGGACAAAACCTATGTTACTGAGATACTAAATGGCTGTGGACTTTTTGCTGGTATCGGAATACCTGTCCTCATAGAGCGGAGTCTCCTAAAAGTTGACAAGAATAACAAGCTCGGAATGCATGATCTAATAAGAAACATGGGAAGAGAAATTGTCCGCCAAAATTCAGAAAAAGATGCTCGCCAAATTTCAGAAAAAGATCCAGGGGAGCGTAGTCGGTTGTGGCTTCAGGAAGATGTACATGGTGTTTTGACAAATAATACTGTAAGAACTTTTTCTATATACAATTTGAAACTTATGAATATCCTCCGTAATCTTATTAAATCATAAAATTCTGTTTGTTAATGAACTGATTTTCTCTTCATAACTATTGGCTGAAAAATCTTCGTGTTTATTACAAGTATGCTTGGGCCTCAACTCTGCCGTTTTGTTGCCACTTTCTACAAAGCAAATGAAAAACATTTCCCTTTTCATAGCTTTTTTTACTTCACACGCAGGGAACACAAACTGTTGAGGGCTTGATTTTAAACTCAGAAAGAACAAGCAGAGTTAGCTTCAATACTAGTGCTTTCCAGGAGATGAAGAAACTGAGACTTTTACATCTTGATTGTGTTGACCTCACCGGAGATTTTGGGTTTCTTTCCAAACAACTGAGATGGTTCAATTGGCAACAATCTACCTTCAACTGTATACCCAATAACTTTTATCAAGGAAATCTAGTTGTTTTTGAATTAAAATATAGCATGGTTAAACAAGTTTGGAAGGAGACCCAGGTATAATAACATTTTCTTTTAAAACTCAAAGGTTGATGACAATAGTATCTGTTGCCACTTTTTCATTTCCAATTTCCATCTCTAACTTCTATTTTAAATAATTATTTTCTTGCAGTTTTTGGACAAGCTAAAAATTCTCAACCTCAGTCATTCCAAGTTCTTGAATACCACCCCTAACTTTTCATTATTACCTAGTCTAGAAAAGCTCATTATGAAGGATTGTCCAATTTTGTCCAAGGTACACCCGTCCATTGGAGATCTCAAGAATCTTCTTCTAATAAATTTTAAGGATTGTACAAGTCTTGACAATCTCCCAAGAGAGATCTATCAGTTGACGTCTGTTACAACTCTCATCCTTTCTGGTTGTTCAAACATTAATAAATTTGAAGAAGATATAGTGCAAATGAAATCCTTGACAACTCTAATCGCAGCAAAAACTGGTGTCAAACAAGCACCCTTTTCCATAGTTAGATTAAAAAGCATCATGTATATATCCCTGTGTGGGTATGAAGGATTTTCATGCGATGTTTTTCCTTCTCTCATATGGTCTTGGATGTCACCAACAATAAATCACTTACCACATAGCCCCCACATTTCCTTGGATGTAGAAAGTAATAATTTGGGTTTGGGCTATCAATTGCCAATGGGCAGAAGTTGTTCAACACTTAGAGGTGTTTGGGTACAATGCTGCTCAGAGATTCAACTGAATGAAGAATTAAAAAGATTGCTTAATGATCTAAACAGTGTGGATTTTACTGAATCGGAAACTTCATATGCATCACAAATCCTAGATCTGTCATTGAAATCTCTTTTGATTACTCTTGGCAAGAGCTTATCACAGGTTCCTTCTCTATCCTCTCAGTGTCACCTTTACTGATATCTATTGTTAATTATGAGAGCGTCAAATGATTTTCTGTTTGCATATTTTTTCTTTAAATGGTAAAAGTTTCCTAAAGGGACAAATTTATTCCAGTATCGACAAACTAATGTAAATGCTAAGGTCAGACATGTAAATAGAAGTGAAATTACTCTCTCTCTTATATATATATATATATATATATATATATATATATATATATATATATATATATATATATATATATATTGTTGGACTTTTGAAATTGACTATATTTTGCAAAAACAACATATAGTCAGATGTAGGGTCAGATGTGGCTACATTTGGAACAACATCCTGAAGCTGAAAAATATGGACAGTTTGTTACAAGCTTGTTGGGCGCGAATTTGGTCAAGCTAATCTCCTTATCGCATTACTTGTTCCTCAAGACGTGGAGATCAGTTTATTTCCTGAAGATATCTCAAAGTATATCAAGCCTAAAATATGAATATATTTTAGGATTTTAGTTGGATTTGCTTCAATGAATCTTTTCTTATCGGATATACTTTAATCTTTCCTGAAGATATCTCAAAGTATATCAAGCCTAAAATATATTCCTATATTTTAGGATTTTAGTTGGATTTGCTTCAATGAATCTTTTCTTATCGGATATACTTTAATTTTAACTTATTTGTGAAGCCAAATTAAAGGAACTACCGTGCTATCTATATGCTATATATATTGAAGACCACAGACCTTTTTATACTACTGAAACCATCGTGAAGAATAGTATTCTTGTGTCTAGGGTTTTAGCGTGTCATTTGTTTACTTGTGAGCCTATCTTGTATCAACTTGATACTTGCTTAGGACTGTGTTCTTGAGTTGTATTCTTTTAATCTACTCCTAAGCTTTGAAGTACAGAGATAGGTATTGTTTGAAGTGTGTCTTCACTCTTCACCAAATTGTTTGTTTGCTTACGATCACGCTGGGTGCGTGGTTAAGAGGAGAAGGGACGGGGTCTCTGATCTAGGTGGGCCTAGGTTGAAGAAAGCACGGTAGTGACTAGGTGACGAAGTGTAAACGGGTCGTTTGCTGGAAGCTTCTAACTACTATTATCATAGTGGATTCTCTCCTGGATTGGTATCCCCAGAGTAGGTGGTGTTATACGCCGAACTGGGTTAACAAACACAGTGTGTTATTTTATTTCCAGTTATTTATCGTTTATTATTTATTGCTTCTGCTGTAACCAGTGTAGTGTCAAAGGTTGCCCCATCCGGTACCCCATTTGGACTACGCCAGAATTTCTTATATATATATATATATCATTTTTTTTATATCCAATTTGGTTTTATGTCTGTCGACCATGTAAGCAATCTACATACTACGACGTGTGATGGAGCGATATTGGATAGATAAAAAACACTTACACTTAGTTTTCATTGATTTGGACAAAGCGTATGTTAGAGTGCCCAAAGATTTTGTAGAAATCCCTCATCAAGAAAGGGGTTAAGATTGCCTGCATTCGAGCTATCAAGGATATGCATGAGGGGGCCTCGACTGGTGTGAGGGCACACGGTAGGGTCACAAGATTTTTCTATAACAATAGGACTACACCAATGATCAACTCTAAGTCCTTATCTTTTTACTTTGGTTTTGGACTTACTTACGGTATACATCCAAGAGGCAGCAGCAGCACCAAGATGCATGTTTTTTGTATTGTCCTACTTGGAGAATCGAGGGAGAAATTAAATGGGAGGTTGAAGACAAGCACTAGAAGCGTATCACTTCTGCCCGAGTAAAAGCAAGACAAAATATATGCAATGTACTTTCAACAAAAGGCGAAACATTTCTATCATAGAGGTGAAAATTGAAGATCATGTCATACCACATGTTACACAGTTTAAATATCTTGGGTTTAAAGTACAAAACACGGTGAAATAGAAAGATATCTAGACAATCGAATTCAAGCAGGGTGGTTGGATGGAGAAAGGCCTCAGATGTTTTATGTGATACAAAAGTACCGCTCAAGTTGAAGTGGGAATTTTATCGTTTAGCCGTAAGACAGGAGACGTTGTATAGGTCAGAGTGTTCGGAGGTAAAAGACTAACACGAGAATAGAATAAGCGCAGCAGAGATGAGGATGTTGCATTGGATGAGTTGTTAGACTAGACATAGAATTTGAAATGACGATATCAGAGAGATTGGGGTAACACCTATTGTAGAAAATGTAGTAGAAACTAGGCTTAGGTGGTTTGGGCATGTAGACAGAAGACCTGTAGATCCTGTAGTAAGCAATGTTGTCAAAATTGCATGGTAAGGTATGAAAATCGTGTTAAATTGGTGGTACACTCTTTATTTTATTTTTTTTTGTAAACTTGTGAAAAAATCAATTTTGAACGAGTTAACTCGTGGTAAAATTTGAGTAGTCTACTTTTCAGATTCATTGAATAAATGGTGTATCTGGTTTATAATATACATCAGTTATTCAATAAATCTGGAGAGTAGATTTTTGCTTATAATTAAGGATAGAGCGAGTATGATAGAACATTACAGCGTTGTTTGATCCATGTAATTGACCCCACTTAATGAGATAAAGCTTGGAGGTCCAACAGAGGAGTTCAAGGTGGGGAAGGGACTAAGACAGGGTGATCCTTTGTCCCCGTTCCTTTTTGTGATTGTAGCTGAAGGAATATCTGGATTGAGTCAGAAGGCGGTGGAGATTGGAGCGTTCAAAGGTTTCAAGGTAAACAATGATTTACATTTTGACATTTTGTAATATGTGGATTATATGATATTGATCAATGAAGGATTTAGAAAAACTTATAGAGTATCAAAACTATTTTGCGGAGTTTCGAAATGGTATCTGGGTTGAAGGTGAGTTTCTTTAAAAGCAAGCTATATGGAGTGAATTTGGACGATTCGTTTTTGGTGGCAGCGTCAAATTACCTTACAAGTATAACATTGATAGTGTGCCGTTTCATTTTTTGAGTATCCCGGTGGGAGCAAACCCGAGAAGGTACTCAACATGGACTCCTATTATAGATTCTCTGAAGAAGAGACTTTCGTAGTGGAGGGGTTTATATTTGTCTTTGGGAGGTAGGGTGGTGCAACTTGGTGTTAAGTAGTTTACCACTTTTTTTCTTCTCTTTCTATAAGGCACCAAAATGGTCTTAAGGAACTAGCTCAAATTAAAATAAGGTTCCTTTGGGGCGAAGGTTTGGATCAAAGAACAATTATTTGGGTGAGTTGGGAGAGGGTGTCTACCCAAAGATGAGGGAGTCTCGGTATAAAAAATTTGCATTTGTTTAATTTGTCTTTGATGAGCAAATGGCTGTGGAGGTATGTGACGAACTTAAATGCTACTTGGAGTGGATTAATTAAATTTAGGATCTGACTCATCTAAAATGACCAATTCACTTTAGAGTATAAAGGTAGTAATCTTAGCCATTGATTAAAAAATGAAAGGTAGATATTATAGGTACATCGTAACAAATCATAGGTTTGTTAAAATAACAACCCTTGATTTACTCACTTTTTCTCACTTTACACATTATTCACTTTAGAGGATCTAAATCCTTAAATTTAGATATGGCCCAATTTCAAAGAAGATTACTCAGACCAGGAGTCATAATTGGGAGTTTGGACTCATTGTGGTTTCGTAATTTATGTTTAATTGGGAGTGATTTAGATTTCGAATGTTATTCAAAGAGTCCTTGACAATGGTTTTTTTTTTTTTTTTTGACGGAGGAGTCCTTGACAATGGTGAAAGTATTAATTTTTGGAAAGATGTGTGGCTTGGGGGACAATTTTTGAACAAAAGATTTCCTCTTTTATATAGTATTGAAGCGGACAAAGAAGAGAAAGTGGCTACTAAAGTTGATTGGCAGAGTGGCTTGTGGAGTTGGAATGGAGAATTAAGAAATGAAGAACTAAAGGAAGCAGAGTACTTGTTTGTCTTTCTGTCAGACATGCAGCTGACAGAAAGGGCTGCTATGAAATTTTAATTAGCATGCCTGTTGAACCAGAAAGTGAGGAAGACTTCATAGCAGCAGCAAAACATATTTGGTTCACTTTGGCGCCATAAAAAATGTGTATTCGATTGGAGATTGCTACAAGAGAGGATTCCAACAAGAGTGGAACTATGGATAAGAGGGGTGATTAATGATGTGCATCAACAATATTGCGTCTTGTGACTTATAAAAAAAAAAAAAACAATATTGCGTCTTGTGCTTTTTACCAATTTAGAATCAGCAAGTCACTTGTTTGCAAATTGTTTAAAAACCAAACAAATTTGGAAATTAATTTTCAAATGGTTGGATTGGAATGCTCTAGGATGGGGTAACGAAGTGGTGGGCAATTTTTTGGCGTGCAATTTGATGGGTAGAGGAAAGAACGGGAAGAGACTGTCTCATTTAATTTGGCTCACAACAGTTTGGTGTATTTGGTTAGAACATAATGACGTCCTTTTTAATGAGAAAGTGGTGAATATTACGAAGGTGGTGGATCGAGTTAAATATTTGTCTTGGTCCTCGTTTATGTTTAGGGAGGGAAAAAAATAAGAATTTTGTTTTTTCTGACTGGTGAAGTATGCCTTTGTTGTGTCTACAAAGTGTTTGCCATACAGGAAAGGCTCCGTTTTGCTTTGAGGGTCTTGTTGTGTTGTCGATGTTTGGTGGTTTTAGGTTGTGTTGATTTGGTGGAATGCAGGGTAATGGCTTTGTCAAGCAGGTTTTGCATTTTGTATTTTCCGTTAGGAGGTATTTGCAATAGTTTAGTATTTGTCAACTTAGCTGCACATATAGCAGAGGTCCTGCTTTGAAGCTTTGTTGTTTGTATCCTATTTCATCGTATCTATTCACATCTTGTGTTTAGGTCTGCCTTTAATAAATTTCTTTTACCAAAAAAATAATATCATATTTTTCTGTAGCTCTCCATTATTTTTATTTGTGTTTAATGTATATATTTATTACATTTTTTTTCTCTCCAGTCTTTTAGCTTATTCATACACATAGCTCATGTTTCACTTGAAAAGGATAGTTGGATTAATTGTTGAATTTATATGGGTTTAGTCCTTTGGATATAGATGGAGAAAAAGGAACAAAATAATAAATTACATGTAGCGTTGATGTGAACGATACATTGGATATTCTTATTACAAAATACAAAGCACGAAATCAATAGTCACTTTTAAATATTTTTACCATAAAACTACGATCAAACAGAAACTAGGTACTCCCTCCGGCCTTAATTATAAGCAAAACTCACTTTTTAGGTACATTGAATTATTGATGTATTTGACCTTAATTATAGTCCAATTTTGCTTATAATTAAGGCCGGAGGGAGTAGTAGGTAGCAAGATAACTGTTTTACAAATACATATGTGAATTTTATAAATGTAAGTATATGTTTATTTTTTTCCTCTGTATCTTAGTAGGAATCTGGAAACGGTAAACTGCCTAGATGTAAGTATAACATTACCCTTTTCCCTTTAATAGAAAACAAAGCTTCTAATTGTTGCTTACAGTTGGCTTGCAGCCCTTTTATATTCATGAAGAAGTGATTTACTTGCTAGAATCCAATGTGTGCGAGACGGAAGCTTGTGGTAAGGAGGGTAAATCAGATGGATGGTAGTCTAATCACTAGAGGCAAAGGAAAATTTACAAAAGTTATAAGAGAAACTATTAGAAAAGGCAAATATTTGTATGCAACAAAGTAAATGGGTGTATGCACGGTAGAACCAGTAGGAAAGAAAGGCGTAATAGAAAACTGATAGCTGATTGATAGAGATAACAAAATCCTTGTCTGCAAGAAAGTTGAGGTTCATTCCCCTTTTTAAGTCCTAGATGACAAAACTCTCAACTGAAATTCAACAATATACTGTTATTATCTTACGGATAGAAATTATCAAAACTTTTAAGTTGGGATACTAAAGAGCATATGGAAAGTGAGAAGTACAAGGAAAGTGTAATAATAACATGAGAAAATGGCATATCAGTATTTCAAAAGAGTTTTCAACTATCATAAAAGCATAAATCTCTTCTAACATTCTACTATTGACGCGTGTTACAAAACTATTACCTTATTACTTCAAATCAGTTTCCTTGTATATATTTTTTTGTGTACTGCACTATTTTGACACTATAAATGGCACAAAAATGTCTATTTGCATGGCATAATTACACAACTAACTCAGCATATGTTCATGATACAGGGATTAACAACCAGTGGTTCTGGTGATTGTTTCCTTCCAGTTGATAATTATCATTCTAGGTCATCATCTTATACATCTTATACATGTATAGGACCTTTAGTACGTTTTCGAGTGCCTGAGGATAGTGATTGTTGCATGAAGGGAATAACTTTATGTGTTGTTTATTCATCAACATCTGAAAACATGTCAAGTGAATGTCTCATCGGCGTTTTTATTATTAATTATACAAAACTCACCATGGATATATATAAGCAAGACACAGTAATGTCATTTAATGATGAAGATTGGCAGGATGTAAAATCAAATTTAGGACCTGGCGACAATGTGGGTATTTTTGTTGTTTTAGGGAATGGTTTCACTGTTAAGGAGACAGCTGTCTATCTAATACAAGGCCAATCAAGTACTATGGAAATTGAATCATCAATTACCAGGGAAGTTGAGCAATCTATTATGGTAAAAATGGAGCCATTGCCCGAAGTGGAAGTGCAAACACCACCTAATGTGAAAACAGAACCATCACCTGAAGAGGAATTACAACCATCACTTATTGTCCAGAATGAGCCATCGTCGGCACCAGCACGTATTGTCCAGAATGAGCCATTACCACAGCCAAATAAAAGTATCTTTGTAAAATTTGCAAAGAGAGTTGGTAAATGTGTATGCTTGAAACCAGAATAGGGATCTCAGCAATTTATGATGGGGCAACTGGGCACACCTTTGTCCTAAGATAGAGAAGTAGTAATACGTTTTGAGAGAGGTGGTGATAGTTTTATGTGGTTCTGAAAATGGTGTTAAGACCACTTATGTGTAGTTTGTACTTTTGCAACTTGATTTTTCTAAATTTGATCATCTCAATGCATTTGAACCATCTGTGTTTAAATGGCCAAAGAACAATGGATGGAAAGTTAAATGCCAAGTTAACCAATAGTGAAGCAGATTCCAACCATAAATGATGGCAATGCTTTTTGTAAGTTACTCTATCCGGTCATTGTTATAAGCAAAAGACTACCTTTTCGGTTCATTAGAAAACTAATGTATCTGGTCTATAATATAGGCCAGATACATTAGTTTTTCAATGAATTTAAAAAGTGATTTTTTGCTCATAATAGTAATTGAAGGGAGTATATCAATAGCATTAATAGCTCCTAGAAGCTCGGTATGAATGCACACGAGTTTCAAATATTGATAGCAAAACCTCCTTGAAGGTTTGAAAGATTCCCCCACAAGAAGCAGGTTAAGGATTCCAAGAGCACTGCCATCAATATTGCATTTAACTCAATTATAAACTGGAGGATGCCCAAAAACCTCTTTAATGCCAAAAACTTTAGGATGATGAGTATTGACATGAAAAACTTTAAGGATAACAATTTCAGACATAGAAAAGAAAGCAGCATTCTTTATTAAATTTTCAGTTAGAAAAACACTAGAAATGATTGAATTAATGGCTGCTTTCCAAATTCCAATGATTGAATTATTGACATGAAATTATTATTATTAAGTTTGTGTTGATTCCAACACCACCATAAAACATAACAAACATTGATCACTGCAGCAAGAATCACAACACCACATGGAGAACTCGGAAGTGTCACTGAGAAACATGCAAGTGTCACTGATTTTTGGGATCATTGAACTCCATAATCATGCCATGATGTCGAGTCTTCTGTATCATACGATTTAAACTTAGGATTCGTTTCTTTGGGAGGTTCATCCTTTAAGTGTGTTGCCTTTCCCTTTACGCAAGTCTCAACTCTTAAGTACAACAACCATGGTATTGTTTAATCTTTCAAACCTTCAACGGATTAAATCCTCACTCTTTCTCAAACTGCAAACTTTTTTCTTGAAAAATTGATGTCATAGAAAATGAAGTTGAGAAGGGGAAGTGTGTTTGAGGGAGAACCAGTCTCTATTCCATTAAAGGTGTGTTCTTGGTGACTCAACTCGAGACAATTCTCTAACTGTGAACTGAATCGTAAATAACCAAACCAAACCGTTGATAACCTAATTGCAAACTCAAAACTGAAAAAATGTTATTGCTTGTTATTACTGAAAAACTGTTTGCCTTTTGACATGTTTTTTTTTTTATAACTGAGTTCATGATTCAACATGCATATGTAACAAAATCAAATTATTTTATACCGTTCTTCAATAAATTGATTATTAGTGTATGTTTGAATTTTCTAAAAAATGGTCAAAAAAAAAAAGAAGAGGTGTAACAATTCGGTTAACCATAAAAACAATTTAGTTTAATGTGCTTAACAGTTTGGTTCGGTTAATAATTAAAAATTGGTTAAACTAAACCTTAAGTCCCGTTCGATTTGGCGATAAACCATAATAGTTTGGTTTGATCCATTGTTATAGTTCAGTTCGATCCGGTTCGATTCTTTGGCTAAACTGAACCATGAACAGTTGTAAATCGCAATACTACCTAAACCACTCACCCTTAGCACAGTACTAGTGGCTTAGGACATAAAGCTTTCTTCTAGACTAATAGACGGCTACCTGAAATTTATTCCAGATCAGACAACTATGCATCAAATTATTTAGCTCAAGTTCTTGAAGCAATCAATCAACTTGCATCTGAAAGAGGTTGCAATCCAAAAACATACTAGTTTGTTTTCCTAGTGCACAACTCTATTGTAAAAAAAAAAAATTGGTCATTTTGGTTATTGAATGTATGAAACAATGTTACTATAGTCCTTGAAACATGGATATTATAGAAACATCTCGAAGTGTGTCTTTGTTAGTAATTTTATGGTTGAAATTGACTAATCGAAGACACATTCAAGAACAAAGCAAGTAAAGAAAGACACATTTGAAGAACAAACTCACTAACAAAAAGATATATTTCGGTAGTTTGGTTAATGAGCTCCCCTTAGGACGAATTGTTTGGGAGAACCCGAGTTCGATTCATGGTGGGAACAATTTTTAGCCAGATTTTACTTACTTACGGCCGAACTCAAGTGAAAAAAATATCTCAAGGACATCTTATGTGAACGAAATACGAAACCAGCAAGTAATACCATAACACAATCTCTATGTTCCTCTCCCAAACAACCAAGTCAACTTATCACCCAAATTATATGTATTGTATTAAATTGAATAAAATAACAGGAAAAGCAAAATTCATGAAAAGAGACAGAAAATGTATCACCTAACAAGGCATTAGCCGAAATCTATACATAGTGGTAACTGACGGTTTTATCATGAATTATAAATATAATCACAACAAAAATTGATATTGAGAACATGTTCATTTACTGAACTGATAAGTAGTAAGTACTACTACTAAGGAAGTGAAACAAAGGAAAGCAAAATAATCTGAACATATCATTGAAAGGCATTAAAGAAAATAACAAACACTGCAAGATCATAATGATGAGACAAGAGTGAAATATCATGCAAAGACAGTATAAAAGGCTGTTACTACACAATAAGAAACACAACCAAAATAAGGGTGTAGCAAATGGGATGGAGCAACAAACAAAGGGAAGAATGATGTTGGTGGAAGCATATAAGAAACTGGTGGAATCAATGCTTCTCAAGCGTGTGTGCTTCTACATTCTAACGAATGTCTAATTTTGGAATGTGCGCTATCTTATCCCAGTCCTCGCCTGTTCTCTCCATAAGTCGTCCCTCTAATGCTGGACACCCATAAATAGTCAGAACCTCGAGTGAAGTGAGATGTCGAATACCTTCCGGCAAGGATCTCAATTCTTTACACCCAGTAATTTCCATTGTTCGAAGTGATCGTAGACCTTCCCAAATTCGCTCCGGCAAAGACTCAAGCTCAGCACAACATGAGATATGCAAATGCTCCAAAGCTAGATTGAAGGGTTCATTTGGTAATTCCTTCAATTTTGGAAAGTCGGCTACTGTCAGATCTTTAAGATAAGACAAGTTTCTCAACATCCCTGCTGGGAAAGATGTTATTACTTTACCTGCACCAATACCTGCACCAAGGTAAAGAGTATTAAGGCCATAGAAACCAGAGATTGATCTCAGTATCTCATTGTTGCATCCAACTACAAAGAGGTCTTTAACAGATGGAAGGAATGGCAACTCAAGTTTAGGACAGTCGAGGAAGGTCAAATTAGAAAGACGCGGGAACATCCCCCCTCTCTCCACTTTTAGCAACTTCTCTATGTTAAACAACTTTTCTAAAGAAAGTTCCTCCAAAGATGGGAAAGCCCTCACCTCCAAACCATTGTCGTATTCATCATCCAAGTATTGCACGTCATCCAAATGCAATAAATGGAGTATCTTAAGATATGGTAGTTTGCCGATTGGTGAAAGACTTGCACAGCTTTTACAATACTGAAGTTCAAGAGAAACTAAACTACTGAGAATTCCGAGCCAACTTGGGAAGCATGATCCCTCATAGTCACATATTTTCAACCTCTTGAGATTTGAGTGAGGTTGAAGCATTTCAAGTACTTGCTCATAACTAGTAGCACGTGTCTCAGTTTCACCCTTTTTGCTCCATGACAAGCATAACTCAGAAAGGCATGTTTTACCCATCAAATTAGCCTCTTGAGCTTCATATACATTGGCAACATTTTCGAGGCCTTCAATGCTCAGTTTTCCTCCCAGGTTTAGATCATTTAACTCTGCCAAGCTATGTCCTCTCTTTAATTCGACGATATATACACTTAATGTTCTCAGAGAAGACAATTTTCCAACATAAGGGAACATATGGGACAATGAATAACAATCTTCAATTATAAGATGTCTAAGATTCCCCAAGCGAGTTAAGTGTTCTGGTAGACAACGAAGTTCTGAAAAATGTTTCAATTTCAAGATTTCCAATTTCTGCAAGCTATAAATTGAGTCAGGGAGGATTTCAATATCATGATCATGAAGCTCCAAATATCTTAAATGAATAAAACTCTTGAGTGATGATAACTGGAAATGCTTCGCGCATAAAACCCGAAGAGAATGGCTATTTGGGATAAGGCCAAATAATTTATTGGGGAATTTCAACTGATACAATGTTCGCAAGGAATCAACTTTCTTTAAGGCATCCTCATTGAGTGGCAACATGTTAGTAGGGTCAAAACTAATGTGATGTGTATTTCTTGACAAATTAGTGTTTGTATTCTCCAAAATCATACACTCTGGCCCCATAATTGATTGAGCAAGATCATGGACTAGATTATTCATCTTGAAAGTAGTGTCTCCTGAATAGTCATCAATCTTGATGTCTTGGAAGAATGATTTTTGGCATAATTCATTCCAAATCATGTCGCCAACATATTCTATTTCCAAATTGGCCTCTGGGAAAATAAATCCATTAGCCATCCAAAGATGAATCAATTCTTCCTTCAAGATTTCAGTATCTTTGGGAAACATAGCACAAAAAGTGAAACATTGCTTCAAGGTCGGAGTTAAATAAGAGTAGCTCAACCTCAAGGCTGACAAAATAAAATTTTCACTTGGTGAATCCCATAGTCTGCTTTCTTTAATTTCAAGCCAATCTTCTACTCCACTCCTTGAGCGCATTAGACCTCCCAATGCTTGTGCAGCAAGAGGTAATCCCCCGCACTTTTTTGCTATCTCCTTGCCTATTTCCACAAGCTCTACTTGTTCTTCTCTGTCATGTCCAAATGCATATTGTTTGAATAACAACCAACATTCATTTTCAGAGAGACCAGACAAATGATGAGCTTGACATGTTCCCATGATTGATGCAACAACCTCATCACGAGTGGAAACTAAACAAGAACTACCTTTGGATCCATTGGACAACACTGCTTTCAACTGGTTCCATTTCTCTTGGCTCAATCCGAATTTCAGTTCTTCATTTTTGTTCCAAACGTCATCTAAAACTAGCAAAAATCTTTTTCCTTGCAATAGTTCTTGTACCTTTCTTTGCATTACATCTAAATCCAAGGCATCACACTTCTTACGTTCGATAGATTCTATAATGGAACATAGAATCCTCTTGACAGAGAAAACTTCAGAAACACAAACCCATATCTTTGTATCAAAATTGGTACTCACCCTTTGATCATTGTAGAGGAATTGAGCAAGAGTTGTTTTTCCAACGCCACCTAAGCCAACAATGGGATAGACTTGAAGGGAGTTAGAGTCCCACGCTTGGTTTAAAAGAAACTCGACAATCTTTTCTTTATCATCTTCTCGACCGTACACTTTGTGTTCAGCAAAATATGAGCTTGTTTGACGCCATTCTACCACTTCACCTGTCATTCCCATAGAAGTAACATCCTCTTGTAGAAGAAACTTGTTCATACTTTTAGCCATTTCATCGAATCTGCTTGTAATTTCTTTCAACCTGTTTCCAATGTTATGGCGGAAAATGATAATCTTTGGTTTGAAACGGGATGAGCCCTTAAGTCGATTGGATTTAATGGAACACTCATCAAGGAAATCATCGAGTACATATACAGCATCTTTGAGTTGTTGTATCCATACCTTAATAGAGAGATCTGTGAGTTGCTTCTTCTCAGCATCATCAAGAACAACCTTGATCAGATCTAAGATGGTTGATAGCTTTCGAGCATTTGAACTGATTCCAGAAATGGTTGAAAATTCATTTTGAAGCCGAGATCTTAGATTGTCTAACAGAACTCTAACCTCGGCCATTTTTATGAAAGATTTAGAGTGTGGTGAGATGATGAAGCAAGCAAGCAGAAGAACTGTGAGAGTAAAGGATGTGTGTCAGATTAGCAAGTAGTTCGTCAACGGGATATTAATTTCAGATGACAAATATATGCCAAGCAAGTAGCTGAGTAATGGACCGGATTGAGTGCAGTCAAAATGGCCATACAGTTATATAGTCATGCGTTAATGACCGTCTGATTTAGATCAGACAGTCCAGGTTTAAATAGAGTATTATTTAGTTATTAAATAAAAATTAATTTTTCAGACCATCCGATGTTAATCGAACAGTAACAAACTCTTGACTGCACCAAATACTATTACTACTTTTTTTCTTTGATACTATGTATTACTATTTACTACTTTTTTTGTTGACAAGTTCTATTATTATTATTTATTTTTTTTGAAACTTTTTTACAACGACTCATACGTTTGCACATGTTTATTAATTTGTATTTGATATTTAAATATGTCATGTATTAAGATAGAAAATTTATTTAAAATAAAATATTGTTAAAATATAATTGAAATTATTGTATTATTTCTTATAAAACTTATTAAATTAATAAATTTATTTTATTAAAGTTATTAAAACTACGAATTCCTATTGATTTCACTACTTTCAAAGGATCTGGGTGAGCCTCATATGTCATTGACATTGAGATTTACATGGATATCTTTGGATCGGAAAGATTGTCTCAGTTCAGATTGTTCTCTGCAGAGTTGTTCACTCACTCTTCTTGCCAAAGTGATCGATTTCTCTTTATTTTCGAACTGATATTCCGATAGTAGAGCATGTATTAGCTTAAGCCCATTTATGTATAAGTCCAATTTGTTAGAAGCCCAAGTTAGTTATGAAGTTTGTGTTGGGGTTGATTGCAATGTAAGTCCCACATTGCTAATGAAGGAAAAAGAAGGTCAAGGAAATTATATTGGAGAAGTCCCACATCGCTTAGAAAAGTGAACGATGGAGAAACTCAATGCTATATAAAGAGACCTCAAGTTCCTTGTTTCAACACACCAAGCAGTAGCACTTGTAAACACTTTAAGTTTATATTTGTGTTTGTTTCTTTTTCTCTTATACTTTTGTTTTAGAGTATTTGAGATGTAGTTCAAATATTTACTTTGGAGAGTGTGAGTGTACTGGGTCACGGGGTGGTTGAGAGTGAAGTCTATGTGTTGTAACAATTTTCACATAGTGTTTATTCTCTGGTTGTTGGTTTTGACAACGGCCGTGGTTTTTCCTCCGGTTTTGGAGTTTCCACGTTATATTCTTGTATTGTGATTGTATTCCTTTATTTTCTCTATGCCGGTTATTTCCCAACAACTGGTATCAGAGCACCTGGTTTGATTCTGGGTGTGAGGGAGTTCCGTTGCGAAGGGCTAGAGAAAATTGATTGAAGAGCCACTGTTTGGCTTGTGGAAAATCAAGTCAAGGTTGTGTTGATGCAATCAGGGTTACACAAGGTCAGCCTGGAGAGGCGGTGGTAATAATACTCGACATCAGCCTGGAGAGGCGGTGCTAAAAATACTCGGGTTATGTCTGAAACAACAACTTTATTATGAGAATGCGGAGGCGCTAGTGGAAGTTGGGAATCAGTGGAGTATTCAGTCTTGGACTTTGGATGCACCTATCACATGTGTTTGAAGAAAGAATACTTTGAAACTCTCGAGCTAGTTGAAGGTGGAGTGACGGGAAAGCTTAAGGTTCAAGGTATGGTTTCAGTTGTCTAATGAGGTTTGACAATTGTGGTTTCTTTTACAGTATGTGAGGTATGTTCCTTGACTTTGATGCAAATATAGTTGGTTCTACTATTTGGTCATGCATCGGTTACTAGTGGTGATTCTCATGATGTGGTTAAGTTGTGGGACTTCGGTTGGTACTTGTTAGTGACATAGGTTTAATTGGACTAGTGAAACAAGGTTTACTAGGTGGTAGAACTGAACTGGAATTGTTGGAGACTAGCAATGACTTGAAGTATGTTTCAGAGTAGTTTAAAGAGAAATTGTCCAGGTGAATCAGGAGCAGTATGGGTCCTTATGGTATTTCCGCTATACCATGTAAAAGGAAAAGTTATTGCTAAGGGATTCAGAACAACACACGGGCATTGGTTGGCATTAATGCAAGGTGTGTGGTGAGTTATCTCGATGGCTGATGAACTTCCAGGAAAGCCAACATGGAAGTTGCACCATAAATTTTCAGCAAGGTTTCGGGATGTTGAAATTATTGGGATGACTGGGTTCCAAGTGAAGAAAATTCTTGGGATGGTTTAGTTCCAAGTGAAGAAGAATCTTGGGATGGTTTAGTTCCAAGTGCAGTGTACTCTTTATGGTGGAGTATGATAATTTAATTTGTCGGTATAGACAATGAGAATTATGATTGTCGGTGAAGACAATGATTGTCGGTATAGACAATGGAAGCGAAAGATAATTATTGTCGGTGTAGACAATGAAGATTGAAAACCATTACAATCAAGGTGGAGATTGTTGGGGTTGATTGCAATGTAAGTCTCACACTGCTAATGAAGGAAAAAGAAGGTCAAGGAAATTATATTGGAGAAGTCCCACATCGCTTAGAAAAGTGAACGATGGAGAAACTCAATGCTATATAAAGAGACCTCAAGTTCCTTGTTTTAACACACCAAGCAGTAGCACTTGTAAACACTTTAAGTTTATATTTGTGTGTCATACCCTATTTTTTGACCGATCGCTTTTATGCGTCTTTTTAGGACGATTTTTTTTCTTTGTCATTTCTGACGAAATTTCGGCAGAGAGGTATTTTAAAATACCTCATTTTTGTGTTCATTTATTATTTATATTATTATTATTATTATTATTATTATTATTATTATTATTATTTTGTTTTTCCAATTTCTATTATTTTTATTTACTTATTTATTTTATTTCCATTTTTATTTTCTGTTTTTTGATTTATTTTCGTTTTTTATATTTAATTAATTTAATTATTTTGTTTTTTATTTTTATTTTATTTTGTCCTTTTTTCTGATTAAAAAATCAGAAAATTGTCCAAAGTCAACTTCTCCCTCACATGCAAAGGGGACATTTTCCTGCAGAAAGCAGTGTCCTTGTTTGTCCAAAAAACCTTCTTTGTTCCTTTTTTTGTATATAGTGAACAGATGAAATCGGGATAGAAAAAACTCAGCCACAAAAAACTCATCTTTTTCTGAATCAGAAAATCCAACCAAATCCAAAAAAAAACCAGAAAAAACAGAACAGAAAAATCATAGAACAAAAAACGAAAACCTGTTCATCATCATCAACAATTCCAAAATCCAGATCAAAAACACAGAACCAAAATCCAGATCGAAATTCAAAACCCAAAACTGATTCATCAACCATTTCGGATTCAAATCCGAACAAAACACCCAGATCGAAAGCAAATCCGAAATCGAAACCAAAACGCGAGTCAAATCAAAAATCACGATCTAAAAGGTCGATTGTTTCTTTCCTTTTTCTTTCTCGATCTGGACCATGGGGTTCGATTTGTGTTTATTTCAAGTTTATATTTGGGTTTAGGTTTTGTTTTTGTTTAGTTTTGATGTTGTAAGTTGTTGGAAATTATGGGGTTTTGAGGAAGAAAGAAGAAGAGAGCGGCGGATTGAGAGAAAGAAAGAAGAAGAGAGCGGCAGTGAGAGAAGAGAGAAGAAGAAGAAAGCTGGACGGCGGCGAGAGAGAGAGAGAAACAGAATGAGAAAAATGATAGTTTTTAGGGTTAGGGGTATTTATATCCCAACCCGATCCGGTGTGCGCGTGTCTATCGCAGCACACCGTGCACCCTCGCTTATCAGCCACTGATCTTTATCAGATGGCTTGGATCCTTTCTTTTTGATTTTAGATCAGGGCCGTCTGATCCATCAGACGGCCATGGTTAATCCTGCGTTTTTTTTGTTTGTTTTTGGACAGAAAGGCCTATGTGGGCTGGGCTTTACTGTTTTGCTGCTATTAGCACCCCTCTTTATTTCGTTTTAATGTTCACACCCCCTGTTTCAATTTTATTTTATTTTTTAGCTTATGAGATAAGTGCTTTTGGCATAAGCTATTTTAGCTATTATTTCAGCCAATCAAGCATGATGTTGAGGCTTATTTATTTTTCTATTTTATTTGATATTTAGATTTTGGTAATATTATTTCATGTTTTTATTTTGTTAATTAATTTTATTTTTTTAGCTTATGAGATAAGTGCTTTTGGCATAAGTTATCTTAGCTATTATTTTAGCCAATCAAGCACGATGTCGAGGCTTATTTTCATCTTTTTTTAGTTTCGTATTTATTTATTTATTTATGTTATTTATCCATGCATTTCATATTATTTCATTACGTCCATTTATTTATCATATTTACCTTTTTTTGTAACATCATTATCACCACAATATTGATTGTTTATCGCTTTATTAATCGTCATTTATTTTTGCTCTTGAATTTAGGATGTAAATAGGCCAAATGTAAACTCTAAATAAAAGTGCATAGCATACCCCCTCTCTTGCATCATTTCATATTTATTTTCTTGCAAAGATTTTAGAGTGTGATTAGGCCAATGTACTCATAAATGAAAAATTGCATCTCATGCATATTTATTTTTTATCGCATTCCGTCCATATGCGTAATTTTAAATTCCGAGGGAAAAGACACCGTTTTGATCAAAATATCATTACGGATTGTCTTCGCGCTTAATTTGCTTATTGCGACGTTTGTATCATTTTCTGCTCGCTACCTTTTCTATTAATTTGGAACCCAACACCTCTTTCAAAAAATATCAACACAATTTCTTTTCAACATCATGAAGCATAAAAAAAATATCTTGTCATCATGCATTTTTCAAACTTTGGATTTTAAACCAAACGTTTCTTTTTATCGCGAACTTGGATTTTAAACCAATGGCTTCTTTTATCGCTAAAACCTTGGATTTTAACCCAATAGTCTTTTTACCGCAAACTTGGATTTTAAACCAAGTGCCTTGGAATTTAAACCAACGGCGTCCTTTATCGTGAAAACCTTGGATTTTAACCCAAGAGTCTTTTTTTACCGCAAACTTGGATTTTAAACCAAGTGCCTTGGACTTTAAACCAATGGCTTCTTTTATCGCTAAAACCTTGGATTTTAACCCAAGTGTTCCTTTCTCTCGCCAAAAACCTTGGATTTTAAACCAAGTGCATTTTCTTCATTCATACATTTTAATCATGCGAAAATCTTGGATTTTAAACCAAGTGTCTTTTATCACTCAAACCTTTTCTCAATAAACCTTGGATTTTAAACCAAGTGTCCGCGTCTTATTTCTTAATCAAATCTTAATCAATTTAACCATATAGACTTTCTTCACAAATTAACATCAATCAAACTCACATTTTGCCACTTTTGGCTTTTGGTCTTTAAAACCATTTTCAAAAACTTTAAAATCAAACAAACAAGTTTACTCGTCTTTTTACCCCGAACTACGGTGGTTTGATCCCTCGGGTACGTAGGCATGAGACTTGTCTCTCCAATCAATAAAATCAACAAAAAATATTTTTCCTTTTCCATCACTTTAAACTTCTTTTTTATCATCACCTTAATTCCCACTTATACATTTTTACAAGCAATTTAAAATAAGGCGCAAAGTTAGAATAAAAACAAGAGGTTCCTATAGAGTACTATAGATACTTAGGGTGCTAATACCTTCCCTTCGTATAACCAACCCCCGAACCTTGTTCTCTAAAAAATAGGGTTTTTTCGAACTTTTCCCTTTCCCTCGGATAAATTAAAGATCGGTGGTGAAACATTAAATTGCGATTCGAAGTTAATTAATAACTCGATATCCAAAAATCACCGCGACATTGTGTTTGTTTCTTTTTCTCTTATACTTTTGTTTTAGAGTATTTGAGATTTAGTTCAAATATTTACTTTGGAGAGTGTGAGTGTACTGGGTCACGGGGTGGTTGAGAGTGAAGTCTATGTGTTGTAACAATGTTCATATAGTGTTTATTCTCTGGTTGTCGGTTTTGACAATGGTCGTGGTTTTTCCTCCGGTTTTGGAGTTTCCACGTTATATTCTTGTGTTGTGATTGTGTTCCTTTATTTTCTCTATGCCGGTTATTTCCCAACAGTTTGTTATCATATACTCCATCTGTCCCATAATATAAGCAAAAAAATAATAATAATTTTACACTTATTAAGAAAAGTAAAATGTAAGAATTTGAAGTATGATTTTTGTGTTTTCCTTAAAATAAGTTTCATGGGAAGATGTAAAAAGAATTGTTATTGGTTATTGATTATGGGAAAAAGAAGAGTAAATAAAATGCAATTTGCATTTAATTTTATGAGAATAAGTAAAAGTAAATCTTAAAAAGGATAAAAGTTGATTTTTTTTTCTCTCGTATAATTTAAGACAAAAAAATATTTTTTTTCTTATAATATGAGACGGATGGAATATCAGTATATACTAAATTAGTTACAAAAATTGCTCTTTTTTTCGCATTTTTAATTGCTCCCAGACCTCATAAATTAATGAAATTACCTTTGTTTAATTTTGGAACCTAGGACCCAAACGCCCAAAACGCTCAAAGATGCCGTCTAATTTTTTGAAGACAAGCTCATTGACCAATGACAAATAAGTATGATGGACACCAATATGGTGTATGCACTGTGCACCTTGACAAATCATGGCTTGTAATCTCCATATTCATACACCCCGACCCAACAACTGGTTGAGCAAGATCATGTACAAGATCGTGCATCTTGAAAGAAATGTCTCTTGAATAATCACCCATCTTGATGACTTGGAAAAATGACTTTTGGCACAGTTCATTCCAAATCATATTGTCAATATCTTCCACCTCCAAATTTCCCTTAGAAATAAATCCATTGGCCATACATAGATGAATCGAATCTTCCTTTAGGATTCCGTATCTTTGGGAAATATGGCACAAAAAGAGAAACATTGTTTTAAAGTTGATGTTAAATGAAAGTAACCCAACCTCAAGGCAGGCAAAATAGAATCCTCATCTGATAAAGACCAAAGCTTCCTCTCTTTGATGTCATGTCATTCTTTTTCTCCACTCCTTGAGCGCATTAGACCTCCCAATGTTTGCGCAGCAAGAGGCAACCCTCCACACTTCTTTAATACTCCCTCCGATCTCATATATAAGAAACAAAAAAATAATTTACAAAGTCTTAAATATAAGAAAAAGTTACTACAATCATTACATTTATTTTGAATATTCCAATTTTACCATTTGTTTTACTTTTCCATACTATTACAAGCCTACACCTTGGAATCCGTATAAAAAAGAAGTACACATTGGAAACCGTATAAAACTAAGGGTAAAATAATAAATGACATATTTTTTTTATACCTTATCCACTTTTCTTAAAGGGTGTGCCTTTTTTTTTTTGTTTCTAATATTCAAGACCGGAGGGAGTATCTCGTTTCTTATTGCTACAAGCTCTTCCCGTTCTTTATTGTCATGTCTAAATGTATATTTTTGAATAACAACCAATATTCATTTTCCGAGAGGCCAGATAAATGATGAGTTTGGTACGTTCTCATGATTGATGCAACATCCTTATCACGAGTGGAAACTAAAACAGAAGCACCTTTGGATCCACATGATAACACAGATTTCAACTTGTTCCATTTGTCTTGGCTTAGTCCTAAAATATATTCTTGATTTCTATTCCACACATCATCCCAAACAAGCAAATATTGTTTACCTTGTAACAATTCTTGTACTTTTCTTTGTATTACGTCTAAATCTAAGACACCACACTTTTCTCTTTTGATAGATTCTATATGGAACACATAATCCTCTTGACGGGAAAAAACCTTCGAAACACAAACCCAAATTTTTGTATGAAAATTGCTACTCACCCTAACATCATTGTAGACCAATTGAGCAAGAGTTGTTTTTCTAACACCACCTAAGCCAACAATGGGATAGACCGAAAGGAAGTTGGAGTCTCTTGCTTGGTTGAGAAGAAACTCCACAATCTTCTCTTTATTATCTTCCCTCCATACATTTGGGTTCGGCAATAATTGAGCCGGTTTGACGCCATTCAGCCACTTCAAACATTATTCCCTTATCAATAACACCCTCTTGTAAGAAACTTGTGCTTCCTGTCAGCAATATCATCAAATCTGCTAGTGATTTCTTTCAACCTATTTCCATTGCTACGGCAGAAAATGATATTCTTTGGTGTAAAAGAGGATAAGCCCTTAAGTCAACCAGATTGAATGGAACATTCTTAGAGAATATTGTCGAGCACGTAAACTGCATCGATCTTTGATTTGTTGAAGCCATACATTCATTGAGTGGTCTGTGAATCGTTTGTGCTCAGCATCTTGAAGAACTGCCTTGATTATATCTAATGTGTTTGAAAGCTTTTCAGCCTTTGATTTGATTACAAAGGTTGCGTGTCAAATTAGCAAGTAGATGGGTCAACGGATATCATAAAAGCATTCATATTTCAGAGCAATATCATAAAAGTCTTTTATAGTTGATGATGATGCCAAGATTTTTATATATTCTGCCCTGATTAATGATTGACAATATGCTGAGTGCTATCAATATCATGATCATCTTCATAAGTGGTCAACACTAAAAATTCTAAGACAACAACCATGTTTCTCTTCGTCTTTACGGTTAAAACCGTGAATGATTGGTGTTAGTTTTTTTTTTTGGTTGGTTGATTGGTGTTAGTTTAATATGTTACGTTTTCATTTTCCGTTGTTTTAATCAGACCCTTAAAAAAATTTACAAATCTAAAATCATTTAATAATACATTAGCGAGAGTGATCAAAATTAACAAATCTAAAATCTAAAAGAACATATAGGGCTCTACTAACTGCTGCCATACACATTAAAACTTTCAATACATCCAAATTTACCAATGAAACATATTCCAGACAAACTATTTATCAACTCATCCATTCTACTCACTTCCATCTGAAGTATTGAATCATCATATATAAATGAAAAGCTAAATAGCACACGGAAAACAAAAATTATTGATCCTATTACACATTCAGTAATACAGACACATAATTAGTCTAAACCCGAAGCTAAATAATAGAGTTGAGGTTTACCGATTCTTGATCCAATTATGAAAAGTCTTCCATAACTAGTTCTCTGGGTCCAGCCAAGGAGTAATAATCTATAAATAGAAGAGAAGTAAAACAATAACAAAGGAAAGGAAAAAAAAAACATAAACATGAATTTCAAGTCAGTAGCTAGATTGAACTTCTACAAAACATTTCAATGTTACATACATTTTTTGATATTTCTACCATTGTGTCATGTCAAGGAAATAAACATAAATTAATCTCATAACATACACACATATCACAAGAAGCAAACCAGATGGAAACTTTCAGAATAACGTGAACTCAACCATGCGGCAAGCCAATAGCAACCTAAATTGCTTCTTGTGGATTTGCAGTAATTAATATGGTTGAACATTAGAACTTCTGCATATAAAACATATGGTACTCAATAATAAGTACTATATAAAACATTTCATGTTTCTAAGATAAAGCATAAAATTCTGAATTTGGAATAATCCAGAATAAAGTTAAAAAATAGCCATACAACCTGTAGCAGAAAAAGAAAAGAAATATTGAAACAGTTATCGCAATGTACCTGTTTAGCAAAGGATTGGTTTGAAACCTTGTATTCCCTGCGGAGGATGTAGTTCTGAACAGAACAATCTGAACGCCCACATTGAAGGCCACAGTTGCAGCCTTGGTGAAGAACAATGCTGTAGTGCTGAACAAAGTGATCTGAACGCCCACGGTGAAAAATATTTGAAACAACATGTCCAATGCTCTGAAAGAACAATCTGAACTTGCTTTGAATTCGGACTGAAATTCTTGATGCCGGTGGAATCTGCGAGAGGTGCAGTGCAAGGGGGAAGAAATTTTGAAATTAGGATTCTAGTTTTAATTGAATGTTTGAGGCATCCAATTGACACTTCTAGTCCGCAGTGAACCACCACATTATGCAATAGTTCGCCTTCGGTATAAACAATAGATAATACCAAAACAATATAGAATGGATTCTTTATACCAAGAAACTTCTTTTCTACTTGAATAGGTAGAAACTGAGGATACATATTGTAAAGGTCATTGAAAATATTTGATGTGTTACTTGAATAGTCAAATAAAAGATAAATTCTTACTTTTATTTATAAAAGAATAAAAAAAAAGAAAAAAATAAAGAAACCTGTTTAGCAATAATGTCCTCCCGCTCCTTTTCTCTAAGTTTCTTCTCATTTTCAACTTTGTCCTTGATAAGCTCATCCACCTTACTTGTATACTCTCGAATAGACTAGGGGAAAAATTTAAAATGATTATTAACAAAAGGAAAAAAGTTTGTCTGTAATAATAAATGTAATGAAAGAAACCCTATTGAAAAATAACCTGTATGAGATAAGGGAAGGAAAAATCAATCATATTGTTCGTCCAAGCTAGCTCTAGTGCAACATCTGGCCGTATTAGATCATAACAAGCAAACAGGCACGAAGCAAAACACTCTTTCTTCCCCTGAAACAAAAGACAGAAATCAAACATGACCAAGTAAGCAACAGTGGGTGTAGAAAGAATGAATATAATTCATAATGATGAAGAGGTCAAACTGCAGAATGTGAAAAAAGGGCCTAATCGGACAAGGATCTAATATATGAATACTTTTCATAGAAGGGTTTAATAAAATGCAGACCTGATCAATAAAATAAACAAGCAAATCCTCTGAGAGTTCCTGGTCACCAGATAGATAGCAAGTTTCCATACAGTCTTTGTAAAGTTTGTCTTTCTTTAACAAAGCAATGGACTGCTTCCATCTTCCAGTTTTCTTGTAAATATAAGCAGCAATACGTCTCATCTCAAGAAGCTCGTGCTTCTCAATCTGCTCATGTGTATTGTTGAAGCCAATCAATTATCATTCACAACTTTGAAGTTTTCCAAAAGGACGTAGATCACAATTTGGCCAAATAAGTAAGATAAAGAAAATTCACCTTCTGTGCAAGACCTATCTCATTGAAGTTGTCATAGAGATCTATTGATTCACGAAGTCTATCATAGTCCTCCTCCTCAACGTAAATTTCATTCAAAGCTTCATTGACAGCAAACAAATTGCTCCTTTGAACTGCAACCAAGTATGGCTTTATCAATCGGATATGGCCTGCCTAAAAATCAGCAACAAAGTATGATTATTGCATGAAGCACTTATAACCAATTACTAACCTCACCAAATAAGATTAAAATTACATAATTTAGGCAATAGCGTATGAAAAAGATAGACCTTCCGTATTATATCTACAACACGGGCATGGTCCACACGACAGGCAAGCACTTCAAGAAGATCATTTATCATATCTGGATGTTCTTGCAAGTAGAAGTGCACAGCCATATAATATAGTTCTACAATGGAAACATTAACTATAATAAATTTGAATTGCATGTGGTCCCATGCTTCTGGAGAGTGATTCATTACAGTGGTTGCAGCATTATTAAACCGATCACATTGTATGTATAGGTATGTGAGTCCCTTCCAGAGGTGTTGTCTATCACATGTCCGAATAAGTTTGGGAATGTTGAGCCGAGTTGGGAACAATTTAATGTGATCCATTAAGTTCTCAGGATGATATCTTGCATAAAGAATTCCCAACTCAGTAAAGATGCCATTATGGGCAGGCTCCAGTTCTAGCCCTTTCTCCATTAGAGAGATGAGTTCGTTGAAGCGTCCTCTGTTCTGATAATACTTACTAACTTCTTCCAGATCGTCCACCTTCATAAAAATAAAGAGAGATTAGCCGTAAAAACGGAAAATGATAATCGACAGTTTATCTTCTACTTATTGCATTTACCAATAATCACTACCTGTTCTACAATTCACAATAACATATTCCATTAACTTGCATGCAATGAATTTTCAATTTGCAATATAAGCGGAAAATTAGTATATTGAAAATTCGAGGCAGGGGGACAGGATTACTGTCGAGAAAAAATAAATATAAATGTAACCTAGAAATAGCGTCACCTGAACAATAACATTGAGACCACAAATCTGAGATAAGGAGGATTCCCCAGCATCAATGCAGGCAAAACAAACATCCTTCCATGTTTTCAAACTGTTTGCTTTCCTAGCAGCATCAACAGCATCTTGGAATTGTTGAAGCTTTGTCAATGTCACTGCTAACTTAGCCCAGTCAGGAATAAAAGCAAAGATAATTTTTGCAGCCTCGTAGAGCGCCTCATCATACAATCGGTCTCCAACATTTGGCAAATTAGAAACATTTGGCATCAATAAAAACTTTTCAATTTCTCCAAGCTGGCCGATCTTTGCATAAGCATAAATGAGCTCACTGTCCACCTTGGGCTTTTTGGTCTTCTTCCTAACCATGAGAAGATACTTTACTAGGTCATGGTATTTATTTGCATCTTCAGCAACCTTAATGACCTCTAAGTAGTGAGTGCCATCATTTGCACGGATGAACAAATCAATTGCATCACTTACTAAGCCTTTTCTAAGTTTTGCCTTAGCCACCTGGCTCCATACAGAATCTTCTTCAACACGGAATGCGAACTCCATAGCACGATCAATGTTCTGAAGGTTATCTAGCAGGACATTAACAGCCTCAACATTCAGATTAAATTTCTTGAAACTGGCAAAAGCTTCTTCATATAAATGTGCTTTCACTGCAGCCTTCCCGACAGCTTGGCCATCAAAGTTGTCCAGCCTATTTATGTAACCCATGACTCTTAAATGATCTGCCTTTATTGCAGAAAGGATCAGTAAGGTTTTCAGCTCGAAGTTTCCTCTAAAAGCATAATTTTGTAGCACCATCTCGTCGAGAATCTCAATCACCTCATGGGTAAGATCGGCACTCATAAAAGCTTTCACTGCAGCTGAAACCTGGTCAGGATTTTTGCATTTTGGCAAAGCAGTGGACACCACTTGATTAATCAACTTCCTTCTATACACATTCCCAGGATTTAGAACCGTTCTCCAGAGGCATCCATCCATCCTTTCCATAACATATCTGACAAAAACATCATAAAATAACACAAATGTCCCAGACTAGAATTTAGAAATACAACGACACATTCTTAATGAAGAACTGTACACACACACACACACACACCTGGCTTGGAGTTTGAACAAGGAATTTTTATTGGTAACACCAACAAGCTCATAATCACATTTACCCCTTTGGTAAGCAACAACAGCAAGTTTAGGGTCCCTTTTCTCACAATATTTACCAAGAACACGAGAATCATAATATAGGTTGGTTGTGAGAAAATGTTTGGGATAGTTATTGCTGTCAATGATGATTTTACCAAGAGCATTATGCACATGTACATCTCTACTCCCCTCACTCACAAGATTCTCCAAGATCTGAGTAATCAAACGAAGACGATTCCTACGCAGAGAAAGTAAAATGAGAAAATAATATGGTAATGTGGAGATGCAGGTCAGAGAGAAAACTAGCATACCTCTTCACACATTCTTCAACTAAGGGATCAACTGGAAAAGGGGATCGAAATGGAAAAGGAGATCGAATTGAAAGTATAAGACCTTTAATGAAATCTTCGGGGCATCCATCGTCTAACAATTGTCCTACAACTAGAGGAGCATTTCGAGGGTTGACCTACAGGTAAGAAATATAAATTTAGAAACTCACGTTAAGATTAGCATAGAAAGATTCAAAATTAAATACAAACATAAAAAATTACCTTTTGAACATACTCTTCAACATGATGAAGCATGTTTTTAGTATAGAGATAATGTGTGAGATGAGTAACAAAACCAAAACGATTGCACACATTAATCAATGGCTGTGCATTTGGAAGGTTGGTCTTCATTAGAAAGTTCATTGTCTTCACAGCATCATAATAGTTTGATTCCCGAGTCACGCGCTCTACCTCCTTAATGTGTCCAGTTTTAACAGCTACTTCAATATACTTTAAGTGAATAACAGGATCCTTACTGTACAATACAGAATCAAAAGCCAAAATTGTTAAAGTCATAACTACCGAAATTAAAAATAGTCTGTCCAGAGAACCAATGACATGTTCGTTCTGCATTTAGAAATACCTAGAACTCAAATATGCACCCAAGAAAGAGTATAGTCCTTCATCAGACTTGAATTTCTCAAAGAGTTTGATGCATGCATCAACACCCAGCTGTTTAGAATATTCCTTAGCAGTCTACAAATTATGTACTAGTAAGATTATTTTATACAGAAACAACATTGAGCCTTGTTAAAAAATAGTTTAATTGAAAAAGAAGTCTTCCTAAAATAACATAGGAGCCCTAATACAGTACCTGCACAATTATTTGAAGATTTCCCCTAAGATTGACAAGTAAAAGATGTTCCATACACTCCAGTGCCGATTCTCGGGGAAGGGTTCCAAAGAACTTAACAAGATCCTAAAAATCACTTCATAATAAGAAGATCATATATAAAATAACAAAATAGATCCAATCAGTCTAGCGCTTGAAATACAAACCTGTTGTTGAATGGCATTTGTATTAACAATAATACGTTTGATATCAGGCAACTTAGTATAATTCTGCACAAGAGAGGGGTAAGAAGCTTCAAGAAATTAATCTGACAACAAACTACAGTAAGTCTTTAGATTGAAAAGACAAGAACCTGAAGAGCCCTGATGAAAAGGCCGGCCTTTTCACAAAGTTTAGCAATATGTGGACGATCATAATGACTAAACATGCCTTTAGCCAATATAGCATCAGCAACATTTGGAAAGGCCATGAGATTGATTTCCAGCACCTAAATATGATTAAAGTATGTTTTTCATAAAAGCTCAAAAATGCTGTATGACACCATCAAGTTCGTAGATAAAGAGCAAATCAAAGAAAATAATGGAACCTTTGTTTGAAGATGTCCATGTTCAGGTAGGTCTGGCTTCAGCAGATCCAGCAAAAAGGCAGTTGCCTCGTGTATCAAATTCCTCTAAAAAGTAACAGAAGAAACATATGAACAAAAACAAGGGTTGACGACTTGATGTTTCCAGCACATAAATTACAAACAAAAGGAACTAATTGGCTCTTGCATTGACAAATAATTTTCAGTTCTCGAAATCAAAGGAAAAAACACGCGAGAAAAGTAAAAACCATTACTGCCAATGCAATTTTTCAGAAAGGGAAGGCCCGAATCCATAAAATTTCTCATTTTTTATTTTTTAATTAAGTAGAAAATAAATTTGCTGAACTGCAAAAAATATTACTCATTTTTCCACTTAAAACATTACATTAACGGTTTTATAAAATTCGCAGTAGAACAGGCTCAATTAATTAAGTATAATATTGGACTATTGGTTCTATAAAGGAAAATGAAGAATGCAATGGAGACAGAAATTATGTACATGATACTTCCTTCTTCAAATTACAAGTTACACACTTGATATGGGAACTGAAGAATAAATTGCAAAGAATAAAACTAAGTAAACCTGAAGAAACAGATCGGTTATCGTGTTGTAGTCAACAGGGCAACCCCCCTCCATTCGCAACATCAACAGAGCAAAATCTAGAGCACCCTGCCATGGAACACGTTCTGAGTAAATGAATACATAAAAATTAACTAGCAAGATAACAAATTTTCTAGAAAGATAAATATCATAAGTATCACACATGAGGTGATATTATTTTATGATGTTTCGATGTTTTCCGTTCCATTTGGACGCATTTAACTATCATGCATGAGGTTGTATGATTTATAAAGACACCACAATGATCAAAACAGAAACAAATGTACCAAGAAAGTATTTCACATAAGACAAGGCTTGATCATTTCAAATCTAAGTACACTAACCTGGGCATCCGTTCGCAATATTGTTTTCAGAAGGAATAAGTAATCAAGAGTGTACCCAACCTGGAAGCAAATAAAAGGAAGTACATCAACATCACTGTGAACATTCATTTCACAGACCACTATTACCATTATTTTCATGATTCTGTAAAGCCTAATAAAACATGTTTCATTACCTGCTTTGAGTATGTCAAAATCTTATCAAATTCCCTCCTCTCAATAAAAGCTGCAATAACTTTTGGTGTGGCACTTGCTTTAGTATATATTTTCAATGCTAGGTCTTTATCCACTTTCTGCATTACATGTTTGTCTTATAAGATTGAAAAGACAAAAGAAAAAAATATATAACAATCTAAACATGGTTATTGAATTGAGATTTGAATGGTGAATCGGAATAACTATTTTCTAAATTGAGAATTGGAATCTTATTATAAACTGTAAGATATGAATGGAATCTAAACTGCTTTTCTTTACCTCGAAATAATTTGTTTTAAAATTTATATGAATGGTGATAAGAATTTTCAGTAGCAAAGCAAATAAGGATCACATACAAACTAAAAAGTTTAGGGACCTAGTTAAAATTATTTAAAAGTTCCGGAGAGACTTTATTACAAAGTGTTTAGAAGGTTAGATATTCCATTAAAAAATTTAGTTTAGAGATCTAATAACATATTATCAGCGAATTCAATGACATAATTACAAACTTTTTAAATTCAGAAACCTATTAGAAAATCCACAAATAGTTAGTTATTGGAGCTCTAGAATAATTAAACCATAATTATGTTCTAATGCTTAAGAAACTAAGAATAAATTTTAAATTTGTATCAGAACAGAACCTTCACAAAGTCACCAAGCTCTTCAGTGCATTCAAGTTTATCCTCTGCTAGCCATTTTCCTAAAAGATTCTGTTTGTTCCGATTTACCAAAAGCCGTGATAATTTCAATGACTCAAAAGAATCGAGTTTTCCTCTTGATAACAAAGTGTCATAGTATTGTAACCATGATGGTATTTGCTCATCTTCCACAGGTACGCTCTGAAGAAAATTAACAAAAGAAATGAACAAATTAATGAAATAATCATATTACTCTTCCAGTCCCATCCCATTAAGTGTCACAATATGACAAAAGAATATTCTGAAAATAAATGTAGCTTTTTACCTATGAAGCACTAAGCATTGACACAAACACGAACACTAACAACGGTAATAATTAGAGAAAAAAATGACATAATTGAATGTAATCACATGTGTCGCTGCCGGACATTGACACATGTCAGACATCGGACATGCATTCGATCAGAAGTGTAGGTGCTGCAGAGCTTTTTACTTTCATCATATCATTACTTATTTTATTCCAATTCTATTTCCAAATTAACTTCACTACTAAGGGCCTATTTGGATTTACTTATTTGAGTTTATCTATTGGCATAAGTTTTGTGAAGAACTTATGAAAACAGCTTATGACAATTTTCATAAGTTTTTTTCAACGCACTTTCGTAAGTTATCAAATATAGCTTATGAAAATAGCTTATAGCATATATAAAAACAATTAATCTTTATTTTATCTTTTGCTATAAAAATAACTTATGCATGCTTATAGTGTTTATCATGATAAGCGCTTGCGGTATAAGCTGCAAAATAAGTTGTTTATCCAAACATGCCCTAAGTCAAGTAAACTGCTTAATAGTTAATAACAAATGTAGTATCGAGCCATCGACATTTCAAATCGTGTCTTGTGCTCAACTGCTTAGCCCAACAACGATACGAACACATGTGGTTACATTCCTTGACTTTCATTTTCATAAGTTATTAAAAGCATCTAGTATCAATATCGGTATCGTATTCGGTAACACTGCCTCATAGATTAATGATGACAATTTAGTAAAAACAGAATTAGTAACACTCAACACAAATATACGATTGAATGAAAACAGTTAACAATAACAGAATGCACAACCGTTAGTTATAACAGAAAATAGGGTTTGATATTTAGAATGAGAATGAGAAATTAAAGGAGCGTTGATTGAAAGCACTAACCGTTGAGGTCTTGTCTTTGGAGTTAGGGGCGTTAGCATTCGCCATGACAATCGAAACAGAGCTCGAGAAAGAGAGAGATGTTGAAATTTTGAAGAAGAAACTTTGGAAGTAGCAAAACTGAGAAACAGTTAGAGGGTGGGAGTGAGTGGAACTGTTGAATTTTATTTTGTGACACTAAGAAAGTGTTGAAATTGTTCTGTTATAATTCTCAAGAGTGAAGTGTGCTAGAAGAAACCTATAAGCATTCTTGTAAACCAGATTATTCTTTGACTTAATGGAGATTCACCGGCCATGTAAAATAATTTTATACCATTCTAAAATAAAATAGGCAAATTACACTGCAGATATTTTATTTTATTTTTTTATAACACTTTGATTCTTTATTTTTTTTGTAATACTTTGATCCTTTATTTTTTTTTTGTAACACTTTGGTCTTTTATCTTTTATGGTCCTTTACTTTTTTTATTTGTAAGATATAAGTCCTTTATTTTTTTTATAAATAAATAATATAAGGGACCAAAGTGTTACAAAAACAAAGGACTAAAGTGTTACAAATAAAAAAGATAAAGAATCAAAGTGTTACCAAAAAAAGATAAAGGACCAAAGTGTTACAAAAAAAAGATAAAGGACCAAAGTGTAACAAAAAATAAGATAAAGGACCTACAGTGTAATTTTGCCAATAAAATATTATTATTTTGTCATGTCATATCAAGAAAATGAGGTGAAGTAGGATGATGTGGCGGAAAACATAGTTGATATTGATTATTTTACACTATCGGTGCATATTTTTTTCTCTTATTATTTACTTTGATAGAGTGATTATAGCATAATGGAAGAGTATAATAGGGAGATTACTTTCTTTAAATTCATTCTCGTTGGAAATTGCCTTATAATTGAAGTAGGAAAAACAGGTTCTGGTGCAGGCATTTGCATGACATGCAACACCTAGTGCGTGGCACACAACTTCAAGGAAGTGTGGAGCAGTAGCTCCTGGAGGTGTTGCGTGGCGCGCAGCTTTCCCTGCGTGGCGCGCAGCACGCTAGAATATATATGTTGTTGTGGTGTTTTCTGCAGAATGAGAGAGGAGCTAGAGAGAGATAGGGAGCACGAAAAGGGTCTTCCGCCAACATGAAGCAGGGTTGAGTAACTCATTCTTTCTTTTGGAAACACTTATTAGTTAATCTCTTGGTCACGGGGAGAGATTTGAGAAAATAGTAGAAATTAGGAAAATTCTAATTTCTTGTAACTCTTTGTAAAATCTCATTGGTAATCAAGTTATTGGTTGATAGTGGATCGGAGAGTCTCTCCCCCAGAGTAGGTGATATTAGCCGAACTAGATAAACAAATTTATTGGTGTTCTTTTATAGCTTTCTTTGTCATTTTCTTTTGGTTGATTGTTTATTATTGCTCATTCCCATTAGTTGTTATTTGGTTGCACAACACCAAATTTTGGGTGTGGGTCCAAGGCAAAGAAGATAATCGATATCAAGAAACACATACAAATAAATTTTACATTTATATCTTTTCAAATTACTTTGGCTCGTACATACTTATAACATCAAGGGTTAATGTCTGGATTATGTAATTTTACCACTAGACTAAATTATTGAAGTTGTTTCTTTAAATTCATTTGACTTTTCACATATTTTTGTAGAACATAAGAATGTCATTATTGAAAAATAAAAGTTAGGGAAAATACATATAGGCATTAGACATGGTGTTATATTTGAGTATAGTACTAAATTGGGATCCAAAAATTGTGTCTCAATCAATTTGGAACCCAAACTTTTCCCTCATACCGAAATACATTAGTTAAAATGTTCTATCTATTAAGTAGCTTTTGCAATTTGGACCCAGATTTTCCGACGGTCCGGCGGCCGATGCGGTTGTCTGTGGTAGAGCTCTAGCGGCCGGGCATCCCTCTTTCTTTAAATTATTATTTTATTTTAAAGTTTAGAAAAAAACTGTTTTTTATTTTAAAAAATCTGTATTTTGATAGAATGATGTCATATATAGCAATTTGTAATGGGGGGTGCGGGTGATGGGTGAATAAGGAAACGAGACATATATCATTACATTAAAACAAAAGCTACACTTTTTTTCTCCGGAAATATGAGGGTCATAAGACCCAAAAAAGGAGTTTACCAAGCGACTAAACAAGGAGTTGCAACTCCCACCAAATCAGCTGCAAAAAGGAAATTAAGTGGAGTCGGACGAAGATTGATATTCGTAGCTATAAGTGGTTTAATGTGTCAGTTTTGGCCAAATGACGATGGAGGATGCTCGGGGAAGATTATTTGTTGTGCAAAAGGGTGTTGGAGGCTAGATATGGGGTTGTTGCTTGTCCGAATTTAACGATTGGGTGTGGTAATAATTTCTCCTTATGGTGGAAGATTTGGTGGACTTGGGGTGGAATGAGAAAGAATGGGGGATTGGACTCATGAGGTGTTTGTAAGAAGTTGGGCAATGGCGGCTCCACTAGATTTTGGCTTGATCATTTAGTTGGTGTAGCCCCGTTGAAAGAGGTTTTCCTGCGACTCTATAGCATTTCTTTACAAATGAATCTCACATGGTGGAATGGGTGAATGATAAGTGGTTGTGGCATATTAAGTGGAGGAGGAGCTTCTTCACTTGGGAGGAGGAGTTGGCTCGAAACTTTTGGAACATAATAGGTGTGGTGAACCTAAAAAATGAACCAGATTCGTGGTCTTATGCTAATGGAGGGACGTATACGGTTAGTGCAAATTATTTATACTTGTATAAAAAATTTGTTCCGGCTTCTATTTTGGGATTACAATCTTTGGAGGTGGTGGCACGTGTTTGGGAGAGTTGGGCTCCATCCAAGGTGATTATCCTCTCTTGGCAAGCTCTCCTTGGTCGACTACCAACAAGAGATAATCTAGCTCGTAGGGGTTTTACCATTGGGAGTGGAAGCTCGGTGTACGTGGTGTGCGGGGGTACTAGAATCGAAAAATCATCTCTTGTTACATGTCCGCTTGCTTCGGCCGTGTGGTCATTGGTCCATAAGTGGTTTAGTATAGTCTCGGTGGTACCATCATCTTTATCCTCTGTGTGTCAAAGTTTTCTCAAGGTGTTTAGGAAAGGGAAAATGGGACTAAGGGGGCTTTTGGTATGGCATGCGGTGGTTTGGTCTTTATGGTGTGCTAGAAATGATAATATCTTTTCGGCAATAGAAGTGGGTGCGGAAGAATTATTCGACAAAGTTCAAATTACTTCATGGAAATGGTTGGTAGCAAAGAAGAGCAAATCTCCATGTTTATTTTATGAATGGCGTATTAATCATTTTGATTGTATTGCTCGTTAATTGTTAATAGGCATGCATAGGTCTTGTCTTTTACTTTGTCCAATAGTTTTGGGGCAAGTACTACCTGTATTTTTTCTTCAGATGTGGATTAAGTACCTCTTATATTGATTTCATTATTAATAAAATTCATTTTGCCGTTCAAAAAAAAAAAGAAAAAAAATATTCATAGCTATAACATCTTATAGTGTATGTTTTTGTGTTAAAAAATTTTTAACAAAGAATTTTTTTTATAAAAATTTTAAATGAAAAATTGATTTAAATTCTCTTAAAATATCGTTTTAAGTATTACATTATTTTTTTGTCAAAAAAAATGTATTACACTATTTTATAATAAATTTTTTGGAAAAACTTTTAAAAAGAAACCAACGCAAGTAGGAAAATTCAAAAGAAACTAAAGCAAGTAGGGGAAACTATGGGCAAGCGCAAGGTACACCAAACATATGAAAGTACACATACATGATACATCTATCTAACATGGAAGCCAATAATATATCCAAACCGTTATGAAAATTAAAACAAAATACTTCGTATTATGAAAATGATTCTTCCAACGTTTAAGATTTGATTTGAACATTAATCCCCCAATTAAAAGCACCTAAGCTTTATTTTATGAGAATTTTAAGTTAGAGAGATCCATCAAAAGCATGAGACGTGTCTATTCTCTAGGATAAGGTTGAAATGTATAGTCAAACTCACTCGTGCGCCATCTTTTGAATATTTTAGAGTTGAGTGAATGAATGAAAAAGGGACCAATCATTAATTAACGTGTGATGTAGAAAGCATACACCATCACTTACCATGCATACAGTTGTCTCTATTGCTCTTTTCATCTCTTGGACCCCCTCATATCATCTCTAGTGAAATGGATGGTCCATTTTAATCTTTTGGTCATATGAAAATAAAAGTAGAGAGGAGGTTTTAATTGAAAATATCATTCAATTCAAAAGAGAAAAACAAGCATTTAAAGATTATTGCAAAATGGAAGAAATTTAAATCTTAGGATTTTCCTTCAAATAAGAAAATATAATTTGAGGGATCATTAGTTGGTTAGTTTAGTGGTGATTGACATTGAATTTGATAGAAAACAATTATTGCAAAATGGATGAAACAAGTATTTAAATCTTTGTATTTTCCTTCAAATAAGAATATAAAATTTGACGGATCGTTAGTTGGTCAGTTTAGTTTAGTGGTGTTTGAGGCTGAATTTGGTATAAAAGACTATGGTTCGTGTTGGGCAGTCTGGGGGAGCTCGAGAGAAACAATGGGTCAATGCTTTATGATCTCAAAGAGAGTGAGACACTACATCCCTACCCAAAACCTTAAGGCGTTAGGTTAATGGGTCACATCTCTTATAAATCCAACATTCTTCCCATACATAGTCGATGTGAGACTTAATTATTCACACTTGAAACCCAACATTCTCCCCCAAGTGTGAGTTCCCCCACATCCTATAGTTGATCCAATACCAGGATCCCCTCCCGCTCCCCCACCAAGCCGAACCACGGCTCTGATACCACTTGTTGGGGAGAGGGAGACACCACATCCCAACTCAAAACCTTAAAGCGTTAGGTTAATGGGTCACATCTCTTATAAATTCAACATTCTTCCCATACATAGTCGATGTGAGACTAAATTACTCACACTTAAAACCCAACAGTTCGATCCCCACAACTGTTATATAGAGAAGAATGATATCACTTGATGTCAGAACTGATACCTGAATCAGGTTAGACGATCATGTTGCCCGGATACCTGTGTGAAAACAAAATAAAATATAAGATTCAATCTATCGCTCTTCCAACATGCAATGTACGAGCAATAATTCATGTACGGTTAGACTTTTATTTCAAAGAAAATTAAACACAATAATTTGGTCGTTGAGACTTTGATTGAGAGTGGATAACCTTCATGAATCACTGGCATGGCTTTCAAAATTATTGATAAGTAAGAACTAAGAACTATACTCCATAATTTTTCGACACCGAAACTTCGTTGTTATGTGATGCTAAAATCCAATAATCAACTATTACTATAGAAATGACAAAGGATTTCATTGTCTACTTTATATACCCAACAAATAATAAATTGATTATGTCCCGAGAGATTTTAAAACAAAAAATTAGTTGTCTTGTTAACATCAATCACTCGTGGGAATGTTCATTGATAGATATATAGAGAATAGAGTATCGATTTTTCGGTCACATCTATATAAATCTCACTTAGATTTTTCTGTCACATCTAAAAGGAGATGATTTGAATTTTATAACAATTCGATAATCTTTTTCTTACAATATACAGTATTATAGGTTAGAGGGAACATTCCTAAGCCACACAAATATTATTAAAGAGGAGTATTAAAAAAAATAGATTTCAAAATTTTAAGATAGATTATGTTTTAAGAAAAAATTTAATTTAATTTATTTAAAAAAGTTACTTTTATCATTTTAATAGTGCTTGTTATAGATTTTTAAGAAAATTATTTTGTAAAAAAATTATCTTGAACTCCAAAATAAAAACTAAGTATAGGAGCTTCAAAATAAAATAATTTTTTTTTTCTTTATTATAGTAAATAAACGGAAAGCAGTTTTAGACTATTTTTTTTTAAATCTAAAAAAAAAACTATAGAATTTTTAAAACAAAATCATTTTTTTAAAATTTAAAAGAATCTCTATTATTTGCAAGCTAATCTGTTATCTTCAAGCCAAGTGTCAATAATATAAGTATGTCAATATTTTGATGAAGAAGCTATGCCAAATAGCCAAAGAAAGATGATTTCATCGATCTTACAATTGTTTGTAACTACTCTCTCTGTCTTAAATCTTTGGTCGTTTTAGAGTTTTGCACATAGATTGAAAAATAATAAATACTGATAAAATTTTTTTTTACGCTAATAAGTGAAGTAGTTGTTACCCTGCTTTGTTAAGAAAGAGAAAAATTCATTTAGTAAATGTTTTTATTTCTGCAAGGGTATTACTAGTAAACAATCACTATTATATCTTAATTTCTCAAAAGAATCAAAGCTTTGAGACAAAAGTAAAAACCTAAAATGACCAAAGTTTCGGGATGCATGGAGGCAGTATATAAGCTGCTTCGAGTTACTCTTAACAATTAGATGATACAAGTCATCCTAGGCTGTTCGTGGGTGTTGGGTTGTGTCAGTTTTGACCAAACTTGTTACCAAGTCAATATCAAATTTAAGAGAGTTTCTTTTGGCACCATATCCATTTTCTCGTGCGTAATACAAAATTATTAAAATACCCATGTCCGCTATTTAAGTAGTGGACGTAATTCGTTCCTCATGTAACAAATGAGTAACAAAAAAAAATCAGATTCTCCAACGTTCAAGATTTAATACCCCCAAACATTCAATTTTTTTCTTATTCGCTGCTTAAGTAACAGAACTGTTGTGCACCGTTACAAGATTTTGCTACTTAAGTAGCGGATGATATCTATATATATATATATATATAGTCAAGATCTTCAGACACAAACACTCTGTTCTTCCTCATCAAGAAACTGTTGTGCACCGTTGCATTATGTGTTGTTTTAACACATAATGAAATCTGAAGCGTTTATTTAATCTAAGGGTTATTATTTAACCTTCTTATTCTCTCATTTTAAAATTTCTCTCACTTAAGTGTTATAAAAAAAAGATAAAAGACCAAAGTGTTACAAAAAATAAAATAAAGGATCAAAGTGTTAAAAAGAATATTACACAAAAATAAAAGTAAAGGATCTACAGTGTAATTTTTTTATTTTAGATGTATAATCCCGTTCACACAAATGTGTCCCAAAATACATAATGTGTTGGTTCTATTCCAAGCTCGGGAAAAAACTAAACAAATTGTTTCAACTATCATCTGCCCAAAGTTGTCTGATGTTGTTAAAACCAATTAAGTCACACATTCTGCTCCAAGTCATGGAAGATTGATTTAATGATTTATGATGTCAAAAAAATTTGATGGAAGAGTAAAGAAGTGAAGAAAATTTGACGGAAGAGAGAAAGGTAAGATTTGGAAGGGAAGAGAGATCAGAAAGAAATAAAGAAATGAAAGTGAAGGGGGCTTGTTTCTTGTTTATTGAATTATTTTAACTAAAGTCCACTTTTCTTTCTTAAAATAATTTACATTAAATAAAAATATTTTTTTTTAAAAAATAAAATAAAATTTTAGCATATAAAAATTAATTTAGTAATAATAATATATAAAAGATATATTATATTAATAAATTTAAATTACTATTTTAAATATATATTTTATTATTGACTAAGAATGTGCTTTTATATTATATTTATCAGCTATTTAAACCGCTAATTTTACCTAACACTTCAATTAGTTTATCAGCTACTCCCTTCGTCTCAAAACTTTAGTCATTTTAGAGTTTTGCACGGAGATTAAGAAATTATAAAGATTGATAAGTTAAGTCATTTTTACCTTTACTTTGTTAAGAAAGAGAAAATATATTTAATTAGTAATTTAACTTTAGTAAGGATACAAATGGTAAAGTATCACTAATTATGCATTGGTTTCTTAAAAAAGACTAAAGACTTGGGACAAAACTAAAAAATTAAAAGGACCAAAAATTTGAGACGGAGGGAGTATAAACTATTAGTCCTCATTCATCAACTATAAGTTACAAGTCATCAACCAGCTTATCAATCATCCACTTTTTTTCTTACCAAAAAAAAGTCTATGACTATAGTTTGAGTCTCAATAATAAAACTCTACTTTGTGTGAATTAAGTTGTCCATGATTTACTATTTGGTCTATTAAAAAAATAGTGAATTGGAACTACAATAATAAACATATAAATTATAATAAATATGTCTAATGGATTTGGATAAACTAACATGTGAATTGCACGTGAAGTGAATGAAAGATTAACACAAGTGGTGAATTTTATAATTCTAGAAAGTATAGGGCCCACAACTTATATTTTTTCTTCATCTCTTTAGTAGTCCTGCAGTTTAGGTGTATTGATTTGTGGATTACATTTACATATTAAAAAAGGAAGTATACAAATTGCAAGAAAAAGTAAAACTTTGAAGTCTTTTTACTATATTTTTGTCTTTGAAGTTTGGTAATTTATTAATATCATACTGTGGGTGCCTAATTCAGGTTCACCAGATTTTGTTCTTTAAATAAGGTATGGTGCTCTTAGTAGACATCAAATGTGGAATTTTATATAGGATCATGAAATTAAAGAAGAAAAAAATAGGCTCCAACCCATACCTTAGGTTGGTGTAAACTTGGTTCTTTAGTTAGTTATCAAGACAAGATGTCCCACTTTTGCAATATATAAGTCAGGGACTAACCAGTTTTTAGGGAAAAAATGGGATATCAATTAACACCTACATTTCCATGTAAAATTTGCTCAAAACTAGTTATTAAAATTGTAAAAGAATATTTCAATTCAAATTTATTATTTTTAAGAAAATTTGGGGAAGATAATTTTATTTTTATTTTTTAATGAAAGCACACTGTAATTTTCATGTTATAACTTTTTTTTTAATAATAATTGTTATTTATCATACATATGGTTAGATACTTAGATATAATAGAAGAGAGACTGGATTCTCACAGGATGTTTGAATTATGCATTCCCATAAGTGTGTAGCTCATTTAGTAATTAGTAGATACCAATATTTTATCGGAGGGATCAGGGTTAGAACCATAGAATTTTAATTTCTTCACATTTAAAATGTGAGTCAAGTCGGATGTTATAACTGGGGTTCGAACCCCGATCTCTACACTTTGTGTGTGTAAGTTTTTAATGGTTTTGTCATTTCGTCTATTTACAAAACAAAAAAGAAGCGAGTCAAGTCATCGACAATTTGGCAAAAAAAAGAAATTTGAAGACTGACCGAGAGATATCCATATTTAACGTCTGAAACACCTCGAATCTGAAACATCTCGAATATGATTACCTACATAAAAAAACATGAGTTTTTTTTGTCATTTTACAACTGTCTCTAAGAGAATTTGAACTTTATATTTCGAAGAAACAAAGTCATTGTACTGACACCTATTTTACGATAAAAGTCTTTTTTTTGTCTTAATTTGCGATAAAAGTCTTACGGGACCATGCTATAAAAGTCTTACTGGACCATGCTATTAAAAATATTTGGCAGTAATATTCACCAACTTATGAAAATTAGAAGCCAATATTTTCTTTTTTATTTTTCCATTTTTATGAGAATTTCATTTTTTCAATCCCTTTTTAATGACATTAATGGAATTTCATTTTTTCAATCTTTTTAACGACTTTAATTTTTCAATCAACATTTTTCGTTGTATAAGACTAGAATTACTTGAAACATGAATAAGGAAAGAGACATGTACCAAATCACACAATATTAATGAGTACCCAACAACATGGCCTATTATTGACTTTCAATCCATGTTTAAAGTGATGGAAATTTGTAATTGCAATTGTTTTTTACTATGTGTTTACTGAATTTGAGTTAAGGTCGAATCATATTAAACTATTCAATTTGATTTTTATCAGAATAATTATAGGTTAGATTTTTCTATTTTATCTTTCGGTTCAACTCTCTATATTGTTAGGAGTTTTTTTCTTAAAAATCAGAGGTTAAAATCAACATAATTTTTTTTTTCTTGTATACAAAGGAAATATAAAGGAAAAATAATTTTTTTTGTTAACTTTTAATATGTGCAATATATGATACTCCATCCGTCCAAAATATAAGTAAAAATGTGTCAAAAAACTTAATGTATTTAGTTAAAGATTTGGACTAAATACATTTAATTTTGTTGATCAACTTTTATTTATATTTTAGGACGGAAGAAGTATCTTGTATCATTATTTACATTTTGCTCACATGACAATAGATTACCTAAAATTGAACTCAATAACATCTACTTTATCCAAATCCACATAATCACAGCACATTGATTTAAAAATTAAAAAAAAAAAGACTATTTGAACAAAAAACAAGAATTAAGAAAAAGTTGTTAACCATACATTTAGAAAGGGTAAGGGGAAGGTGTTAGGTTGGTTAATGAAGTAGAAAGTTAAAAGAGCATTGAATGCATTTTACAACTTCTTTGGACACACACACCACTTGCCTTGCTACTACTTCCACTCCTCATTTTCTCTATTCTCCATCTTTTTTTCTTCTATATATTTCTCTATCTCATCATCATTCTCTTAATAATAACTTTACTTCATCTTTTGTTTCTGCTCCAACCTTTACTTCCATTTATATATATTATATGTGTTCCAGCCATGAATCCTTCTGAGCAATTTGTTGAACATGGTATATCTCACCAGGTACTCATAAAGTTTTAATTAAGGAACTTTTACTCCTTAAATACTTGCCAACATTTTTTTAATGAACAATTTCTTAGTAGTCATTTATGACATATAAAATATAATATATTATTAATTTCTTATGTTTGGTTTCATGTATTAGAATCTAAAGAAAACAACTTGTGCAAATGTGTTGACTCTAGCATACCAAAGTCTTGGAGTAGTCTATGGTGACCTTAGCACTTCTCCTCTTTATGTATACAAGACATCATTTTCAGGGAAATTGAGTCTCAAAGAAGATGATGAAGAAATTTTTGGGGTGCTTTCATTCATTTTCTGGACATTTACTATTATTGCTCTCTTCAAATATGTTTTCATTGTTATGTCTGCTGATGATAATGGAGAAGGTAAAATTTTCAATCATGATGTTGAAGCTTTTTTGGTGTTTGTCTTTTCAGTCCTTTTGGCTTTTCCGCTGCTTAAGTCAAATCAATTATAAGTTTTGTAATTACTCATCAAAGATACTCTCTCTAGTCTCGTATATAAGCGAAAATTCGTTTTTCAGGTTTATGGAATAACTGATTTATCTGGTTCTTCAGGTTCATTGAATAACTGGTGTATCTGGTTCATATTATGGACTAGATACACTAGTTATTCAATGAATCTGAAAAACGAATTTTTGCTTATATATGATACCGGAGGTTATTGCTTTTCTAATCACATAATTATTCAGCCAAAAATCACATAAATGACCTTTGGGCTTTGGATATGTTTTGCTTTGCCAAATGAATAAAAAAATGACAGAAGGAGCAAAGTATATTCTGTTATTTGTTCTTTTTGACTTTATATTATATAATTATTATGAGCCATAAATTTCCTTCTTTGTCATGTCTAATATGATTAATTAATAGAACAGTACTTTGAGATAAATTTTAGACTAAAAAATTATGATTTTAGACCCTTTTATCTTTATTTGTCATGAAATTATTCTTATATTGTAAAAAGTTATAGTACTAGTTTTGTTCTTTATCTGTGAAGGAGAGAGGACCACTTTGGTAATTGGTATAAAAGGACAAATTTAATAAAACTTTCATTGGTTCAAATGGAGAGATCTCTTTGGTCAGATAATAAGATAATTTTCTTATGCCTTAGGATAATTAGGGTCTGTTTGGATTTATTAATTTGAGCTTAACTAGTAGCATAAGTTTTGTTAGATTGTTTGAGAGAAATTATGAAAACAGCTTATGACAATTTTTATTAGTTTTTTTTCAACGTATTTTCACAAGTTCTTCAATACAGCGTATGAAAATAGCTCGTAGCATATATAAAAATAATTAATCTTTTTTTTATCTTTTGCTATAAAAATAGCTTATGTAAGTCTATACTTAAGTACTTATCATCGTAAGTGTTTGTGCTATAAGCTGTTTATCCAAACAGATATTAGTTAAATCTTTGTTAGAAACAATTGTTTACTAATTGTGCAGGAGGAACTTTTGCATTATACTCACTTCTCTGCAGACATGCAAAACTGAGCATTTTACCAAATCAGCAACCTACAGATGAGAATTTATCTGCTTATTCAACAGAAGATTCTGCTGATACATGGCAATCTTCACTTTTGAAGTTGTTCATTGAAAAGCATCCTAGGTTCCAAACAGGACTACTGATCTTTGTTCTGTTGGGAACATGTATGACGATTGGTGATGGTGTGATTACTCCTGCAATATCAGGTAGTTTGATCAGGAGCAGCCTCTCTCAGATTCTATAATGATGTTTACTTCATGATTCCTGTAAGCTATCACCTTAACTTCAGTTCTGGTGTTACTTGTACAAGTAAAAGTGAGCTTGGTCTTATATATGTTTATCACTGCGAATATATTAAATATTGGTTTTAATCCTTTTCATCTTTGCAAAATCAGATGTCTTAGTTTTTGGTCCTGACGTCAACTTTCTGTTTAGAAAAGCTGATGTGGTCACATGGAAAATACACGTCATCCTTTCCAGGTAGGATGACAAGTCCACGTGTTAACACCACCTTGGATGATATTATCTTGTCAGAACTGATAGAACACATCAGAAACACGTGGCAATAGATGGCATGGAATACCATATGAGAATGATGACATGTTCTGTCAGTGCTACATGTCATTGTCATCCAATGTGGTGTTGACATGTGGCATTGCATCCTACATGGAAAGGATGATGTGTACCAACATTTGCAATGTCAACACTTTTACACAGAAAGTTGATACCGTGGACCAAAAACAAAGATATCTAAGTTTACAAACATGAAAAACAAAAAATGAGTATACTCGGACCAAGACTCGGACTAAGACTAAAGTTTTCTATATTTGCAAGGACTAAACATAATATTTAAACTAAAAAGAATTATGTGATCCATCATTGGCATTGTCACACATGTTTTCCTTAAATTGTAGCTTTATCTGATTACTAATTGCTAGAATTGATAATTTCTCATTAATATGATTAAACAAAAGCACATTTCAGATTGAATAGCTATACTTTTAACAGAAAATATACTGATTCAAGAATTGATCCTTGTAGAAAGTTTTGTATCTGTTTATCCTTTTGGTCTATGACAATTCTTTATGTCTTATTTCAGTATTTTCAGCAGTATCAGGAGTTCAAGTTAAGATCAATCAACTCCATGACAGTAAGCTAACCAAAAACTTCTATCATTACCATCATCATGTTTACTCAATGCACAATATTAAAACTCTACATGATGATGATTTGCGCAGATTATGTAGTTATAGTCTCATGTATCATTTTAGTTGGCCTTTTCTCCATTCAGCATCATGGGACACATAGAGTTGCCTTTTTGTTTGCCCCAGTTGTTGCAGCATGGCTTTTGTGTATCAGTGGTATCGGTATATACAACATATTCCGCTGGAACCGACAAGTATATCGCGCACTTTCTCCAGTCTATATGTTTAGGTTTCTCAAAACCACCGGCATTGAAGGATGGTTGTCATTAAGTGGAGTGGTGCTTTCAATAACAGGTACCTATAATTTTATCAATTTTATTACGATTGTGTTATTTGAACAACTTTTTAAGTGGTTAATCTAGTTCAAATATGTGGTCAATTACATTTCAGTAGATAGTTAATGCATATACCATATGTCAAAATTCATTAACTATCAACATAACTTCATTAACTACGAATTTTGACATGATTAACCTTTCCTAAAATTATGATTAACGACATCCAAATTCGTGGTTAATGAAATTATGTTGGTAGTTAATAAGTTTCGAACCCTGATATATCTATCAACTATCTACTTAATGTAATTAACCACCTATTTGAACAACGTTAACTACTTAAAAATCTTCGCAGAAGTTATCTGGTTGTATAAAAATCACTTCTCTTTTATTAGCAGCTAGAGAACTGTGGAATTAATTTTCCTATGTGATACTGTCTTAGGGGTGGAGACAATGTATGCTGATATGGGCCATTTTTCTGCACTCTCAATAAAGGTAAATTGAGAGTTTAGAATAACTAGAAATGTAGATAAAAGTATACCATACAAAATGAAATCTGCTTTAACAGCTTCACTTAAATCTCAGATAGCTTTCACATGTTTAGTGTATCCCTGCCTGATTTTGGCGTACATGGGCGAGGCTGCATTTCTGTCTAAGCACCATTATGACATTCAGAGAAGTTTCTACAAAGCTATACCAGGCAAGAATTTACTTTAAGAAACCACAAAAAATATCGATATTATTTAGGATCTCTAGAGTGTAACAGTGCCACATTGTTTCTGCAGAAGCTGTATTTTGGCCCGTTTTTATAGTGGCTACTTTTGCTGCTGTTGTAGGAAGTCAAGCAGTGATTTCTGCAACATTTTCTATCATAAGCCAGTGCTGTGCATTAAATTGTTTTCCTCGAGTCAAGATTGTTCATACTTCTAGTAAAATTTACGGACAGATTTATGTTCCAGAAATCAATTGGATATTAATGTGCCTTTGTTTAGCTGTCACAATTGGCCTAAGGGATACAAACATGATGGGTCATGCATATGGTACAATATCCTTTTCCGTTGTTTTTAGATTGAACAATCATTTTGGTCTTTAAATGTGTGAGGTACTGTCATGATAGTTCCTGAATGTATCGAAATTATAAAATCATACTTTAACGTGTCTTTTGTTAGTCAATTTCATCCTCTAATGTGTCTTCCAGTAGTTAATTTGGTCTATAAAATTATTAACAAAAGACGCACGCAGGGATGATTTTGTAATTTTGGTAGATTCAGCGACTATAGTGACAATGTCTGACGTCTCACATATTTAGGTGTCAAAATAGTTGTTTATTCGTGTGTTTACTTACAATATTTGAAGTAATGAAAACTAAACCTAAACTATTTTGCTTGGTTTGTAGGCTTGGCTATCACTACAGTTATGTTTGTGACGACGTGTTTGATGACACTCGTAATTATAATTGTTTGGAAACAAGGGATAATAAAAGCACTTACATGTTTGCTATTGTTTGGTTCTATTGAACTTCTTTACATCTCAGCTTCTGTCTGCAAAATACCTGAAGGAGGTTGGATTCCAATTTTACTATCTTTCATTTTTATGGCCATAATGTTCACATGGAACTACGGAACAATGAAGAAACACCAATTTGATGTGGAAAACAAGGTCTCAATGAGCAAGATGCTATCCTTAGGGCCTTGTTTAGGCATGGTCCGTGTCCCCGGAATCGGACTCATTTTCAGTAATCTTGCTTCCGGTATCCCTGCTATTTTCGGTCATTTCATCACAAACTTACCAGCGTTCCATCAGGTGTTAGTTTTTGTATGTGCTAAGTCAGTTCAAGTCCCTTATGTTAGTGAAAATGAAAGATTAGTCATCAGCCGGATCGGTCCAAAGGAGTACCACATGTTTCGTTGCATCGTCAGATATGGTTACAAAGATATGCAACAAGAGAATTACAATTTTGAGAATAAATTGGTATCTGCAATAATACAGTTTATAGAAATAGAAGACGGTGTTCAAAATGAACAAACAAATGAATTGACTATAGATGATGGAAACATAAATATGGAAGTGTCCTATAAAGTCGAGTCTTCGCAGATTTTAAAAGCCAAGGAATCAGGTGTTACTTATATAGTTGGACATTCCTATGCAGAGGCAAAAAAATCATCTTCAATTCTAAAGAAATTTGGAATAGATATTGTTTTTGCTTTTCTAAGTAAAAACTGCAGAGAGCCTGATATTATGTTGGAAGTAGCTCATACTTCTTTGCTAGAAGTTGGTATGGTTTACCATGTCTAATTATGGCCTTATACTAATTTATTTGCATAGAAAAGAATAGTTGGATTGTAAATGTTGATCACAAACATTAACAATAACTTCTATTAGCCTATTGATCAAGATCATTAAGTTGTAGATTTTTCATCATTGATCTCTAAATAGTCTTTGATTCTGTATCTAAGAATATAATTCAGAAAAGTGTTTCATATTAGAAAAGTAAAATATTTACTTGTACTTTTACTCCTCTTTAATCAATATATATAGAAAAATGTAACATAATCATTAGAATATTTAATTTATATTTACTGAGATATTATCTCCCTTATTTTCTTCTATGTAAATATTCTCTATATCTATACATATATCTATACATATATTAGTCTGCCAAACTGCATTCAATAGAACCATCCCAATTCCCAATTAAGTGTTGACTGAATAATGCTTTTGATATATTGGTGGGCATCTTTTTGTTACTCTGTATGGGTTCTTTGGCAGCAACATTTTTATAATTTTGATGATCAACAATAGGCTCTTCAACCACAACAGATTCTTCAGTAACTATATAGATTTCTACAACAACATCATCTTCTTCTTTAATATCAATTCCTTCTATAGATTCTTCTAGTTTAGGTTACCGGGAAAAATCTTATTTGAACAAGGCCAATTTCTAGGCTAGATCAGAACATTGTGATTAATTTTTCATTAAGATAAAATAGATAATTTTCTTTTCATCTAAGATGCAATATATGTGCATATCTTACCTCTTTCTCAATATATGTAATAAGGTATTTCCACAGAAGAGCGCGTGTGTGTATATATATATATAGTATGTAAATGTTGGTCATTAACCTTAACATTGACTTTACAGCCAATGACCAAGATCATTTAGTTGTAGATTTTTCATCATTGATATTTAAGTGTCTTTGATTATGTATCTAGGAAAATGTAATCTACAAAGGTAATTTATACTTAGATATATATACTCATACTTCTACTCTTCTTGATCTCTATATGGAAATGTAGCTGTTAAGATATTGTGTAATCTTAAGAATATTCAACAGAATGAAGATGAGAAGAACCTGAAGAATCCTAATGAAGAGGCAGGACTTTTGACAAAGTTGAACAATTTATAATGAAAATGACTAAACAATAAACACGAAATTATAAAATTTAATTCCCAAAACTAAAAGGGTTATCCATAACTTGTTCACTTACTAAATAGATGAAAGGGAGACCATAGTGAAGAGACCTACATGGGTACACCTGAATAATAACATCGAGATCACAAATCTGAACTAAGTAGATTTCTTCAGCATCAAGGCAAGAGAAACAATTTTCCGTCCATGGTTTTGAACTGTTGGGTTTGATAACAGCAGCAAAATAGTGAAATTAGAAATAGAGGGACTAAAATTGTAGATTTGTTAAAATAGGGGTATCAAATCAAAACTGCATTTAAGCCTATTACTTTTAATTTTACTAAATTTAATTTAATGCAATACAATTATGAATATGAACATTTTGATCAAGTCTTGTCCATTTTACTAATTGAATGCAATACAATTATGAATATGAACATCAAGGGAGCTATGCAGATCTATGTTAGTCTTCTTAATTTGTCATTTGATGCTTAGAAATTATCTAACACAGACTCCACTTTCTTTTGTCAAACCAATTTTCTGGTGTGGACCATTCTGAATAGCATTTTTAACGCTTGCCAATTTGCAACTCAATTTTGAACTATCATTTGGTTTGCTGCATTTGGTGCATCATTAAAATCCTAAAGGAGTGGAAGATCAACACTTTTGGGAGTGTGAGAAAGCGAAAGAGGGAATTGCTGGCTAGACTTGGTGGTATTCAGCGCAGACGTGACACTCGAACCATGAATCCTCACCTTGATTCATTAGAGAAACTGTTACAAAATGAACTAGCAGAGGTTTTGAAGCAAGAAGAATTAATTTGGCACCAGAGATCAGGGCAAAGTGGCTTTATGATGGAGATAGAAACACCAAATTTTATCATATCAAGGCGGTGAATAGAAAGCGGAAAAATAAGATTATTATGCTTCGGAATAATGATGGTCAGTGGGTGGAGGATGATGCAGCTCTAAGGGAATTAGTTACTAATTATTATAAGGAATTATTCACAGAGACTAATGATAGAAGGATTACTTTTAATATGAAATATGGTTTTAAGCCCCTGGAGGAAGAAGTAGCATCTAAACTTGAACGGGAGGTTGAAAATGATGAGATTAAAATAGCTTTGTTTGATATGGGAGCGTGGAAAGCACCAGGCCCAGATGGTTATCCGGCAGGATTTTATCAAAAGAATTGGAGTATCGTAGGTATCAAATTGAATGAGTTTGTTCGACAGGTTTGGCAGCAGCCTGATAGTATCTCAAATATTAACAACACAGACATTTGTCTCATTCCTAAGGTTGACAAACCTGAATTTGTAAGCCAATTTCGTCCAATATCCCTATGCAACGTAAGTTATAAGGTATTAACCAAGGTAATTGTTAATAGACTCAAGCCATTGATTCCAAATATTATTTCCCCTTATCAGACAGGCTTCATCCCTACAAGAAGTATTCATGAGAACATAGTTGTAGCACAAGAAATGGTCCATAGTATGAGCAAGATGAGAGGGCGAAATGGATATGTTGCTGTCAAAGTCGACTTGGCAAAAGCATACGATAGGATACGATGGTCATTCATTTCAGCAGTTTTAGAAGAGGTGAATATTCCAGCAGGTTTAAGAACGATTATAATGCACTGTATCACGAGTGTGAAGACAAATGTCATGTGGCATGGGAATCGCTCTATTTTTTTTCAGCCCGGAAAAGGAATTCGCCAAGGGGATCCTATGTCTCCTTATATTTTTGTTCTTTGCATGGATAAGCTTTCACATCTTATTGCTGAAGCAGTAGATGGAGGAAATTGGCAGCCTATTAAAGCCGGTAGATCTGGCCCGTTTATTTCTCATCTCATGTTTGCGGATGATCTACTATTATTTGGAAAGGCTACAGAGGTGAATATGAGAACCATCACAGATACTTTGGAGAAATTTTGTGAGCTATCGGGACAACTTGTAAGCATAGAAAAGACTTCAGTTCTCTTTTCTAAGAATGTTCCCCGAGACTTGCGTAATGTGTTACTTCTTCAATCAGGCTTCCGAGAAGCTAATTCTCTTGGTAAGTATTTGGGGATCCCACTAGTTGGCAGAGCCCCCCGTCACAGCGACTTCGAGCATCTAGTAGACAAAGTTCGGAGGAAACTCTCAGGTTGGAAGGCGACAAATCTTTCCTTTGCAGGGAGAGTGACTCTTGCAAAGTCTGTTATCCAAGCAGTGCCGATCTATTCTATGATGACAACTCCTATTCCCAAGAGAGTTTTAATGGACATCCACCGCATCCAGAGGAATTTCATATGGGGTCATGATACGAGCCAAAGGAAAATGCACATGATTAGTTGGGGAACGTTATTGCTACCTAAAGAGAGCGGAGGATTAGCTATTAGACACTTACCTACAATGAACACTGCATGTTTGATGAAGATGGGGTGGAACATGAGAGAAAATAATGGCAGCCTGTGGTGTAATGTGCTGCAAGGAAAATATGGTAGAGCTAGGGGTGTTCATGGCAATTTTGTTGTCAAGCCTACTGACTCTTTTATTTGGAAAGGAATAGTTAAAGCGTGGGGGAATATTAGTCTGTATGAGGAATGGTCTGTTGGGAATGGTACATCAGTCCTTGCTTGGAGAGATAAGTGGTTGGGAGAGAATATTGTTCTAGGACAAACTATGGAAATTATTCCTGAGAATATTGCCAATTGGAAGGTAGCAGACATGGTCAATGAGTTGGGTGAGTGGAAACTAGAGGTTTTAAATGCTTTATTACTGTTGTGAATTCGATTAAAATCACACCAATAACCTTAGTGTGTGGAGCAATCCGATAAAGCAATCAAAATAAGTGAGAATAAGCAATATCAATACTAAACAAATAAACCGCGAAAACGAAAAGAACACAATCACAATTGTTTACCCAGTTCGGTGTTAATGAACCTACTCTGGGGGAGAGGGCAGCTCTCCGTTCCACTATCAAACTTTGTTCCTTGATTACAAAAGATTCTCACAAAGGTTACAAGAATTAGAAACCCTAACTCTACCCTTGTCCCAAATCTCTCCCCGTGACCAAGAGATTTCAATGATATGTGTTTACAAGATGAAAGAGATTATTCCCAACCCTAAGAAATATTCCTAGCCTTTTGTTGTTTGAGAAAACCCTCAAAAAACCTCTTTTCAACCGTGACGGCATAGCAGAAATCGCACCTGTATATATATAGGGTTCGCGCGTCTGCGCGCCGCGCCAGAGAGGCTGCGCGGCGCGCCACTTACCAGAACCTCAACCCTATTTCTTCAGATGTCTGCGCGGCGCGCGGGAGGAGCTGCGCGGCGCGTCAGCTTCAGAACCTACACATACAGTTTTTCTGCTTCATCCAATTTCAAGGTAATTCTCCACAAATCTCCACCTTGCCTTTAAATTGATGGTGGTGCCAACTTCCCACCAACCACCATGCTGCCCTCTCCAATCTTCGTCTACTCTTCAAAGTTAATCAAGTCCAAGCAATGCTTGAACTTGACTCTTGGTAATGATTTGGTGAACATGTCTGCTGGATTTTCCTCCGATGCTACTTTCTCCACTATGATTTCCTTTGTCTCAATCATATCTCTAACAAAGTGCAACCGGATGTCAATGTGTTTAGTTCTTTCATGATACACTTGATGATTCGCCAAATGAATGTCACTCTGACTGTCACAATGTATCTTCACACAACCTTGACTAATCCCCATTTCTCCAATCATACCCTTCAGCCATATAGCTTCCTTGACTCCTTCAACAAGAGCTATATATTCCGCTTGAGTTGTCGACAAGGCCACAACTGACTGTTGATTAGCCTTCCACGTTACCGCTGTACCAAATAGAGTGAATACAAAACCAGATAAAGACTTTCTGGTATCCACATTGCCCGCATAATCCGCATCCACATAACCCTCCAAAGCATCTCTTCCTGGATCAGTTCTTCTATACTTCAGACCTCCCTTCAAGGACCCATTCAAATACCTCAGAACCCACTTCAAAGCTTGCCAATGAACTTGGCCCGGATTTGCCATAAACCGACTTACCACACTTATTGCATAGGATAAGTCCGGTCTACTACAAACCATGCCATACATGATGCTTCCAACTCCACTTGCATAAGGGGTAGTTTCCATCTTCTTTCTTTCATCCTCGGATTGAGGACACTGTTTTATTGACAATTTTGAATGGTGACCAAGTGGTGTATTCACTACCTTAGAATCTGTCATTCTAAACCGCTCCACCACTTTCTTCAAATAACCGTACTGAGATAGGAACAATTCACCTTTACTCCGGTCTCTCGTGATATCCATGCCAAGTATCCTCTTTGCATTACCAAGATCCTTCATCTCAAATTCACCATTTAATTTCTCCTTGAGCTTTAGAATCTCCTGCTTTTCAGAACCTGCAATAAGAATATCATCTACATAAAGAAGAAGATAGAGAATGATTTTCTCATTCCTCTTCATCATGTACACGCAACTGTCATAGTTGCTTCTCACGAATCCAGCCTTTAATAAGAAATCATCAAACCGACGATACCACTGCCTTGGACTTTGTTTCAACCTATACAAAGATTTCTTCAACAGACATACTTTAGAACTGTCTTCCACAAAACCTTCAGGTTGTTGCATGTAGATGGTTTCTTCTAACTCTCCATGTAAGAATGCGGTCTTCACGTCCATTTGTTCCAACTCAAGATTATACTGATTCACAATAGCCATAAGTACCCTTATAGAACAATGCTTCACCACCGGTGAGAAGATTTCGTTGTAATCAATCCCCTCCACCTGAGTGAAACCCTTTGCTACAAGTCTCGCCTTATACCTTGGTGCTTCAACTCCAGGAATGCCTTCCTTTTTCTTGAACACCCACTTGCTACCCACTACCCTTTTATTCTTAGGTAATGGCACAAGTTCCCAAGTCTGGTTCTTCTCCAATGATAGCATTTCCTCATTCATTGCCTTCAACCAGTCCTTGCCTTCTATGCTTTCTTATGCTTCCCTGAAGTTCTTTGGTTCCGAGTCTTGCACCTCTTCAGCTGCATTCAAAGCATAACAAATAAGGTCAGCATAACCGTATCTATTAGGTGGGCGGATATCTCTTCTTCTCTCCCTATCTCTAGCTAGTTGATAGTCAGAAGTAGCTGTATCATCACTTCCACTTTCTTCAGGGACTAGAGTCTGCTCCTCTGTTTCCCTCCTATCAGTGAAAGGCTCCACCTCAAACTGGAAATTCTCCACCCCCGTTTCTGGACTCTCATTCAGGTCTTTGCACTTCATCCCCATTCGGGTCTCATCAAAAGTGACATCCCTGCTTATTATAAACTTTGATCCTCCCGGTCCCATCTTCCACAGCTTGTAACCTTTCACACCATCTGGATAAGCAATGAACACACACTTCACAGCTCTAGCATCAAGCTTATCTTGCTTAACATGAGCAAATGCTATAGCTCCAAAGATTTTCAACTTGGAGTAGTCTGCCGGCTTGCCACTCCAAACCTCCATAGGTGTCTTCAGATCAATTCCTGTTGATGGACATCTGTTGATCAAATAGGCAGCAGTGTTAACTGCCTCTCCCCAGAAACTCTTGGGTAATCCAGCTCCCAACAGCATACACCTCACCCGCTCCAACAAGGTCCTGTTCATTCTTTCTGCAAGACCATTCTGCTGCGGTGTGTATGCAACGGTCCTATGCCTCTTTATACCTTTCTTCCTGCAAAACTCATTAAATTGCTCTGAAACAAACTCCAGGCCATTGTTAGTTCTTAAAACTTTCAGTTTAGTTCCAATTTGATTTTCTATCAGGGTATGCCATTCTTTAAATTTTTCAAAAGCATCACTTTTATTTTTAATGATGTGCACCATACCCTCCTAGAGTAATCATCAATAATACTAAGAAAATACGAACCTCCACCATGAGTAGGAACCGACACTGGACCCCAAAGGTCCGAGTGAACATACTCAAATGGTCTACTAGACTTATGAACTCCCACCCCAAACTTCACCTTGTGTTGTTTGCCTAGTGTACAGTTATCACAGAAATCTAGTTTGTTCAATTTTTCTTGTCCTAGCAAACCTTGTTTTGCTAGCTCAACTAAACCTCTTTCACTGACATCCCCTAACCTCAAATGCCATAGTTTAGTTATGTCTGCATTTTCAACACTAGTTACTAATGCATTAGAAATAACGGTGGAACCTTCTAAAATGTAAAGACCATTCATTTTAGACCCTTTAGCTATTACTAATGCACCATGAGAAATTCTCATCACACCACGTTCAATTCTAGTGCAATACCCTAGATTATCAAACATGCTTATCGAAATTAAATTTCTCTTAAGTTCAGGGATATACCTCACATTTTTCAAAAGAAAGTCGCGGTCATCATACATTTTAAGACGAATAGAACCAGTACCTTGAACCTTGCACGCCTTATTGTTACCAAGACGCACAACTCCACCTTCTTTTAATTCCAAGATTTCAAAGTACTCCTTTCTTGGACAAATGTGATAAGAGCATCCGGAGTCCATGACCCAGCTCTTCTCCGGTTCCCAACTAGTAACTGTCAGTGCACCTGCACTCTCATAACCTTCCTCTTCACTAACAGCAATCTGAGCCGACGAACTATCACTACCCCTTCTTTGAGGACAGTCCTTCTTGAAGTGACCTGGTTCATGACAGTGATAGCATTTGAACTTGCTACCACCATCACCCTTTGCCCTAGACTTAGACCTGTGTTTCTTCCCTTTCCCTTTACCTCTGTTCTCACTTCTGCCCCTTGTGACATTCAAGCCTTCTCCACTATCATCAATCTTCAATTCATTGAGCTTTGTCAGCTCCTTGGTTCTCAAAGCCGCTTGGACTTCATCCAAGGTGATAGTGCCTTCTTTGCCATATAGCAATGCATCCTTGAGATGCTCAAGAGACTTAGGTAAAGCACACAACAAGTGAAACGCCTGGTCCTCATCTTCTATCTTCACATCAACGTTCGCCAAATCATCGATAATCTTATTGAACTCTGAGAGTTGCTCCGACACCGATTTACTCTCCACCATACGGAAGAAATAGAGTTGCTGCTTCAGACACTGCTTATGTGCCAGGGACTTAGTCATATATAACTTATCAAGTTTGGCCCACATAGCAGCTGCACTTTTCTCCTTTGCCACCTCCCTCAGCACCTTATCTGCAAGACACAAGATGATAGCACTCAATGCTTTACCATCCATCTCAGCCTTCTCCGTGTCTGAGAGAGTAGTTGGCATGGCTGCCACTCCCTTCAACGCCTCATCGCACTTTTGTTGAGTAAGTATTGCCCTAACCTTCACCTTCCAAAGACTGAAGTCGTTACTCCCATTGAACTTTTCAATGTCCCACTTAGAACCCATGATACTTTAATCGTTTGATCCTTGCCCCACGGTGGGCGCCAATTGTTGTGAATTCGGTTAAAATCACACCAATAACCTTAGTGTGTGGAGCAATCCGATAAAGCAATCAAAATAAGTGAGAATAAGCAATATCAATACTAAACAAATAAACCGCGAAAACGAAAAGAACACAATCACAATTGTTTACCCAGTTCGGTGTTAATGAACCTACTCTGGGGGAGAGGGCAGCTCTCCGTTCCACTATCAAACTTTGTTCCTTGATTACAAAAGATTCTCACAAAGGTTACAAGAATTAGAAACCCTAACTCTACCCTTGTCCCAAATCTCTCCCCGTGACCAAGAGATTTCAATGATATGTGTTTACAAGATGAAAGAGATTATTCCCAACCCTAAGAAATATTCCTAGCCTTTTGTTGTTTGAGAAAACCCTCAAAAAACCTCTTTTCAACCGTGACGGCATAGCAGAAATCGCACCTGTATATATAGGGTTCGCGCGTCTGCGCGCCGCGCCAGAGAGGCTGTGCGGCGCGCCACTTACCAGAACCTCAACCCTATTTCTTCAGATGTCTGCGCGGCGCGCGGGAGGAGCTGCGCGGCGCGTCAGCTCCAGAACCTACACATACAGTTTTTCTGCTTCATCCAATTTCAAGGTAATTCTCCACAATTACCTATAGCTATAATTAATAGGATTAAAGCACTACCTCCTCCGCAGAATACAGATGAAGATGATGAAAGAATTTGGCCGGGAGACCGATTGGGACGTTTCACTATAGCCAGTGCATATAACTTATTGTGTGGCTACCGTGAATTAGCGGTGGATGACATGTGGAATAATATTTGGAAGATGGAGGTTCTGGAGAGAGTTCGATATTTTATTTGGCGTCTGCGTTATGGTCGTTTACCGACAAATAAAGCTTGTCATCGATGGGGACATGGTGCACCATATTGTGGACACTGTGTTGGTGTTGAAGAAAGTATTATTCATGTCTTGAGAGATTGTCCATTGGCTCATGATGTATGGAATCATTTACTGCCTATGCAGACAAGGCTTGGTTTTTTCACATGTCATTATCATAGTTGGTTCCAACATAATATGCTAAACTATGAGAAATTGGAAGGAGGTAATGAGTGGCGTGTGGTTTGGGCTGTGACATGTTACCATCTATGGTTATGGAGGAATAAGGAGAATTTTGACTATGAGTTTGTGAGACCAAGGTATGCTTCACAAGTTATTCATCACTATGTTGAAAACTACATCAGTGCAAAAAGTAGTTCTTCTTTCATTATGGATAAAGCAAGAATAAATATTAATGTCAGATGGGAAGCTCCAAGAAATGGTTGGATAAGTTTAAACACAGATGGTGCTGTGCAACATGGTGTAGCCGGATGTGGCGGTGTCTTGCGTGATTATCAAGGAAATTGGATCACGGGATTTTCTAAATTTATCGGTACCGCGTCTGTCTTTAATGAGTTGTGGGGAGTATATGTTGGGTTATGTCTTGCAAGACAGAAAGGCATCAATAACATAGAGCTTCAAATAGATTCCTTGGCAGTAGTGAGGAATCTTGGGGGTGATAGCCTTGGCAGTAGTGAAGGAAAGAGTTTAGTTCGCCGTGTACGTAATTTATTTCAAGAGGGATTGAATGTTAGAATTCAACATGTGTATCGAGAGGCTAATAGAGTTGCAGATGCCTTAGCTTCCATGGGTTGTGAGCAAGATGCATTTATTTTGTTTGATGAACCTCCTTTAGGGGTAGATCAATTGTGCTCATATGATTCTTCGGGAGTTTATACTCCTCGCATTATTTCCATGTAATTCTTCTTGGGCGTAGCCCCTTTTCAATGCAAAAAAAAAAAAAAAAAATCCTAAAGTTGAAGTACTTACTTATCATATATTATGTGTGCTGCTGAATGCTGATGATAATGAACTCGAGTGGATTGAGACTTCATCAGCTGCTTTTTGTCGCACAAACAATGCACCAGGCTACACTACTATATGTAATACTTTCCTTAGAGTAAAAATACGATAATACGTGAGGCTACACTGTGTTAGAACTCATGGTAAATTAATTGAACAGAATATACTGAATAGCTATGACAAAATAATGATGGAACTCTCATTAATGTAATTGCTGCTGTAGTGAGTAGAGCAGTAACTTTTGCCACTTTTGCTATCATAAGCCAGTTCTGTTCAATAAGTTGTCATTGTCTAAGAAAAGTTCTTATAAGTTCACTATCGTTTGGATATATTAATTTGCAAAGTTTTTTAACTATGTAACATTGAAGAAAATGAGCATGATCTATAATTAATGGTACAAAACAAGACAGAAATGTCATCTGTAGGATACACTATGAGGTGTTTTCATATTTATAGCCATTTTGATGATTGCAAATTTCGTAACAGTGCTACCAGAAAACTCAGTATCATCTACATGTAACAAATTTATATGCTTAAAAACTCAGTATCAATACTAATTGTAGTACACCAAAAGAAATAAATTGGCTAACTAACAATCATTCAAACAATGACAAGACTGTAAAATCATATATACATCATGTAAAAAATAGGAAAATATTTCTGGTTTATATGAGGAGACCAACTATCTGACGATTATTCATGCCCCTTGAAGGATATGCCTTTAAAGCAGTAAGTATCAGCATCGGTCATTGGGTAGTACGATCTTTTCGAGGAGCTGAGTCAACTAACGGGAAAGATCAGCATTCATAAGAACTTCCACTGGAGCTGAAAATTGCATGGGGATCTTGATTGATTTCACGAAAAGCGGTGGACACAACTTGATCAAATAACATTGTCTGACACAAAACCCGTGACACAAACATAGTCGGTATTCAGCAGCATCCGGACATTCCACAACATATCTGACACAAAAATAATGAAATAACATGAGTGCCCCGAACAAATAATTTTGATTTTTATCGGTAACATACTCCTCATAACATTGTGGCCTTTGGTATGCAACAGTTGCAAAGGTAGGGCCCCATTTCTCACAATATTTACCAACAACACGAGAATTATAATATGCATGCAACTTTTATACCAGTAATATTAGTATTTAATAATAGCCAAAAAAGTAATTGAAAAAGAAAAGTCTTATGGAAAGAACATAGGTGTCCTAACACAATTATTTGAATATTTACCCCTAAAAGGCTCAAACAATGAATTTAACAAAAGAAAGATTGTTACTGCACTGTCAGAAATGCAGTAAAAAAAAAAAGATGAAGGGAAGGGAGAATAGAGAGGCTACCAGTTTAGGTGGAAATGCGACAATCCTCTTCATATTAGAAGCCCAATAACACCATCATCACATAATGTATAATTTAGGAATATGTGCTATCTTGTCCCAGTCCTCCCCTGTTCCCTCCTTGCATCGTTCCACTAATGTTGGGCATCCACGAATTGTCAGACTCTCAAGAGAAGTGAGGTGTCGAATACCCTCCGACAAGCATCGCAATCCTTTACAATTCGTAATCCGTAGAATTCGAAGGGATTGTAGACTTTCCCAATTTTGCTCTGGTAAAGACTCAAGCTCATCACAGTGAGAGATCACCAGAGTCTCCAAAGCTAGGTTAAAGGGTTCATTTGGTAACTCCTTCAATTTTCGGAAATTCCATATTTGCAGAGATTGAAGAAAAGTAAGGTCTGTGAACATCCCCTCTGGGAAGGATGTTATTCCTTCATCACCTTCATCAAGGTAGAGGTGGGTAAGACTGCGGAAGGTAGAGATTGACCACAGTAACTCATTGTTACATCCACTCCATACATCGAGGCCTTTAAGAGATGGAAGAAAAGGAAGTACAAGTTTAGGGCAAAGGGCGATTTCCATTTTAGAAAGACAAGGAAACATGTCCCCTCTTTCCACTTTCAATAACCCCTCTATGTTTCGTAAATAACGTAATATGAGTTCCTCTAAAGATGGGAAAATCCTCACCTCCATACCATCGTGACATTCATCATCCAAGTATTTTATATTACCCATTTTCCATAATCTCAATTTTTTTAGAGATTGTAGTTTACCAATTGAAGGTAGCCGCACACAATTGTTGCAATTCCAAAGTTCAAGAGAAACTAAATTACTAAGAATACTTATCCAACTTGGTAACAATAATCCTTCATAGTACCATATTTCCAACCTCTTGAGATTTGAGTGAGGTTGAAGCACATCAAGCAGTTGTTCAGCATTAATAGCAGGTAATTCATCACTTCTTTTCCATGACAACCGTAATTGTTGAAGGTCTTTTTTACACATCAAATTGGCCTCTCGAGCTTCAGATAAACTGCCAACATTATTTAAGTCTTTGATACTCAGTTTTCCGCCAAGGTTTAGATCACGTAATTCAGCCAAGCTATTACCTTTCTCTAAACTAACAATGTATAAACTTAATGTTCTTAGGCAAGATATTTTTCCAATGTTTGGAAACAAGCAAGACAACGAAGGCCAATCTTCAAAGACTAGATGTCTAAGATTTTGTAAGCAAGCCAAGCGTTTTGGAAGACAACTCAGTTTATCACAACCATTTATTTTCAATATTTCCAATTTTTGTAAGCTACAAATTGAATCAGGCAAGGTTTTTATGTCAAGGCTATAGAGTTCCAAATACCTTAAATGAATTAAACTCCCTAGTGATGATACCGAGGACGTGCATAAAACCCGAAGAGAACGGTTTGTTGGAAAGTATTCATTATCTGTGTAGTAATGATTATGCAATTTAAAAAATGTTCGCAAAGATTCTACTTTTTTGAAGGCGCCCTTATCCAATGATACCCGGTGTTCGGACCCAAAACATATGTGGTGTGTACTTTTTGACAAACTAGTGATTTTATCATTTTCCAAATACATACATTCTTTCCCCATTAATGATTGAGCAAGATCATGGACAAGATCATGCATCTTGAAAGAAATCTCACCAGAATCTTCATCCATGTCAATGTCTTGAAAGAACGATTTTTGACACAGTTCATTCCAAATCATGCTACCAACATCTTCAACCTCCAAATTTTCTCTAGATGAAATAAATCCATTAGCCATCCAAAGATGAATCAATTCTTTCTTTGACATTTTTGTATCTTTGGGAAACATAGCACAAAAGGCGAAACATTGCTTTAAGGTCGGCGTTAGATAAAGGTAGCTCAACCTCAACTCTAGCATGATATCATTGTCATTCAATGAATCCCAAAGTCTGTTCTCTTTAACTTCAAGCCATTCCTTTTCTCCACACCTTGAGCGCATTACACCTCCCAATGCTTGTGCAGCAAGAGGCAATCCCCTGCACCTTTTTGCTATCTCCTTGCCTATTTCCACAAGCTCTACTTGGTCTTCTCCGTCATGTCCAAATGCATATTGTTTGAATAACAACCAACATTCATTTTCAGAGAGACCAGACAAATGTTGAGCTTGACATGTTCCCATGATTGATGCAACAACCTCATCACGAGTGGAAACTAAACAAGAACTACCTTTGGATCCATTGGACAACACTGATTTCAACTTGTTCCATTTCACTTGGGTCAATCCGGATTCCAATTCTTCATTTTTATTCCACACGTCGTCTAAAACTAGCAAATATTTTTTACCTTGCAATAGTTCTTGCACATTTCTTTGTATTACATCTATATCCAAGGCATCACACTTCTCTTTTGTGATAGATTCTATAATGGAACATAGAATCCTCTTGACCGAGAAAGCTTCCGAAACACAAACCCAAATTTTATTCTGAAAATTGCTATTCACCCTGTGATCATTGTAGACCAATTGAGCTAGAGTTGTTTTTCCAACACCGCCCAAGCCAATTATGGGATAGACGGAAAGGAAGACGCAGTCCCTTGCTTTGGTAAGGAGAAACTCAACAATATTCTCTTTATCATCTTCTCGTCCATACACTTTTTGTTCAGCAATAAAGGAGCTGGTTTGCCGCCACTCAGCCACTTCACTAGAGCTTTCCCTGACAGTAACACCCTCTCGTAGAAGAAACTTATTCTTACGTTCTGCAATATCATCAAATCTCCTTGTAATATCTTTCAACTTGTTACCAATGTCATGGCGAAACATGATGTTCTTTGGTTTGAAAGAGGATGAGCCCTTAAGTCTATTGGATTCAATGGAACACTCGTCAAGGATATCATCAAGCACATATACAGCATCTTTGAGTTGTTGTAGCCATACCTTGATAGAGCGATCTGTGACTTGTTTCTTCTCAGCATCTTCCAGAACAACCTTGATTAGATCTAAGGTGGTTGATAGCTTTTGAGCCTTTGAACTGATTCCAGAAATGGTTGAATATTCAGTTTGAAGCAGAGGCATCAAATTCTGAAATGCAACTCGTAGTAAAGCCTCAGCCATTTTTTCAGAAAAAGAAAGAGTTGAAAAATGAGAAAGTGTTTTAGATTGAGGATTATTGCAGTAAACAGAAGATCTGTGAGGTGAATACAATGATAGCAAGTAGGAGCTCAATAATTATGAACAAATATCCACAAAGGCATATTCCATTAGTTCAATAATTGATGCAACTTGCAAGGTTCCACTAGGAGACATTATTTGTCTCTGTTGAAAGAAACATCAAGGACCATTGCCAACTGCTTATGGGTCCAATTACTCTTGTTTTATGCAACTAGTGGTGTGAGAGTACTACCATAACCTATAAGGAAGGCATGCGTGTGAACACAGAAATACTACTATAAGGCTGTGAACACAGATGGTAGTAATAAAATATAAAGTAAAAACTTAGTCTTCTGTCAATACTGGCTTTTAAATTTTCCTAATGAGATATTTATTACCTTTACTGAATTTAATTTGATATTGTGAAATTCGTGAACTAGTCTAGTCCTTTTTACAAATTGTAATCAATGAAATATATAACTCAGCTGGTAATCTAGGAGAATTGCTTCAACACTTGTTTACTAAGCAAACATATCACCTTCTCAATTTTCTGGTGTGCAACATTTTGAATAGCATTCTTAACACTTGCCGATTTGCAACATTCTGAATATCATGTGTGTTGTTTTTCTTTAATCTATTAAACTACTATACATAATATTTTACTTAGAATAAAAATACGATAATCGGTGAGGATACGCTGTGTTAGAACTTAGAACTAATGGTAAATGAATCGAACAACATATGATATCCCTCTAATGTAATTTCTGCTGTAGTGAGTGGAGCAGTAACGTTTACCACTTTTTCTATCATAAGTTAGTTTTGTTCTTTAAGTTGTTTTCCCAAAGTTAAGATTGTTCATATTTCTAACAGAATATATGGACATATTTGTGTTCCAGAAATAATTTGGATATTAATGTGCCTTTGTTTATCTGTTACAATTGGCCTAATGGATACAAACATGAAGTGCCATGGGAGATCCATTACGACCATTTCCGATTAATTAATGGTAATCCATTGATCTCTAATCATCAGTGTGATTTCCAGTCCATTCATTCCATTGATCACAAAATGTATTCTCAAAGACAATATCAATATACCATTCTGCCAATACTTTTTTAATACAAGAATATAGAGAGAGCAGTGGCTACTGAAAAAGATGAAATTTTGAAATGGTAAATGAATAAAACAGAGTTCACTGAATATCTACGATAATATTGATGAAAATCTCATGAAACAATTGTCTCATTGAGTGTGAAATTCATGGAACTTCAGTAGCATTTTTTTCTGTCTGAAACTGCAGAAGACAGTTTCTGACGGTTACACAATCTGACACTTCCCACCATACAATATTTAAATTGTATATCAAGTTAACAATGAATATAAGAGAATATATTTAGTATGACTAATTGAATACAATTATGTGCATCTAAGGAAGAATGTATTGAAAATTAACTAATGCAGCTCTATATTAGTCTTCTCAATTTGTCATTCATTACATTTGATGCTTGATCATCAGTACTTTCTTCTGTCAAACCAATTTTCAGGCATGCAACATTCTAAATAGTATGTCTTAACACTTTCCACCATTTCACAGATCCTCGATCCTTTTCTGAAACATTCTACCTCTGTTGAATACAAGTTAAATCTTCATGTGTGGCGATGATAATGAACACAAGTTGGTTGCTGAGTTTTTTTGACTAAGTTGGTTGCTGAGTTATTCACATCATTTATCAAAAAGATTCTTCCTGGTTTACATTCCTATTCAAACTGATGATTTTTTTTTAGAAAACAAATAAATTATTCTCATTCATTAGTCCATTTTCATTAAAATAACCAAATGGAATGATAAATATTAATACATAAATCAATAATTTGTTCGAGTATGAATTTATAAAAATTTGTGATTATTATTCAAGCTCACTTTCATTAAACTAAAGGATCTGACTCAAATGAAGATAGTATAAACAAACTTGGCAGATTGAAGTTTCAACTAATGGAGAAGATCAGAAATCATAAGATCTTCTACTGCAGATGGAAATCTGTTGAGAAAACTGGTTCAGGATCTGCCCCCTGCGCTAGGCGCAAAGCTGTTCAGCAGGTGGAGCTTTAGCTCCTGCCTCCTGCGCGATGCGCAGCCTGCTGATATATATTGGTTTCTGCTGCGTTTTGCAGCCGCTAGAGAGAGAAAGTGGAGCGGTTTTTAGGGTTCTTCACCAACATCAAGCTAGAGTGTTAGAGGGTTTCTCTTGGGTATCTCTAGGGTTGGGGGAATCATTGTAACACCTTGGAAACACTTATTATTGGTTGAATCTCTTGGTCACGGAGAGAGATCCGGAAAAGGATAGAAATTAAGAAAACTCTAATTTCTTGCCACTCTTTTGTAGTGAATCTCATTGTAATCAAGTTTTCTATCGATAGTGGAACGAAGAGCTCTCTCTCCCCCAGAGTAGGTGGTATTAACTGAGTCTATCCTAGATCCATTTGTTGTTTGTTGTGGAGACCTCCCATATTTGGGTCACCCGTTGTTGTTGATTCCACGCACCAAGCCCAATAGCGCTGGGCGTGAGGGGGTGTGTTAGAAGTCCCACATTGGCTAGAGATATGGCAAAGATAGCCTTTATAAAGTAGTGCAAACCTCAACTCTCAAGCTAACTTTTGTGGTTGAGTATAGGCCTCTCAAATTCTAATAACAACAAAATCGTTCTCTGTTCCACAACATGCGAGTCCTTATGGAGTCCTTATGGAGTATGTTACTAAAAAATAAGAAACAAATTTATCTTTCTATAAAATTTACTATGATATACTACTCCTCCCTCTGGTCCATATAATAAGGAACAATTTGGAAGAAAAAAAATTTGGTCATTTTTATAAGAAACTTGGCCAATTTTCAAATGTTTTAAATGTTTAATTTCACTTGTGCCCTTATTTATTATGAGTGAGAATATTAAAAACAAGTAAGTTAGTTGAATTGAGAGTAATTAAATAAGGGTATACATGGAATAAATTTAAAATTAGAAGAGTATTAAATGAAAATAACTATGTAGAATGTGTTTCCTTGGTATGTGTAATTTTTTCAAATTATTCTATATAAAATGGACCGGAGGGAGTAATATATATTTTTTTTAATAATTACTATGATATCTTTATCTGGGGATGCTTTTAGTGATACTAGTATAGAGCCCGTGCCAAGCACGGGTATAATTATCGTGTCGTTAACTTTTTTAACCGTTTCAAAAGTGGTAGCTAGTATATAATGGTTTTGGATGGGGATGGCAATCTGACCCATATACAATGGGTACCCGCAGAAAATACCCACGACGGGTAGGGTAAAAACTCATATTTTTTGTACGGACACTGGTATGGGTAATTACCCACCAAAATGAGTGGTTATGGGTACGGGTACCTTAGTACCCACCCCATACCCATATAATATATATTTATTAATTTTATTTATATTATTATATAAAAATATATGTATATTAATTTTAAACAATACAAACACTATTAAACTATTACCCATGTTTTTAATAAAAGTGTTTATTTATAACATAATCAAACACAATGTAAATATGTCAACAGAGATATGAACTTGAACATGAGATTAGTAATAATTTTGTTTATAATTTACATATGTCGACATTAAAATCTTTGATTTTTTTTTAATTTTATTAAAATAATATGATATTTTATAATTGATCGATTTATTCTTCGCAAAAGTGCAGGTAACGGGTATGGGTATGGGTACCTAGGTACCCACATGGTATGGGTACGGGTGCAAAGTTTATTACCACGCGGGTATGAGAATGAGTACGGGTATTTTTTCAAACTACGGGTATGGGGATGAGTACTATAGTACCCTACCCATACCCTACCCATAATCATCCCTAATCTTGGAAAAAAAAAACTCATTAGTCATGTTTTGCACTACATCTGAATAGACAAAATCAATAAGACGTAGCGGATCAACATTACGATGCTCTGTAGGATTTTATGAAATCACACAGTCACATATTTGTCGTAAGTTTTAGAACCTTACAATGCCTCCATAAGTTTGATGCATTTATTGTTGCGGCTAGAATGTCTTGTCTCCCACCTTTTCGCACAATAGGTAATATTTGTCTAAAATCACCTCCCAAAACAATAGAAATTCCACCAAATGGTTTAAGTGAGTTGTCTATGCCGTTGTACAACATGATGTCACGCATTGACGGGTCAAAATACTCAAAAGAATATCTATTCATCATTGGTGCCTCATCCCAAAAGATTAGTTTTGTTTGTCGGAATAAATCGGCCTTTGAATCTTGTTATTGATATTACAAATAGATGCTTCATTAATCTCAATAGGAATGTTCAACGATGATTGAACAGTACGACCACCAGGTAGTAACAATGACGTTATACCACTCGAAGCAACATTTAAGACACTGAATCATTTGAATCATAATCAGGCCGAGAGTTTCTTGGAGTTTCAACTCCTCGGCTAATATCGATGTAATTTTCATTTTTCGGGCTTAGGCCCTTTTGTTATCCAAAAAAATAATTTAGTCTCAATCTAAAAGTTTGTTCCTCAATTACATATATAAAATTGAAGTTGTCCTAATGAACTTAACTCAGTTGGTAGGAATATCACATTTTATATGTAGAAGTTGGTGTTCCAACTCCGGACACTCCACTTATTCACCTTTAAGGGTGTAATTTTAGCCATTAGCCTACTTGACCAAAGCAAAAATAAAATTGGAGTAATGGATGATGGATCATCATTTCTTTGACAAAAAAAATATTTTAAAAAGGGAATTATTTTCACGGGAGTAATAAAATAGCGACAACTATACATGAAATATAAAACACCGTAAATCATAAGTATATTCTCAAACTTCTAGAATAATTTTTTTTTTTAAAATGTAATTAAAAAAAGTAAATAAAGTATTGTGAGCTTAGTTCAGTTGAAAGAGACATTGCATTATATATGTAGATGTCGGGGTTGGAACCTCGGTCATCCTAAGATGGAATTTATTTTATTAGTTATTGAAGACAATAATTTAGGTAAATTGACACACAATCTCGTAAATAATAATACATTAAACACGAATTTATATTAAGTAGAAATTTCAATCAAGAAACATTAAGCAAAAATCAAAAGAAACATATTCATGTTCAACCACTATTTCTTTATTTTGATAGTCTTTTTGTCCATTTGGATTTTTGCATTGGATGTTCCTCATGTCTCATCAAATGAAAATATTATTTTCTTAACAAAAAGGGTGAATACACACATCAAGTCAACAACCTCCCATTTCACAACTTTTGGAATTTTAGTGGTTCTTGTTGAAATTTATTCTTTATATCCTATCATAAAAAAATTAAGTTGACACACACACACATAAAGTATGAAATTTATAAATACAATTAACATAGAATATTATTATATAGTAAAATGAAAAATATCAATAGAATCAACGTCAACCATAACATTCTATATGAACCATTGTGAGAACCAACATTATATGAGGATATGTTATAAACCATACCCCTTGAATTTGGTCTTTGAACTTACAGATCATTGTTCTTTGCATAAAAACTCAAATTTGGTCCCCTTGGATAACAAACAATAAATCATCATAATCTAATTTTTTTGACTAAAAATAGCAATTTTTAAATTTTTTCAATCTTAAACCTTTCAAACATGTACAACTCTTATGACCAATATCCATAATTGTTTTGTTGGTGATATGTTAATAATGAAATTATGCTTTAGAGACAATGCATTCACATAAAGATGAGAGAAGCAACACAATATAAATTGTTAAATACAGATGAAATAAAATAATTTTGTGGATTTTTTTATGGCAAAAGTACTTATATTTATGATAATTAATATAATATTGAAATTTTTCCTTTTAATACTTTTTAATAGTATAATTGTTACAACTTTTATATACCAAAATGTTTATTTTATTATGACTTGCATGTAACCGACATATTTTTTTTTATTTCACATTTAAATATACATAGAAACCTTTATTTTATTAACTGTAATTTGTTGGCATAATTGCAGTTGTTGTCCCCCTATTTTATAAACTAACAAAACAGTCTCTCTATTTTAAAATCGATCTTTTTTGTAGCTCTATTTTAATATTTGTTGCAATTTTGGTCTCACCCCATGTTTTTCCTCTAAAAATTATGATTTTTGGCGTCCTAAAAAAGTGATTTATCGTCTCCAGCATTGATTCTAAAGGTGAAATATCAAGTTTGAGATCTAAATCCACTTCTTTCTTCTTCTTTTTTGCGTCAAAAGTCACCACTTTTAGAGTAAAAAACATGAGTTAAGACTAACTGCAACAAATGTGAAAATGTGGGACCAAAAAGTTTGATTTTAAAAAGGGGGACTATTTTTGTGAGTTTGATAAAATAGGGGACCAAAAGTGCAAAAGCCTAATTTGTTTGTAACTGACATATGTATTATGTCACATTGAATAATATTATTGAAACGGTTAAATTATAAATTAATATTTTTTTTAACTAACAAAAGTTTAATGTAAAGCTTAAATTTAGAATACATTTTACTTAATACAAAAATATTATAAAAATATTAAATGAATTAACAAATGCACCATAATGAGGAAGGTATGAGAGGCTAGCATTTTAGAAAGAGAGAGAAAGGTACATAGTTGTGTCTTATTCATATTGATAGAATAGTCTTTTTGACCACTTGGACATTTGTATCATATGTTTCTCATGTCTCATCTAGTGAAAACATTATCTTCTTAAAAGAAACGGTGAAGCAACACTCCAAGTCAACACCTTAAGCTGTCAAAATGGGCTAGCCCATATGGCCCGACAAACCCAAAAAATTGTAGGGTTTGGGCTTTAAAATATTAGCCCGAATGTTTAGGGCTTTTTAACCCGATCCGAAAAATCCTGTTTAAAATACGGGCTAGCCTGCATGGACCATGGATAGCCCGTTACCCGCATAAAGCAACACAAACGCCCAAAAAATTAAAATAAAAACTAAAGTAAGTATCCTACAATGATTTAATATGACTTGTAATTAAAATATGACGTGTAATTGTTTTATAATTCTTCGTGGAACTTAAAAAAATAAAAAATTATTTCACATTCAAAATTTTATTCTAAAGTTCTATTTGCATTTTTCATAAGTTTTTTAATCACCATTCCTCATGTGTTTCTTCCTTCATAGTCTTGTAAACCAATTTTAAATTTTATTTTTGTAAACCATTTTACATTATTTTATAAAAAAATATGTAAAACAAATACAAACAATATGGGTGGCCCGTCAAGCCCGTAGCCCGTATAGTGTCAAATTATTATAATCTAGTGAGTGAAAAAACTAACCCCACAACTTTTTGGTTTTCACCACCAGTTTAATCTGGTTCGAGGGTCAGTTCTGGCATCAAGTGGTTCCAGCCCCCTCCCGACCGCAGTTGCGGGGGATCGAACCGTGGTCCTCCCTACCAAGTTCAGCGACAATCACCACTGAACCAACTAACGATTGATAACTAACCCCACAACTTTCTTTCAACTCTCAATTGTTATCCTAGAGGTGACCTTTAGAAAATCATCTTCATTACTCAACACATTACGATCTTGAATCAAGCAAATTCCAGGGGACGCAGAATCAATTTTTTCCATCATCCTGTTGTCCAAATTGATCAATCACTACAAAAAATACACTTAATAGCGGGGGTTATTTAGCGGAGGTTTCTGGAAATTGCCGGAAATTATAGGAAAAATTGGTATTTTGTTAAAATTTATCATTAAATTCATGGGGTTGTAAACCCCCGTAATTTGGCACAGAAGAAGACCCAATAAAAATTCACTCGGCGCTCTTTACCTTCGTTTTCCCTCTTCCAACTTCTATTTTTCCCTTTTTATTTTTGTTTTCTCGTTTCCATACTATTTTCTCTCTAACACCTCCCAAAAAACCACCTCTCTGATTCAGATCTCACCAAGCCTCTCCGTTCAGATCAGTATGGTGGTTCGTCGGAATTTCACAATGCACGGTTCAAATCTCACCAAGCCTACGCCGGAATTTCGTGTTTTCTCATCATCTTCGCCGAAATCATGTCAGGTTTAACCCTAGGTCTTATCTCCGTTTCTTCTCTTTTGATTATTTCACAATGCGCGTTTTGATTTCATAGCTTAATGTTGTTTTCATCACAAATTTGAACTCTATCGTTTGAATCCCTTTGGTTTAATCAATTTCTTCACTGCAAAATCGGTCCATGGCTTTTGCAAATTGCATCTTCATGAATTGCTATTTGATTGATGTGTTTTTGTTGATGTTTTCATCACAAATTTGAACTCTACCGTATGAATCCCTAGCTTCAATACTAGAAATCTTAGTTTTATTCAATTTGTTCGTTTTCATCTGAATTAATTGCAAAAATCATGAATTATATGGATTGACTACAAAATTTAACCTAATCAAGTTCCAAATCAGTCCATGGCATTTGTAAATTGCTTCTCCATGAATTTTAATTTGATTATTCTATTTTTGTTTTGATTCAGTCAAAGAAAAGGTATTCATGAATTGCAATTTTAACTATATCATTTGCATTGCTAGCTTCATTAACTGAAACTTTGGTTTTGAACAATATGTCACAGAAGTTAAACATGGTGCTGATGTGCAGTGGAGGGTGTGTGGCACTTCTTGGTATTGAAAAATTGGTATTACGATTGGTTTTAGGTATTTCTTTGGAACATATATTGAAGATGTTTCCTGTTGAAATATTAGGTGTGTTACTCTTGTTTGCTGGTATTCAATTAGCTAGTGTGCTATTTGTTGCACTTATTTGAACCGCTGTTTCATTGGTTGGATCAAGTGCTGCTCTTGGATTTTTGGTTGGAATGATTGTTTATGTCATTCTTAAGTTAAGGAATTGGACAAGTGATAAACCACTTTCTACTATTTGGAACCATAAAAGTCCAAATTAAATTTGAAGAAAATGAGTCTGTGTTGTTTTTTGGTTTTATTTTTAGTAGTGTGCTATTTGATTTTGATAATTTCCTGTGTTTGTTTGACAGTTAACAGGTTTTTGAGCTAAATCTAGCAGGTTTTAATTATTTTTACATGATTCTATCAACCATCTGATACTGATTTTTGGCAATCTAATTAAAGTTTTGAATATATGATTGAGTGGTGGTGGAAGGAATAGTAGATTTTCAAGTGATAGGCTTCAATGGAGATGACTAGTTCAGTATGGTGAAGCTGACAGAGATGTTCAATTTATTCAATGTGGTAAGCTTTAACTGCATGAGCTTAGTTGTGACCAAAATGAAATGAATTATGCACCATTTGTGTCTGCGTTCTGTTAAGCCCGTGCCCTTTGGCTATCGTAGGAAATAAAGCATTAATTTGATCGTAGGAAATAATTCATCTAGAACTTGATTATTAGCTGAAGTCCTTGGAAATATAAGATTGAATTAGTCTACTATGTATATTCATTTCTCTCATTGTTTCATGACATCTTACAATCTTAAAATTTTGTTATATTAGATTTGTCCTATGTGCGAAGAAAATTTAGGGAAGGATGCGATGACACAATTTACACACTCAAGCTCACGAAAGGTATATTTCCCTTATCTCAAAATTGTTGTGCACTAGTATGTAATCCGCAATCGAGCATTTGTTTTGACTGTATGACATTTCTTTATTGTCTGAATTCAATATATTGGTCTTTGATCTGAAGTGGGGGTGTAAGTCTGAGAAGTCTAGCATCTGGTCCGGTAATTCAGCGATATTTGGTAAGAATCGATACCTGATCCTATTTTTTTACATATTTTTAAGATTTTGCGGGGGTTTTAAACCTCCACTAAAAAACATCCATATTTTCCGGGGGTTTTTACCTGATACCAGCGGTCCCATAAAACCCCCTCAGTTAATTTGTGGGAATCGATTAAGCGGGGGTTTTCAAAACTCCCGGAAAACAACCCGCGGAGGTTGAAAACTCCCGCAAAATGGCTTTAAAACCCCCGCAAAACAGTATGTTTTTTTGTAGTGAATCGAACGTAAATTATAAAATACAACCGTTACAAACAATTGTTCAAATTCAACGAACAATTGATATGCATACATTTTCTTCTAATCATTGGCACATATGAAATCAGGATTAAACAACAACTTAGTTGAAAACATAGAATTTTGAATTGTTGCAAATCTTATAAAAGATACATATAAATAAATTGGTTTTAACCATTTTAGCCAATATCACAAATACGTTGTCATATCTTGATTTTAGCCATTAATATAAAGACTAATGTATTTTCGGCTTTGCTAGCTGCAATGAACGCATTCAACTAATCAATGTATGGACCAAATAAGGTAACTTTAAACTTGAATGTGAAAGTAATACATATATTAGTAAATTATTTGGAGTGAATGTGAAAGTAATACATATATTAGTAAATTATTTGGAGTGTATTTGAATATATTCTAATAATTTGAGTACAACACATTAATATTACATACTAACTCATCATATTCCAACTGAATTACAACCATTTTGGTCTTGATATCATTGCGTTCATACTCCTTTTGAGTTCCCACGCCGGTTAGAATGCCCATAATGTCTAATTAACAAATGACATTGTGAGTATATTGTGGCAAGTTTAGGAGAAAATTATCTTGAAGACCACCTCAAGGTATCCTAAACTTGATTTTGTTGTGGCAACTAAATTAGCAAATGACTTTGTGAGTATGTTGTGGTAAAAAATAAATTTATTTATAGTCATATTTAAAAAAACGTAAAAATAATATGATTTTATGATAATTTATTTGTAATTGTTAATGATATATCTATTGCCAATTTAATAAATAAAAACGTTTTATTTAATAAATATTTCAATTTCATTATTTAATATAAAAATGTAACGTCATCAAATTTTATTAATTTAATTATTAAAAAAATGTAACATATTAGTTTCATTATTTAATATAAAATGTAACATATATATATTTATTTCATTTTTTAATATAAAAATGTAACATCATCAAATATAATTAATTTAATTAATTCAATAAAATGTAACTTATAAAAATTATTTCATGTCATAAGTAATAGTTAGAAAAGTACATTTGACAAGTTCTTATGAATAAACTCTCATTTGTATATAATATAGATATAATATAGATATAGATATAGGTATAGATATAGATGAGAAAGGTAAAGAGACCATAATGTTAGTGCTTGCCATGGACTCCATATGAAGGACCAATATTTTTTTTGTCAATGGATACTTATTTCATTTTTTATGAATTTACATAGAAGACAATAATATAAATATAAGACAATAATATAGGTAAGTCGACGCATAATGTCGTAAAGAATAATATTTGAAACACAAATTCATATTAAATTGAAATTCTAATCAAGAAACATTAAACAAAAACTCTAAAGAAACATATTCATCTTCAACAACTTTTTGTTTTATTTTAATAATCCTTTTGCACACTTAGACATTTGTATTCAATGTCTTATGTCTCGTCTAATGAAAACATTCTCTACTTAACAGAAACAGTGAAGACACGCTCCAAGTCAACAACCTCTTCCCCTTTCACAACTTATGAAGTTTTAGTGCTTGTTTTTGAGAATTTTTTCTTTACATCCTACCAATAAAAACTTAGATTGACACATATATTAGGTCAAGTTATTACACACACACAAACAAAGTATGAAACTTTTTATTTTCTCTTTCGAGTCTAAAGCATGAAATTTATAAATTCAATTAACATATAATATTATTATATAATAAAATTACAAACATCAATAGAACCAACATCTAATGAGGATATCCTGTAAACCATACAGTTTGTAGTTGGTATTTGAACTTGCAGATCAATGTCCTTCGCACAAAATATCTAATTCGGTCTCCCTACATAACAAAGAATAAATCATCATAATCTAGACTTTTTAACAAAAAAATAGAAGTTTTTTATTTTTGCAATATTAAATCTCCCAAACACGCACAACTCTTACAACCAATATCCATGATTGTTTTCTTAGTGATATGTCAATAATAAAACCGTGCATAAGAGACATATCTTTCACAAAAATGAGAGAAAACACACAATACAAATCTTTAAATATTGATGAAAATAAAATGACTTTGTGGATTTTGGTGTGGCAAAAACACTTATATTTATAGTGAATTATAGAAGCACAAAATTAAATATGATTTTATAATAATTAATATAATATTGAGACGTTTCTTTTATTAATTATGAATTTATGTAACCGGCAAAATATTGATATGTAACGTTTACAGTTATGTAAAAATATTTATTATAATATATTGAAATTTGTACATACTAAAATTTGTACATAACCGAATTTTTTTTATGGGGCATTTAAAAATATATTGAAACGTTTAAGATATTAATTAATTTTTTCTTACAACATAAGAAATTACATTAATTTGTAACATACAAATATAAATGTTTTTCATTTTTATATTTAATAGAAAATGTAAAGTCATCAAAATATTAATTCAATTAATAAATAAAATTCATATCATAAATTTGTAACATACAAATATAATTGTTTTTAATTTTAATATTTAATAGAAAATGTAACGCCATCAAAATATTAATTAAATTATTAAATAAAATGCATGTGATAAATTTGTAACATACAAATGTAAATTTTTTATTTTAATATTTAATAGAAAATATAACGTCATCAAAATATTAATTTAATTATTCATTAAATAAAATTCATAAAATTCATAATTAATTCTTAAAAAAAAGTACACGTGGCACTCTCTTATGAATAGGGTGTCATTTGTTTATAATATAGATATAGATATAGATTTCCTGCATACTGCTTTTAGTGATCTTTGACTTGTTGAAAATGCATTTAATACTTATATTCTTACCTACTTTATCTTTGACTTGTTAAATGAAGAGTCGACCGATTCCCTCATATTCAAGGCAACTAAATTTCAATTTTAAATCATCCCAACAAAGAAAAAACATCAATATGAAAATAAGTATATTTTTTTTTTATCAAGAAAATAAGTGTCTCTTTGTTATGTCACTATTATTTATGAAAATTGGCAATAGTCAATAGTAAGTTTATATATATAAAAAAAAAGTCAATAGTAAGTATATCTTTCATATACAATGCATGTTTGGAAAGGGGATTTTCCCTATCTTTAACCAAAAAATTGTATGCTTTGATCTGAAGAAATTATAATGGTACTGTAATTTTGTTCAAGTTTTAAAATGTAGTTTTTATAATTACGGCGATTGTTATTTTGGCAAACTCATCACAAATCTAAATATGCAATAAATTTTTTTCTATGCCAATTAATTAAAACGAGTGTAGTGCCGTGACTTATAGGATGGGAGTGATCCTATTTCAACAAATTTTATCAATCCCTAATTTAACAAGTAAGCTCTATACGTTTTTATCTTTCATTGTGTTTTCTATGCGTTCATCAATCCCTTTATTTTTTCTTTGTTTTTTATCCTATCTCTTCGTATTTTTGTCTTCCCCTTTCGCAACCCAACATAATATGGATTTCTTAATTACAACCGCAACCGGTAACTTGGCAGCTTCAGGTCGAACCCACTCAATTAACTCATTTCGATCCTTTTATGTTTTATTAGTCTCAAATTGAGAACTTGTATCAATTACAATTGTCGAAGGTTGACAATTGATAGGATTCACATCACAAACCGGATTATCAATTTGTTGTATAGGTATAGCAAGTACTATCGTTCTCGACTTCTCGGTAGGTACCGATTCATCAGCCATAACTAAAAAAAAATGACAACACATATCAACAACAATGCAAAAACTAGACCAATGATTTTGCTATGCTTACATGTTTCTATGTTATTGCTACATGCTATATTTTGTGTTTTAAGGAAAATGCATGCACATGCAATAATCATGTCTAAAGTGGGATGGGGGCAGAGAAAAATTCCTATTGGCTACCGTATTTCTCCCCCTCTCATAACCCGTACGTGGACATATTGCTTAATTAAAAAATAATAATAAAATGCAGTTTTGATCCTATATTTTATAAAATGTGTAATTTTATTCATTCTATTTTATTTTATTTTGCAATTTTGTTTCTTTTATTTTGAAAAATTCGAACATTTAATTCCTCTTTTTATTTAGCCTTCAATTTTAATGACTTTTTTTTGTTTACAAATTAATGAGCTGGAGATCGAATCCAAAATCTCTAGCATATATATTGTCCAAACTCCTCACCACTAGAACAATTTTAATGACTTGACGCATAATACATGTTTATGTAGATGCCACATAAGCATGTATCATTTGTCATGTCACTTAAAGAATGTGACAAGTCCTCAAAATTTAAGGTTAGATGAACAGGAGGATCAAATGCCTAAATTTTTCAAAATAGAAGGATCAAAATTGCGCATTTTGTAAAATAGAGGAACCAAAACTACATTTAAGCAAAAAAAAAATTATACAGGGATTTTATATATTTGTAATAGATTCATCATTTTTCTTTTGTTTTTCTCCTAAATTGGTCTTTTATCTTCATAAATATGCACAATCTAATCCTTTATATTTTTTTCTCTCACACATTTTTTTCTTTATAAATGTTCAATATCAATTATATATTCGGCTACAAAAAAGAAAATGTACCGTCAAAGAAATGGACCATATTTTTTTATAATGTATCTTAGATAAATTTTAACAATTCTCACCTCTGAATTCACCTAAATTAAAATTTTTGGTCTTTCTACTAACTAATTTAACATTTTATAACATGCACGAGTTTATCTTTTATCTTATTTATTTGTAATATAACAAAGGGTTTAAAACAGGGATGCGATACATGTGAATGATTTAAAACATTTCATAAAATAAAAAATGAAGATGAACATTCATCCCGTTCATCCTCATCTTTCTCACCTTCTTCACTAATCTATAATAAAGTACACTCAAATAAACCTCAAAATTGTTTGAATCTATGTGTTTTTTGTTTTTTATTTGATTCAATCTTTTTATAAACTCTAAAATTGAAATCTCTAATTCTCATTAAACTCTAAATTTATCAAATATGAAACTTTTCTGAGGTTTAATGAAATGTTTCAAACCATTCACATGTGTTTATGTTCGAAACCTTCATTATGTTATAAATAAATAACACAAATGATTAATCCATGTACATTTATAAAGATATAGGACATGTGTGGGGAAACTAAGATATAAAGCGAATATTTTACAAATAAATAAGATAAAAGAGTAACCAGTCGGTGCACATTTATAAATATAAAGGACCAATTTTTTTTAAAAAAAAACTTAAAGGATTAATTTTATAAATAAGATAAAATGTGATTTTGACAAAGAAAAAAAATACGGTGTGGGCATCTCTATTCTCTAATAGAAAATTAATTTATTCTCTCATCACCAAGGTTGTCAGAACCGGACCGGTCATCGAACCGGTGAGCTTACCGGTTCAAGGTTTAATCGGTCGGACCGGGGTTCAACCGGATCGGACCGTTTTTAATTAAAATATATATTATTAAAATTATATTAAGAAATAATACACAAAATATAATATAACATTCATATTTGATACTATTAAAAATTAAGTTCACTCGAAAAAATTTCTTACTTTTTAAAAATTAAGCTGGAAATAAAACAGTTGGTTTTATAAAGATAAATGAGTTGTTTTTAGTCTATGACATTTTTCTACTTAGGCCCAACCCACTTATTCTAACCCTAAAAATGCTAAAGAAAAGAGTTTTCATTCTATTCATTCACAACAAGCAAACAGCAGCCCCCAACTCTCCATTCTCTCATAGTATCTTTGATTTCTCTTAATTACTAGAAAAATACTCTTTTTTCTTTGTGCAATTGGAACAAGTTGCTTGTTGGAAATATTAATCAACAATCTAAGATGAGATCTTGCTTTTTATGAATTGATTCACTTTTCCAAATACAATTTCTTTGGACTCATCTTCCTCTAGTTCTTCTTGTTTTTGTTGTTCTTATGTGATTGTGAAAAAACATGATCTCAATTGCAGATCTGTTTGTTGCTTTATCTGTGTGTTGTTTCTGATCTTGCCTTTCATCTTTCTCAATTAAAAAAAAAGAAGCTAAAACATAAAACACGTTGATTTTTATCAAATTGAAAAGAGGAATAGAAAGAAAAAAAAAAGAGTCTAGCCGCACCAACCGGCCGGGTCACCGGTTCTGCGCCGGTTCAAGCGGTTTTTTACCGGTTCTCATGCTGTACGGTTTTGTGCCTTGGCCAGACCGGATACTGGTTCCTGGTCCAACCGGTTCACCGGCGGGTCCGGTCCGATTTTGACAACATTGCCCATCACTATTATAAATAGGCTAAAATGCAGTTTTGGCACCCCAAGTTTCACTATTGTGCGATTTTGGCCCTCTAAATTTCAATTGTGCGATTTTAACCCCCTACGTTTCACAATTGTGCGATTTTAATCTCCTATGTTTCAATTGTGCGATTTTGGCCCCCCAAGTTTACCCCCTTTTGCATAACATAGCCCCCCGTTGCTTATGTGACATTTTAAAATTAAAAAAATATTTTAAAAATAAATGACAAATTGTTTTTTTATTTAAAAAAATAACTTATAAAATAAGTTTTTGTTTCTTATATGTAGTTTATAAAATAATTTTGCTATAAAAAATAGTTTCCAAATTTTTTAATGAACTAATTTTTTAAATTATTTTTAAAACTTTATGAACTGATTTTTTAAAAAATAATTATTCAACCTTTTATTAAAAAAATAATACATATTTTTAATTTTAAAACATATTTTAAGTTTTAATTTAATTTATTTAAAATTTATAAACTGTTTTTTAATAAACAATAATGATTAAACCTTTTATAAAAAAATTAATACATTTATTTATTTTTAAAACTTTTTTTTATTTTTTTTAAAATGCCACATAAGCAATTTTTAGTCAAAAAAAGTCAACGGGGGGCTAGCAAATGCAAAATGGGGTAAACTTGGGCGGCCAAAATCGCATAATTGTGAAACGCAGGGGGTTAAAATCGTACAATTGAAACTTGTGGGGCAAAATCGCACAATTGTGAAACTTGGGGGGCAAAACTGCATTTTAGCCTTATAAATAAAAAAATTATTTTATTAATTTATTGAATATTTAATTTATAATAAATGGGAAAAATAAATTTTTGTTTAAAGTAAAAGACTTTTAACATTCTAATGAGACAAACTCTACTAAAATGTGTGTTATACAAGGTTTGGACTTTGGATAAACACTTTAAGGATTTTAAGGGGTGTGTTATTCAACTCAAGAAGGAGTAGGATTAAAGAAAGAAAGATAAACGAGTTTAGAAGAGGCTTTGAATCAACATATAAATTGAAAACTACATAAAACATAAAATAATAAAATGAAGATATCATAAGAATCTCATTTGGTATGATGTAGTAGTCAACAGTAAACACATTTCCTTGTCATTGTGAAAATATTTACTCTTCCATGAATGGGACATATTTTCCTTCTATTTACTTTTTTGTCCTTTATTTTCATTGATTCACAAGCAAAGAATAGCCAAATGCCACTCAACTACAAGCTCAATGGGTGTGAAATGAAAGACAACTATCACAATGAAGCTAGATTGACTCATTCACACTCACTTTCAACAAATTACACTTAGACATGAGAGATTTTGTGTGTGTGTTTGGTGAACACAATTTATATTTGATTATGTTTAAGATTTATTTTTATCTTTTTAAAATTAAAAGAAGTATTTGTTTTTAATAATAATATGGAAAAAACTTACATATGCATTTCCATATATGCATTTCTTACTTTTCCTCTCACAAAGAGGTAGTTTTTTTTATTAAAAATAATTTTCTTTTATTTTTTCAAAATGAAAAAATACAAATAACCACCTCTTTGTGAGTAAAAAAGTAAGAAATGCATGTATGAAAATGCATGTAAGTTTTGTCCTAATAATATTTACGGCGCGTTTGACTGAATCTACTGTTGTAACTTTGTAAAATTCAGGGCAACTATTCATTGGGATATAACAATTCCACTATCGAATCAAATAGATGGTTAGTTAATCCAAATTTAAAATACGCGATTAACGAAAAAATATATTAGAAATTGTAACTTTTATTAAAATTAATTTTATCTATCTAAAATCAATTTTAATGTTAGTTTTCAGTGTGGTTCCGTCATATTGTAGCTTGAGAGAATTAATGCAAATTGATAAATTAATTTTTTAATATGAAAAATAAAAACTTTATTGGATATAAAATCTAAAATAAAACCACATGTTGAATATCTCAACTTGTCTATAGGAATTGATTTTCAACCTTACACAAAACTACAATGATGTTTGACATAAGGAAAAATAAATTGTCATGCTTTACACACTGAAACCAAACACATTGAAAAAGAGTTCAATCTAGGTATATTAGGACTTTCACTTCCACCATTCAGTATACCAACTAGTTTTTTTGGCCACATCACATGTACTATAACTATATAATTTTCTAAATCAAATTAAATTAAAGAAAAGGGGACAACAATATTCAAAAGTAGAAATGAGACAAGCATATATACACTCACTGTAACAAAATAACCTCACTTAAGTTAACAACTATAGATGTATCACTAACCCTCAAAATTTGACATAATAACAAATTAGAGAGCAAGAAATCTCCCACCTCACAAATAGATTAATCTAGAAACAAAAGCATTAAATTTGACCAACAAATTTAATGTTGTACCTAACTTGACACTCTAATGCACCTTTCACATACTATTGCTGCCAGCAAACCAAAGTAATCTCCAATCACTTATAAATTTTCTTACAAAGGCATCATAATTAATTATTATTATGGCAAATAGAATTAAAGCCATGTGAAATGTCCAAAACATCCTTATCAAGACCATTGTTCTCAACATGTCCATAAATCCCTTATTAATAGAGTGAATAGTCTTTTTGGTATTTATATGTTCGAAATTCTCTCACGATAATATTTAAATATATCGAAATTATAAAAATACCTTGAAATATGTCTTTTATTAGTCATATTTCAGATTAAATTGACTAATATAAGACACATTCAGCGACTAAATTAACTAACCAACAAAAAATACATTTAAGGATTAAATTGACCCATGAAAATCGGATTTAGTTATATTTTTTATAATTTTGTATGTTCAAAGACTATTGCGATAAAGTCTCAAACATTTGTTCGTTTTCTTCTTAAACCGGGTATCCTCTACGTGCAACTGGAGAGACTAATTCCTCGAGCCTCGTGAGACCCAAACGGGTGGCAAACTCTCCCTTAAAGTTTCAACGCTGCTACATGCCCAAGCCAAAGGTTGAACTTAAGACCTTGATTAAGCTATAAAAGACCTGTGTCATCTCATCTATGTGTTCTTGGGTAAGTCTCTAACATGAACATATAGGGCATTCTTGGATATTTAATACCATACCATACCATAACTATTTACTCTTATTAATACCATACCATACCATAGACATAGAGGGCATTCTTGGATATTTAACTCCTACACATACCAACCTTACTTCAAAAACAAGACCAAATATATAACTAAAATGATACAACACTTGCAAGATATCAAATTTGATAGACAAAATGCTGCAAGTAAAGAATGAGTCTTCTGAGATCACCACACCTCTCAAAACCAGACTTGAAATTCACATGGCAAGAAATGAGTTACTACAAAAAGAAAACCAAGAACTTAAAGAAGAAGTAGCTCGTTTAAAATCACAGATAATTTCACTCAAAGCACACAATATTGAAAGAAAATCAATACTATGGAAAAAGATACAAAAATCCATAGATGACAACAATTCAGATTCACATCATCAACTTAAACCAGCACTTCAAGCAATCATGTATGAAAAGAGTTCAGAAAATGATAATTTCCATACAAATCAAGATTTCAAAGACTCATCAATTTCACCAAGAAAGGAAAGATCAACAATACTATTACCACCAACTCCTCCTCCAAAACCTTCTTCTACTCTTTTTCCTCCTTCACATAAAAATTGTGAAAAGGGAATCAAAATGCAGCCAACAACAGCACCTCCACCACCTCCATCACCATCAAAATCATCTCTTGGTTTGAAATCGGTGCGCCGTGTGCCAGAAGTTATCGAATTGTATCGTTCGCTTACACGAAAAGATGTAAACATGGAAAGTAAAACTCACCACAATGGAATTCCTGCAGTAGCTTTCACAAGAAACATGATTGAGGAAATCGAAAAACGGTCGACTTATCTTTCAGCTGTAAGTTTAGTTCCAATTCCAAACATTTCATATTTAGCTTACAAATTTTTTACTTCTGTTAAATCTTTAGGCCCTGATTGGATAAACAGTTTATAACATCAGTGTTTATGATATAAGCGATTATGTATAAGCTATTTCTATAACAAACGATAAAATAAAGTCAAACTATTTTCATATAAACTATAAACTGTTTTTATAAGCAATATTAAAACTTATGGAAATAAGCTGAAAACAACTGTTTTCATAAAAGCTTCTAGATAATCTTATTCTAGTAGATAAGTTCAAATAAACCGTTGCACATTCGACATAGCGCTCGGACTCATGTGCCTTCCAGAACCAGGGTTATTCGAGCCAGCTGCGTACGATTAGCCAGCAATCCAAACAGACCCTTAATTCTTTATTATCAATAAAACAATGAACACCCTTTTAATGATACTGATAATCTTCTTAACAGATAAAATCAGAAGTCCAAAGCCAAAAGGAATTCATCAGTTTCTTAATCAAACAAGTAGAATCAGCTTCATATGCAGATATTTCAGAAGTGGAAACATTCATCAAATGGCTAGATGGAGAATTATCTTCATTGGTTGATGAAAGATCAGTACTAAAACACTTTCCACAATGGCCAGAACAAAAAGTAGATGCATTAAGAGAAGCTTCTTGTCACTACAGAGATCTAAAGAATCTTGAATCAGAAGTTTCATCATACGAAGATAATCCAAAAGAATCAATTTCTATAGCTTTGAAAAGGATACAAGCATTACAAGACAGGCGAGCATGTACAAAAGATTATAGAATTGAATTTAACTAAAGTTTTTGAGCAATACTTAGAATTAATTGGAAAGTTTTATTTTTGAATTTTTTGCAGGTTGGAGACAAGTGTAAGTAGTAAAGAGAGGATAAGGGAGAGTGTAAGTAAGAAATATAGGAATTTTCATATTCCTTGGGAGTGGATGATGGACACTGGCCTCATTGGTCAGGTAAGAAATACATAGATTGTTTATGCATTATATAGACTATGGTTATCAAATTGAGATTCAAATTGTGAATCCAATGAACTATTTCTTAAATCATGAATTGAATCTTATTATGAATCGTAAGATACATTACTGATAAAAGTATGATATAAGTAAAATCTAAGGCCCACTTTAAAATTGGTAAGACTCGAAAATAGTTTATAAAGAGAGACATCTCTCAATCTCAGCTTACAATACAAACTGATTTTGAAAGGATGAATTAAGCTTAATATAAAAACTTGGAGTTACTTTTATCTTCCATCACTTCTTAAAAACCAATCCAGATAAGGTAAATCCAAGACAAAAGGAGGTTTTTTTCCTGCCAAGAAGTGTACTTCCAAAGGGATTGGTTTTTAAGAAGTCGTGGGGGGATAAAATCGACTCTCAAAACCTAAAATATGCTATCAAGACTGATTCATTTGAGCCACCCACCAAATTATACACTCATCAAACCGGATAGTATTGAACGTATATTAGGACAAATTTAAGTCTGACATTATAAAGAGATATTTTTCATCTTACAAATTAGTTTTATAAGAACAAGTTATATCTAATATAAAAACGTAATAGTGTCTTCTATATATTAGTTTTAAAGGGCTATCTTGTTATTTACCATAAAACCCTATTTAAAGACTTTATCATGCTATCAACCACAGATGAAACTAAGTTCACTGAGGTTAGCAAAGGAATTCATGAAACGAATAACCAAAGAAATGGAATCTTATGAAGCTTTGCATGAAGATAATAACAACCTCTTGTTACAAGGAGTTAAGTTTGCATTCAGAGTACATCAGGTAAAGTAACACTCCTCAGAACTTTCTGAACATAACATTTACATTTTTATCCAACTCATCACCCATCATGACATTCAGTTTGCAGGTGGCTTTGATCCTGACACCACTCAATCATTTCATGAATTGAAGAAAGTTGGTTGTGATGTACCAAGCAATAGTGATCTCATTATTAATTCTCCCAAATTTGTTAAAATTTGCCAGAAAAATGTTTCTTAACTTAAATTAATTTCTTGTTATAATTGTTATATGATGTTCACACATCAGCAGCAGAGTTTACAAACATGTATATGATATTCTATTTATGTAATTTTTAAAATTTATTAATTAAAATGAGACTTATGGTCACTTTACAATTGTCCTTCAAAGAGATTTGAACTCCACCACTTAAAATTGCATATAAGGTTGAACTCTTACCAATGATCTCATATTCATATCTTTATGAAGTTTTCTAAGTACATTGTGTTATAAATTATGAGAAATAATATTTCTACACATTTTTTCATACACATACTTATACAAGGGCATTTCTGTAATTTTTCATCTTTTTTTTCTTTTGAAAAAGCAAAAAGTATGTATGAACGGGGTTTGTGTAACAAAAATTGTGTCAAAATAACACTCCTCATAAATTATATGTTTCAAATGTTTTAAATATATGGAATGGGTTATGTTATATTTATGACGACTTTATAAAACATTAAGTCATATCTCATCCAATGGTGAGTGATGTCTATCGATCGGTCATATCCACCATATATACATGCATCAAGCCCAATAATCTTAGGCGTGAGAGGGAGTGTATTGGGAAAGAAAGAAAAAAAAATTAGTCCCACATAAAACTACATTGGATGAGATATGACCTAAACATGTGTTTATGCATAGAGACAAACCTCACTTTACAAGTCAATTTTATAAAGATGAGTTTGACCCAACTAAAAAACATAATATGGTATCAAAACATATGCAAGATCTATTGGGCCACCTGTTATAAGACCATCGCTATGAAGTTATTCATATCATAATCTAGATGTTCATTCTTGAGTAGAGTTATCAAAATGGACCATCGCTAAGCCCGAATGTTTTCAGGGTTTGGGCTTTAAAATTCCAGCCCAAATTTTTTCAAGACTTTTTAGCCCGACCTGTTAAAACTCGTTTAAAATACGTGATAGTCTGAATGCATCATGGGTAGCCCGCAACTCGACTAATTTATAATAATAAAAATTTTGAAAAATAAATATGAGCAAGTCTGCCAATTGCCATTACATTTTAAATTTTAAATTTTAATTTTCCTTATTTGAGCCAATTCAATATATTAGGCCCACTTAACATTGAGTCACATTCACTAACTAACTCACTCAATCCATAACCAAAAGAGAAAATAAATCACATACTCACAGCAACATAACAACATAACAACTAAAGAAAAAACGAAAAACCCTAACATAATAAGTAATTTCATCGTTATACTTTGCCTCCATTCCCGTCCCCACGAGAAAAAATTTCCGTTTTCGGATCTTCAAACGGAACAATCCCTGTGGAAATCCGATCTGACAGATGCAAATTGACATCCTTACTTAGGATATCTTAATGATATTTTTTCTTCTCAATAACACTCATTTTTTAAAATATTAAAAAAAGAACAAGAGGAGGTAGCGGGAAAGACCGAAAGCCCGTATAGGGTCGGGCTTGGGCCATATTTTTTCAGACCGTTTTTCATCTTGACATTTCAGCCCGACCTGATGTAGCTTGAATCCTGCTCGAGCCGATCCGAAATAAGTCGGGTAGTTCATTTTGACAGCTCTTGAGCATGTATGGTGGTGTGTTAAGAGTTTTAAGTTGTATGAGATTGTGCCTAAAAGTATGTTTATAAGTGAGAGCAATCATCAGTGAGAGCAACTTGTAAGGTGACAATTCGTCATCTTACAAGTTAGTTTTGTAACTTCAAATGCACAATATATATAGGCTTCGATAGACCTTTTGTAACTCAATTTTAGTTGGGCACATCTTGTGCTTAATTCTATTCTATTTATAAACTTGATTGAACTTTTCGACAGTCCTCTTATTTTAAAGTCGAACTTTTTGCTCCCTCTATTTTCATGTTTGTTGCAATTTTCGTCTCAACCGATGTTTTTCCTCTAAAAATGATGATTTTTGTCGTCCTAAAAAAGTGGTTTATTGTCTCCAACATTAAATCTAAAAAAATATCACATTTGTGAGCAAAATTCATCTTTTTTGGCATCAAAATCGTCAACAAAAATATAGAGACCAAAAAATTCAATTTGAAAATAAAATTACTATTTTCGTAATTTTGATAAAATAAAGGACCAAAAGTATAATAAATCCTTATTTATATATTCAGTTGGCTTCTTAAAAATATTGGCTTAAAAAGAAATGAACCAACCAACTTCTATTAATCAAATTATTATTGTAAATATAAATATTAAATTGAGTATAATTTTAGGTCTAATCTTATCTAAAAGATTTTATTTCTTACATTAAACAAAATATTATAATAAAATATCCAAAATTAATATAAAAAGTTTGTATCCTTTTCTTCTCTATCTTTCTCCCCATCACACACATATATATCGTAAGAAACAAACAAACAAACAACAGTTAAAATCTCAGATAAGGACTACACATATACACATTAGTCGTTAATTCATTACTCTTCTCACAACCACTTTCTTCTTCACACTTCACATTGCTTTTTGCTACGGTAACAAAACCGTTGCAAAAACAAACAAACAAAATGGTAACTGGTAACGATGAAGAACTTGATGGCAACGGCATTCATCAAACTCCGTTACGAATTCCTGAATTGCTTTATGTTTCTGTAAAGATGGAGAATCCAATTCTCGCTCTCGCTGGAAATCTTTTTCCTCACGTTTTTTTCTCTTCCGCCGCATTACTTGGGGATTCTTGTGATTGTTCGAAAGCTGTAATTTTGATTCATACCCAATTCATTATTTTGTTCATATTTTTCTGGGTTGGTTTTGTTTCTTATTGTTATTGTTGTTGTTATTCTTGGTTTAGCTTTCGATGGAACGGGAATCGGCGTCAATGTGGGAGTTGAGCTTTGTTGTTCCTCAAAATCATGGTAATGCTTTCTTATTTTTTTGTTTGTTTTGTTTTTTAAGTTAATAAACACTTTTAGCTGTTGAACTGCATGTTTGGATTAACAAATTAATTAAGTGCTTATCATATAAGTGTTTATGTATAAATTATTTCTATAATAACATATAAAAAAAAGTCAAACTGTTTTCATAAAAGCTACTATTCTGGAAAGCTTATGGAAATAAGTTGAAAGGAGTTCATCAGTTCATGGACATGTCTTAAGCGGTTTCTATAAACTCTCTCAAACAATTTTACAAGTGCTAATGTTAGTAGATAAGCACACATAAGCTAATCCAATCAGGACCTAATAAACGAGAGATATCCTTCATAGATTCTTTAAGTGAATGGTCATTTTGATCTATAAATGTGTAAGGTGATGTCACTAATATCCTAATAGTCTCTGAATGTGTCGAAATTACAAAAACATGTCTTAATGTTTCTTCTATTAGTAATTTCATTGACCAAACTGACTAATGAAAGACACATTCGAGCACCAAAATGGACCAGCAACATGTGCATTTATGGATGTTGTTGTAGTATTGATATATTCAAAGACTGTAGCGGTTGTGTCTGTCCTTACGAGAGCATATGAAAATAAGCTGATATATTATACTGTTATAGACATTATAAGCTATTTTTATACTCTTTCAACCACTTTCTTATGTTGAAAATAAGCTCTTCCTAGCATTATTTCACCGGTGCAGAAACAGAAAATAATTAGTTTTTTTAAATGCAATCACTTTGAGCATTGATCAATAATAACTTCATTGGTATCATCATAAGAAGAAGCTTTTTATGTCTGGACTACGTTTTGTAACCTGATGTGTTGATTTTGTTTGAGAATTTCAGAAGCTTTGGATTTCAAATTCCTCCTAAAGCCAAAAGATGACAACTCACCATGTTTTGTTGAGGAGGGTCCGAATCGTGTAATCGTTGGGGGAGCATTGCAAGGTGGTGCTAGGCTTGCTTCGTTTAAGCTTGATAATGATCAGCCTGATGAGTATAAAGTATTTGTTCAAGCAAGCAGGGTTTCTTCCTTTGACCTTGCAGCTAGTTGGAGGGCTTATAAGGAGAATTTTCATCTTTCGGCTGTACGCGGGATACCTGATGTAAGCATAAATTCAGAACTTCAGACAGAAAGTGAGGTAAGACTCCAACTGCTAGTTTGTTTCATGTTTGTTTACTTTGTCCCCTTGGTTCAACACCAAGGCACTTCACCAAATTGTTTTCCTTCTGGTAGCTGCAGAACAAAGACTTACTCTGGCTGCAAGTCTTTATATGATCGAGTTAAAATGCCTCATGTGAACTTGCAGGATGTCTTATACTTTGTTTTTGTTATAAAAAAACTTGTATGTTCAATGTGGATTAGTTAAGTATTAAATAAGCTAATTTGTCTCATGCTAAGTTCTTTTTGTGGTTATAGTAGTAAATAGTTGCATTGTGTAGCTAGTGTACAGCTGCATAAACTTGAAGAGATGTTTCATTTTCATTCTTCAGAATTGAATAAAACAGCTTAAAAAGTGACTTGCATTTGTCATATACTGTTTGTTTTTCTTTTCTTTTTCATGTTCTACAATTTAATTCTTTCTCAATGTTCTTATTCCGATTCCTAACCATACTGTAATGCAATTAATAATTCTTCTTTATTAGTGCAGCAATCACTGTGACAGTCCAATTCATTTTGTTGTTGCACAATTAATTACTTTCTGAAGTTTTATGGACACTAGTAGTCATGCCTCAGGATTTTGTTTAACAGCAGCCACTTTTAATTTTATTCTCTTCATGGAACTGTAGTTTGTCCTATAATATTTTCCTAATCTAATATTGCAAAATGGCTATTATCAAAGTTCAGGTGATTAGTCTAGCAAATAAAAAATTTATTGTTGAACTACATGTCCTTTCTCTTACATTGCTATGTCATGTACCACAACCCGCGTCGTCCAATTATGTATCTTAACTGGTGGTATTTATGTGTTCTACTTTTCTTTCTAATTCTAACTTATGAAGATATCTGACTATCAAATGTTTTTTTTTTGTTAACCATTACTCTGGACCTCATGGAACTTTTCATTTTTTCTTCAGACTGTCTCTTCTGTGGGTTTGGAACTTGATCTTGAACATTATGTCGTCCCAGCTCCCTCAAATTCTGCAAATTCATCTCGTGTATATGCAGCTAACTTGACGGAGAATCCCAGATCACGGAATAGTGGCTCTGGCAGCGATTCATATTCCGCCGGAGATGACAGTTTTTCTTTTGAACCTGAATCTGTAAATATTTAACTTTCAAATTGATATTGAAAATTTATGATTGACATTCAAATTTATTTAAATTTCTCAGAGATTTTCAATAAATACTCATGCACAAAGTGATACAAAGCAAAAGTACTAACCCTTATTTTTATATTAAAAGTAAACTCCTAATTCAAATTAAAAGGAACATAAGATGAGTATAATAAATATTCAAAAATGTAATAATGATACAGTGAAATGTTTTATAGATTTGCTAACACTCGCCCTCAGGTTAAAACGTACCAAGACTTAAGTGAGTTACAACTTTACAAGTATGTGTCACAAATAGTAGTATATTTGTGGCTTTTAAAATGCAAAATACCACTTCTTGAGGTTAATAGGAAAAAAGAATGTAAGCTAGTAGGTTATATTATTTCTTGATTATGTAATGTTTCAAATCTAATTGGCTATGTTGATGTTCCAACTAGGAGATGAAAGTCAATGCCCTAGATCCATCTAAGGCATATGAAAGTCCTAGAATGGTTAAATCGCAGTCAGTGGGAACAATGTCAACTCTGCGAAAGGAAGATGGTCAGAGGGGTCCTTTTGTTGATAGGGGTGTTGGATTTCCAAGATTTCAAAAATCTACTAGTTTAAAAGCTTTTACTACTGTTCTTAGTTTGGACACTGATACCGAGGTTTGTATTTCACTCTTCTCTTCTTTTTTTTAACTTTAATTTTTGGTGGACTAATTTAAATTGTGGTTGTTTGCAAACAATTGCTTCTGTGCCTCCTTTCTTTGGATAGAATTCATTTCCAGCAGCGGCTGGAGCTGTTGCAGCTGGTGCCATTGCTGATCAGATGCTGGGTCCCAAGGAAGATAAACATTTGGCGATTGTCATGGTATGCTTCCTTGAAAAATAATTTGTCATGAACTTTTTTAGCAACTTTTACGAGGAATTATTTATTTTTGGCTTTGGCTGTAAACTGAGATTAAAAAATAAAGGAATATATCTTAAAAAGTTTAAATATGGAAGTACCAGTTGAAATTCCACATTTCCATTTTTTTTTTTTAGTCTAACTTAGTAAATTAATTTATTTGAAATTGAATGAATCTACATTTACTTAGGTGAGTCTGCCAGCTCGGGGTAAAACTTTCACTGCAGCTAAACTTACAAGATATCTTCGCTGGTTAGGTCATAATACCAAACACTTCAATGTTGGTAAGGTTGTTCACTTTCCTTCACTTGATTCTTCATTTTAATGAAGGCTATGTTTGGATATCTAATGGAGTGGAGTTAAATGAAATGAGATACAATGAAGAGTGGAATAGAACATAATGGAATAAACACAGCATTCCTTTCTTTGCGTATTTTAACAATGGAATGGAGAAAAAGGCTTATTTCATTCTATTCCACCCAAATTGGAGGGTAAGAAAAAGTGGGATATCTCATAGATTGAGATATAACTTATTCCTTCCTTTTTATTCTATTCCATCTATTTAAAATAATCCAAACAGCGGAACTTTCAATAATTTTATTCCATTTCCTTCCATTAATCCGAACATAGCCTAATAGTCTTGCACTTAGTGGAAGATTAGAAGTATATCAAGTATGAAGTTAACATGCTCATATTTTGATGTCACAGTATCGGCGCCTTAAGCACGGAGCTAGTCAGGTAAACTTAATGGAAATGAGTCCACAGGATAGATAGTTTATTCTTTTCATTTACTTATCTTCATTTTATGGACAAGTCCCAACTCCTAATTGTTAGATTTGACATGATTTGTAAATATATGACGCGGGGTTTTGATGCTCTCAAAGGCTAGGGAATTTACATTACCGAGAAAGACAGTGATTATTGATGCTCTATGAACTTTGAATTATGTCTCAAGAGCAATGGTTGAAATTATGGGCATGATATCAGTGTTTTTTGTGTTCTATTATGTTTATGTTGAAGTTTTGGGGTTTAGATAAAAGAATGAGAATGATAAGAAGAAATATAATTATTATTTATGGTAAAATATGATTTCATACAAACTCAATACTATTTTGATAGTAACTTGATACTAACAACTAAACACTAACCCCCTAAGAGAATATCACACTACATCAACTGATCACTATGAGGAGCTTGACTCCCTGCCTTTAATGATAGTTTTGTTCTTGGAATAATGATATTAGAGTTGGCTATCGTGCTTTGTTGGGATATTTTTAATTTGTCATTCTTTTATGTAGTCTGCTGATTTCTTTCGCGCCGACAATCCTGAAGGCATAGAGGCACGTAATGAGGTAACTTCCGGCCAGTAAATTTATTCAAGCAAATAATATATGAGAGTATAGTTTATGATTACCTGCATAGTTTGGTCATAACTAGAGTTATGAAGATGTTGCTTCTAGACTATTTACTTACAATTTTATGAAAATGTACTAATTTATCTTTTAAGGCCTTTAACAAAAATTCCAGTTTTTTTGTTTTTGTCAAATGACCGATTATCCCAAAAGCTTAAGCTGTTAGGATAGGCCACATCAATGGTTTTATATTATTTCTAACATGCCCCCTCACGCAAGAGCCCATTTGGGCTTGAAGCGTGGATAATGCATAGGCCCACCTACCATATGCTTAAATTCCACTTTTAATTAGAAAGTGAGGGGAGTAGGGATCGAACTCTAGACTACTTAGTCATAGAGGCTCTGATACCATGTCAAATGACCGATTATCCCAAAAGCTTAAGCTGTTAGGATAGGCCACATCAATGGTTTTATATTATTTCTAACAGTTTTCTTTAGTTGTCAATAGTTCACTTGTGCTAAAATCAATTAATGACCAATGATCTGAATATATTGAGAAAAAAATATATCTGGAACTAATTTCTGAAGTGTTGCATTGAAGGAAATCAACACAGATTGATGTTATAATACAAAATGATTTACTGATATCATTTAATGAATGGAAACACTATATTTTACCCATTATTGTAGAATAAAAATTAGAAAATAAATTACACCCTCTTATTCAAATGCTCTATTTCTAACATTTGTTTATCTTGAATGATCTTGTTGGTGTTAACATCTAGCAGATGTAGAAGATCCAGCTGAAAATTTTGTATTAAATACCTTTTAAGACTGATATAATGTTACTTTTAAGTTTTGATATTCGGTTTGTCACGAATGGTTCTGGTAATGTTAACACCATGTTGACCTTTCTCTGTGTACATAGTTTTAATATATCATGTACCCACTAGGTAGCAAAGCTTGCATTTGAAGATATGATAACTTGGATGCAAGAAGGTGGCCAGGTAAATTCCATTCTTCTCCGGTAAATTTGTTACTTTTTTTTTTCTTTCATGTAAGTGCTCTGCATAAGTTTTAATTTCAATATAGGTTGGGATATTTGATGCCACAAACAGTAGCAAACAGCGAAGAAACATGCTGATGAAATTGGCTGAAGGAAGATGCAAGGTATTTTAATCACAGATGACTACAGTTATTTAGGTAATGTGAAAATGATCTATTTAATTTTGAACTCTTCTGATGCACCTATTAATTTTTATTGCAGATTATCTTTCTGGAGACAATATGCAATGATGTAGACATGATTGAAAGGAATATTCGTTATAAAATTCAGCAAAGTCCTGACTATGCAGAAGTGTATGTTTGCTTTAAAACCAGTGACATCTTATCTCAATCACTTTGTAGAGACATATGCGATTAGCTTTTCTTTTGCAGGCAAGATTTTGAGGCTGGGCTCCGAGACTTTAAAACTCGTGTAACCAATTATGAGAAGGCAAGTCTTTCATATATACTTCTAATGACTGTTTTAGGTGAGCTTTTGCTTTAAATAATGCTGATTTTGTATTACTAGGTTTATGAGACGGTAGAAGAAGGATCTTACATAAAAATGATTGACATGGCCAGTGGACGTGGTGGGCAAATACAAGTAAGTTTTACCTTCATTTATGTGATTTGTGTGTTGAAAATTTCCCTCTATTTAGCTAGTATCACAAGTTTGATATGGCAAGTCTACCGACCATATAGCAGATGTTTAGATTAATAAAATTTTAGTAGATACACTTGAAGGTTTGATTAATATTAATATTATTGATTGATAAGTTAAATATTATAGGCTCTAATAATAATGTATAGACAATTAAACATGAGTCCTAATAAATGATAGCCAAGAAAAAGGAAATAAAAGTTGTCCTCATAATTATACACTATTTTGTGATATGTACAAGAGAAAAGGGGATATGCATTGTAAATTAGTTTTACATTGACAACCAATGAGAATAAAGTATTGGTGGTTATTTTTAAAGCGTAACTTAAAATGGGCTTATGTGGCAATATGTTGAGTTGTCATTGGATGTCGATGTAAAGTAGTTTTACACCGATGATGCACCTCCATTAAATTCTATATACAAAGCTTGCCTCAAATTTTTATACAATACCCAGAAACGGATCTCCTATCAATAGGAGAGCCTCCTAATCCTCATCTGAATATCTTACAAGTTGAGTGGGACCCTTGTTTTCATTGATAAGACCTTTTCCTCAAGCTGCTTTAATGCACTTCAAGATGTTAATTACGATAAGATGCGAATTATGGCATCCCATTGTCCTTTACAAGATTAGTTAGGAAATTGACTTGCCACAACAACAGCCACAAAGGAGGCATCTGGACAGGTAAAGTGAGATAATTTTGCTTGGCCACTAGTCTTCTGTGTCTCTGGATCTGGTGTAGACATAAAGATGATGTGTAGAGATATAAAATAACATTGATTACCCTTTAGAAAATTAACGAGCGCTATGTAAGTAATCATCAATAAAAGTAACAAAGTATTTGAACACCTGTTGACTCAGTACGCCTAGGACCTCAATGTCAGTGATAGGTATGTATATTAAAATGGCAATGAAATAGTGAAACTACAGAGAATTTATGATAAAGGCTTAGAAATTGTATTAATGGTACTCTGCAATTACAATGGAAAATAGCATAAAACTGGTAACAAACTAGCAGAGACAAAGTCTACTAAGTGCCCCAAATCACTATAAGTGATCCTACTAATTGTAACTGAAATTCTAGCTCCTTATTCCTTTCCCTTACTATTACTTATATAGTTACTAAGGGTCCAATTGATTGGTTTGGGCCCAAAATCAAAGCCCATCTCATTATCCATGTCTCTATCAGTCAGAATGAACCAAAGCAAAGGGAGACTTACCACGACTATGGATCCAATTAGGAGTGAACTATGGGTATGTTTTCCAACTTGACAAGACTCACAAGACAAATTAGATAACTTGGAGTGACGTGACACTATTTTTGTAATTTTGCACGGCTAGGGTGACCTAATTGAGCATGTATTAGAAGTGGGCAATCTATGGTGTTGTATATTCGAGGTGGTCAGGGAGATGATAGAAGCCAAGTCTTGGGGTGGTGAACATCTGGATGTGGTCATTGATAAAAAAAGGTGGCAGCTGACAATGGCAAATCGGATGTAGCAGCCACTATAGGTAATTGTGATTTCTGAGTGGCATGGCAGCACTGAAAAATATGCATAGTGAAGGTGTTGGAAGGTGCAATGTAGGTGGCTACAACAAAGGCGGCTACGATTTTGATGTAGAAGTAGAGTCTCCCAAATTTAGAGTGCTGATCTCAACCTGAAAGGGTCTGAATACTATTGAGGACATGAACCCTACTAAATGATAGTAAAAAAATCTATCCTATTCTGTATAATTACAGAACATTATTGTGTATGAACATAAGAATAAGCGAAAAAAGTTGATTATTCTATTTAGATGGCATAGTTTCACTTGGACCTCTAATTTTAAATAACTTATGACTACATACCTTTGAGTTTGCTTTGTGCCTGCTTTAATAATTATTGCATAGTTCACTGAAAGCATAGAGTTGAAAGTGTGTTTGTTCTGCACACATTCACACAAATTTTATGATAAAATATGGTCTATGGTATGAATTGATTTGTTAATTACTCACAGTTTTTATCTCTTTTGGTATAGGTGAACAATATCAGTGGCTACCTGCCTGGCAGAATTGTCTTTTTCTTGGTAAGCTTTTGGTCAAGATTGTAGTTAATTACATTCAAAGACTTACATTCTCAGGCAGGCAAAACAATTGATTTAGTATTATTAGAAATCTCAGAGAGGAACCGAAAGGGAAGATTAGAGTCGGACCAGTGGGTTAACTGACCCAGATACATTTACAAAAATGTAACTGTATGACTGATTTAAGTGACAGCTGCGAATATGCAGGCTGGTGATTGGCTATTGCATATTTGGTGATGTTTTGTCAGTGTTTCTTTAGTTTCTTTTGTCACAAATAACAAATAGCAATCCTTTTTTGCCTAACCTCCCAAGATAGTGTTTTTTAGGAGATTAATGATACACACCCTGCAACCCCCAGGGGTTGGCCTGGTGGTGTACGGCTTGGGTCGTAGGTGTGCTCCTTTCTAGATCTTAGTCCATACATGGCTTCGCTTCGCTCTGGACGGTGGCATTGTTCCCCGGATTAGTCGGTCCTTGGGCCGAATACTGAGTTTCCAAAAAAAATAAATGATACACACCCTGCAAATGCTACTCTATATCACTTGTAAGTTTCTTAAGAGTAACTGGTTATTTTCTTCATTTCTTGCAGATGAATACACATCTTACACCACGGCCAATATTACTCACTCGGCATGGAGAAAGTCAGGATAATGTGAGAGGCAGAATTGGAGGAGATCCAGCATTAAGGTATATTCTCATTTTTTTTTAGTGTATAATTGATGAGGACAAATGCTGACAAAGGTAATTTTATGAATTGGAGGAGATCCTGTTGTTTTGTTTAAATGAACAGGTAGATATTAAAATAAATTGTGGTAGAAGTCTTATTTAGAGTTTATAGTGTAATTGGCTTGTGCTTGTACTAGTTATACTACACTTGTACTTGAATCGGAGTGTTAGGTCCTCTTTTTTTTTCCACAACATCTTGAGTATCTGAGTCATATTAATGGTGATGGAAAACTAAGCGATGGTGTCACTGGTTGACAAGGAACGATAACAGATAGCAAAGGCAGTTGTGATGTGTTTTGAAGGAGAATTAAGAACAAGTGCTATGAAGGAACTGTGACTATATGAAGAGGAAAATTTGAATTGTATACTATTTCTTTAACAATTTCTGTAAGTGTTTAGTTGACTAACTTTACCAAATTGTTTCAACAGTGAGGCTGGAGAACTGTATAAACAGAAGCTTGCCAAATTTGTTACGAAACGTCTCAAATCAGAACGAGCTGCTTCTGTAAGCTTTTCCAATTGTATGGATTCAATTCTGGCATGCATTTTTTCCTTCAAATAAACCATATGATTACAAGAAATCAATGCTTGTATGCCATTTTTCTTTTAGCAATATTCCTTTGCTTGGTATAGTTACATATAGCATTTATCTTGAACTGTAATCTGTATCAATGACAATGATGATTATTATTTATCATTTAATCATGCTGAAAACTGTTATAATGCTAGTGATTGGCAATGTACTATCGGTAACTTATTCCTGATGCGGATTAAGTATAGGGCAAGGAGGTGTAGACCTTCAAAGATATACAGAACTGGAGATCCCTTCGACATGATACTTGAATTAGAGTTACATATTTGCATTCTAATGCTTCCTTTTCATGATTTTGCGCATCTGACACTACTAAATAGAAAGTATTCTCTTCATGTATAGGATTTTGTTGAAGTTATATAATTTAATGCTGAATGAGTTTTCGCCATGTCAATCAAGTGCATGTATGAAAATCCTGAAATGATGAATATTTTGTAATGTCTGCAACTTTTAGATATGGACAAGTACACTGCAGCGAACAATTCTGACAGCAGGCCCCATTGGTGGATTTCCTAAGGTTAGTGTCATCCTTAAGTTAGGAGATATGGATTGACATAATTACACTTTTTTTTGTTTAAATAGCCACTGTTACACGGTAATTGTGCTCTTGCACTTACTTTCTATACATGTCAGATACAATGGCGTGCACTTGACGAGATAGATGCTGGGGTGTGTGATGGAATGACATACGAAGAAATCAAGAAGAACATGCCAGAGGAGTATGAGTATGTCTCAAACTTATAATCTCTCATTTACAAGCTGACTGAACTGCTATTTCAGATTAAAAAAAACAAGTACAAGATAAGAGCGGAATGATGATTAAAAATGTTTTAAGTGCCTTTAATTATTTTATTTTAATTTGTGATTATATATTATTGCAGATCCCGCAAAAAGGACAAACTTAGGTATCGTTATCCTCGTGGAGAGTCTTACCTGGATGTTATTCAAAGGTTGATACATTGCATCTTTAACACTATTTAGATTTTAGCTACTACTTGTTTAACATAAATAACTTAAGTTTTACTGATATTTCAGGTTAGAGCCTGTAATTATTGAGCTTGAGCGGCAACGAGCACCTGTTGTTGTGGTATCTCACCAGGTATTATATATGATGTTAAAGTCAACTTGCATTTGTATCTCTTTTACGGGTTTTAATCCTTGAAATTTCTCAATACTTCTCTGATTGTAGGCAGTTTTGAGGGCATTATATGCTTATTTTACAGACAGGCCTTTGAAAGAAATTCCACATATGGAGGTAATATTTGAATTCATATTTTGCTGAATGTGATGTTCTTACTCATGAAGTTGATGCAAAAGCCTTATTTAGCTCGTGTGTGGCAAATATTATTTTTTTTGAAACAAATATTTTGGAAGGGGAAATTATTATTAATAAAAGCGAGAACTAATGACCATTTTACAACTGTCTCCGGTGGAATTTGAACTCCATCCCTTGAAGTTACAAGTTCAAACTCAGCTTGTGGCAATTATTTAAGAAATGAGTTTTTGGTTATTTTTGAGTTAGAAGAAACTCAGGTGTGAAGTTTACCATCATAATTTCAGAAACATTTTAATAAATGATGAATTGGTAAAAGATATCTGATGTGAGGTTTGCTTATTTACAGGTACCACTTCATACTATAATAGAAATAGAGTTGGGAGTTACAGGTGTCCAAGAGAAAAGGTACAAACTGATGTGAGTAAAGAAGAGAAGAAAAAAGGGATGGGAAGAATAGATTTTTATGTAAACTTTTTTTTTTTAAATGAGGAGAAAAATGATGAATTATCATGTAAATTATGATCCTCTAAAATGTTCTTTATTCATATTAATGGGCATTCTTTAGTTTCTTATTTGCGCCAAGTCTACAATGTACAAGTGAGACGAGTTTTCTACCATGCACAAACTTTTTTTTTTTGGTTTTGAAACTTATTTTTACTATTGAATCAATGTGTCTCACAATGGTGAGACTTATTGATGAAGGGCCAGTCTCATGTGTATATTAGACAAAACCCTTTATTCGAAGAATTTTAAACTTCAAAAACAGTAGTACAATTTTTTACTCAATAGCCTGCCATGTTCCCATGTTGACTTCACTCCTTTATTTTATTTTTTTGCAAATCCATAATGCTAAGATAATTGGTTAAAAAAGCTTGAAAGTATTGGTGATTAAACTTAGTATTTTGAAAAATCATTAGTATTTTTCTTTTTTTCTTATTTATATGCATTATAGAATAATTAAATAAATAAATAAAAAATCTATTAAAAAAAATTAACAAAATTTTCCAACTCCAAAAGACCTTTATTATGAATAAAAAGTGGTAGATAAATCAATCACCGGAAACATGCATCAAAATATGGCAAGGAATCTATATGCAAAGATCTCCTACTGCACTCAGCAGTGGACTTAGGGTGGCTATAGAGTGGTCAATAAATGTAAAAATAAACAAAAGAACTTATTATTTATAGTATCCGTTTCCATTCACATGGGACCCCTGAATTCACATTCATCAATCTCTTTAAAATTATTAAAATAGGACTCTGGGGTTCCTTCCTCTTCTTCACCTAACAAAACACTCCTCTAACATTAACAGGTTTAATAGAAGGTTAAGTAAAATAAAAATGAAATTCTGCGAAATTATAAGGAGCAAAAACATATTTAATACTTTTTTTATAAAAATTTATCTACAACGTATAAATTTAGTGTTTTTTCTAGATAAATACATCCAAGCTAATTTTTTATTCGGTGCCCCTGAGAAGAAAATAATCCCGAGTCAAATAAGACCACAATAAATGAAAATTGTTTTCTTCAAGAGTTTTAACACTGATCTTACCTAAACAGAGTCTACATTATTCGGTGGTGCTCCTCTTCGTTCGGTGAATACTGAATAGGAAGAAAGTTTTGTACATGTAGCCTGCAGGTACTCCAACGCTCAAGTTAGTAAAAGTGTGAAGCAGAGATTTTAAGAGTAAGATTAATGTACTTTTCTCCTCTGCTAAAGAGAAGTATATAGTCCCCAGCGCTGGGCCAAAATCGTTGATAGACATATTAATGTCATCAATGGCTAGAGAGTCATGATGAGCAGTAAATGCTCATCATTCAGATGTTGTGCCTTGCACTTGTGCTGGGCAAGTCGTCTGTTGACTTGTGTTAGTCTTCGTGGGCACTCCGCTATCAAGCCCTGCTCGACAGTCCAAGAGGAGGGAGGAGGATTCTCCCCAGTGATCGGGCGTTAGGCCCAATGCAAAACAAACACTATTACATTTTCATAGTTGAATTTGAGCTCAAAATTTATGGTTAAATTGAAATAAACTTAAATAATCTCATTAATTAGCAATTTGGTACATCCAAACTAATTTGTTAGAACCGGCCCCTAAAATTAAATTAGACGATCCTGAGAGCCATATACTCATAGTGAAAAAAAAAAAAAACTAATTTGTTAATATGACATTGGAGGTGGAAAAGTAAACTCTTAATTAAATGCATGAAAGCCCAGAAAGTAATTTGCCAACACAACAATATCTTATTTTATCTGTGTCTAACTTATGTCAAAAAAATAAATAAAGATATGTCTCTATGATGAGTTTTTTAATAAAAGACTTTTGTTTTTTTTAAAAAAATTCAAGGGTATTATTGGTATTATGAAAAGTCCACACCAAAATTTTTTTGTATCCTTTTTATATATAGTATAGATATAAGTCACAAGACATTTCTACACCAAATGAACCAATGTGATTATTAAAAACCATGCCTATGTAAATAAATAATATACACTCGTCCACAAATCTTAGTTCAAAAGATAGAAATATCGAAATCGCTAGTGTCGGACGTCATAATCGGAATTCGACCCCTGATCGCTCCACTTTATGTGTGTGAGTTTCCAATAGCTTTGTCATTTCCTCTACCAACCAAAAAAATAAAAAATAATACACATTCAAACCCTCCACATGAATCTAATAAACCTCACCTATACCTACCACCTTCCACTGCCATTGCCTTCACGAGTGCTCTTTTTCTTCCTCTCTTTCTACCCATCCTCACATAGTCACATGCATCACTTCCCATTAACATAGTACACTTCATAATTACACTTCATAATTTTTCAATTCCTTTCAAACATTTCCACACACACAACAACAAATTACTCAAAAATAACCTTAACAAAACAAGATTCTCCTACATTGCACACACACAACACAAATGAAGTATTTTTAAGGTTCTGTTTGGACTTTAGATATACTATAAATCTTCTTCACAAACCACTTCAAGTTCCAATCTTTATCCAAAAACAATCAAAACCCATTTCACCCATTAAACCATACTTCTCTTACAAATGCTTAGTCAACCCAACTCAGTCAACTCGTCCACTAACCCAATGAGTCAACTCGTTCAGAACATGTTCTCCGACAACAGCAGCAGCAACAACAAGATGATCATGCTAGCAGCAATCATTTCTCTGCTCCTAGTAATCCTCTTTGTCCTCCTTCTCCATATCTACGCCAAATGTTTCCTCCTAGCTCAGCCCAATTCACAGTCACCTCCTCGCCGCCGGCAAGCTCCGGTAGACATCTCCGACGTTCCAATTCCTTCCAACTTCAACCACCGTTTCAACATTGAAAGGTTTGAAACACAACCCAAAGGACTTGACTCAACAATAGTTTCGACAATTCCAACGTTTGTGTCGGAAGGAAAAACAGAGGAATTAGAATGTGTGATTTGTTTGAGTTATATTGAAAAGGGTGAGATTGGGAAAAAGTTACCAAAATGTGGACATGTTTTTCATGTTGAATGCATTGATATGTGGTTGAATTCACATTGCAATTGTCCAATTTGTAGAAGTTTGATTGTTGAGAATGATTCTCATGGTGGTGGTGTTGTTGAGATTGTAATTGAAAGTTCAAGTGGTTCTGTTTCTGTATCAGAAAGTTCTTCTTTGTCTTTGTTTGGTTTCTCTTTGAAGAGAATTCTTAGCAAAGTTTTTCTTTCTTCTCATGTAAATGAATTAGATGATGATTAATAATGAGATTATCTTTTATTTTTATTTTTTTTATTTTGTTTAGAATTATATATACAACCATGAGAGATTAATTTTTAAGATATTAGAAAATCATTTTTTTTTTTGACAGTATATTAGAAAATCATTTTGTTTTAGCTTAGTTATGTATCTTATTATTATTGTTAATTTGTTTGGTTTCTTTTGGATAAGTCAATTTTCTTTCTTAACCGGTTACTCTAGTCTTTCCTATTACTATTATAAACAAAAACTCTTTTTTATAAGTTTATTTTAATAACTAATGTATTTGTTCTATATTATAATAATAATAATAGTCGAATGAAGTGTTATTGAAGAGAATTAAATCATAGGTTAACATGAAACAAACACAATTGCGATTATAGTTGCATCAGCCAATGAGCCAAATTTGACCTCTTTAATATTAAGATTTTTGTTATAAGCAAATGGTTAGCATTTGAACTTCAGACCTCCTAATTAGTACTGCTTTAATGTCTTATACCTTCAAATTAGTACTCCTTCGGTGTCACTTAACTCATCAACTAAGCGCTCATGCGGCATTCTTGGCTCAATTTGAAGAATTTAAAAGTTTGTGCTAGCTAGAGTAAGATTCACAAGCCTCTAGATTTGTTATGCTAATATTTAATTTACAAATTTTGATGATATTTCTCATGTAAGCAATGTTATGCCAATCTTTTGTGGATCAAATTATTAAGAGCTTAATGGACGATATCTCAATACAACTCTTTATAATTCTTGGTCATGTTGATAAGATATAATTGATTGTCGGTATAAAACAAGTTTACATCCAAACCGCATATCTCATTTGGTAGGACTATATTATATATGCAGGGGACTAGGGTTCGAACTCCGGTCATTTTACTTATCCATCTTATGGGTGTAGAATTTCTAGCCATTAGACTACTTGACAAAAAAAGAATTCACATCCAAACTGTATCTCATTTAGTAATATAAACAAATTATAGGAATGAATAAATAAATAAATAAATAAGAGAATAAACACATTTGAGTGATATTAATATTAGCTTCCTAGACAAAACCACCTTCAATTTGGCTAATATTTTTCTTGTTGAAAAGAATGAACTTTTTCTATGTGTAAAGGAAAGAAGTGTGCCAAGAATGAAGATCAAGAGAAAGGCTTCAAACAGAAAGAAAAGACAAAGGGAAGTACTACTACTTATTTGGCCACAAGTGTCTGCCTGCCATTATCTATCAATAACTTATGACACGTTTTTGAAGCAATTCATTGTTCTGAAAGTCCAGGCTTTGTTTTAATTTGTTTTGTTTCCATTCTGATTAATAATTGAGTAGTCAAGGAAGAAGGACAAAATGCTGGACCATGCCATGCATGAGATGTGGCGAGATCAAAATACACGATGTATTAATGGATCAAAGTCATTTCACTCAACATAGTTTCTAGGATTCTATAACCAAATTTTGAAGTTTTTTTTCAAATTTGAAATTTTTTAATCACTTATTCAGTTATTCTTAGACATGCTATGCCCCAAACATCAGAACGACATAGACATCACGACACAACTGCTGAGTAAAAGTAAACCTTAGGACATTAGGACACCACGCACGTTTTATTTATTTATTTATTGTTGTATATGTATAACTAACATGACAAAATCTAAATTGAGAATTACGATTATAGAAATATTATTTAGACACAATTTTTTAGACGAAAATACAATATTAAAGGGTAATTTTATCATTTTCCTAAATCCTAATAAAAAAGGAGAAGTTGGTAGAGAAGATATGATGAGGGGGGAAGAGAGAGGGCATGAAGTGACAAAATTGCCCCTTGATATTGTATTTTTGTTTCAAAAATTGTGTCCACATAACATTTTTCTTAGATTAATATATTAACCTTCTATAAAAACAAGAATTATGCTAGCAACACATCATTTATCAATCTTTTTTATTGGTTGAATTTCAAATGGATCCCACCAAATTTATGTGGGGTCTACATGATTTAGTGGGATCCATTTGAATTTTAACTAATTAGATAGAGTGTATTGGGAAGAGTGTGTTAGAAGGTGTGTTGTTAGCACTCCTAATAAAAACAAAGATAGAGGATTAGGACATTAGTACATCACACACGTTTTTTTAATGGCATAATGTTGTTTTATATAATGATATTGAATTGTCCGTGTTGCTTTGTGTGCGTTTAGCCAGTGTCGTTTCTTCCAAAACAGCCATAGCTCGAGCCTTGTAGAAAGGAGGTAGAACTTCAGAATGACGGATTTGAGAGCCAACTTTAGCATAGGCATCAGAGAGACCAGAAACGAGTTGAAGAACCATATGCGTTCATTGGAAACGGGTGCACCGACATTAGACAACTGATCAGATAGAGACTTAATATGTTGGCAGTATGATGAGGCATATGGGAATTGTTCCATGGTGACGCGAGAAAATTCTTGCTCTAGATAGAGAGCACGAGAGTTCTTGTTATCAAAGAAGATGGTATCAGAGCGTTTCCATGCATGATCCGCTGGGCCGCCTGCTAACGGGTTTTCTATCAGGTCATCCACCATTTATATCTGCGCTCCAAACCCAACAATGCTGGGCACGAGAGAGTGTGTTAAGAAGTTTCATATCGGTTGCAAGATGACATAAATCTGTGTTTATAAATTAGTGCAATCATCACCTTACAAGTCAGTTTTGTAAGGATGAGTTATGTTCAATACTCAATTCTAAGAGTTAATATATAATATATCTTTAAATTTAATAGGAGAAAACTTTATGAACATCATGCCATGTTTTCTATTCAATGCTTTTTAGAAGTTGTTTTGCATGATCCCAGTCAGTCAGCTATGTAAATGATGCAGTCAAACAAAGTGCTTACAAGTGAGGCCATTTATAGAGACGTTTGCTTTGCACTATTTATTATTTAGTGCAGAACTTGGCCCTATATAGCCTGTCTTAGCTAATGATGCAGCTGAAATTGTAAAACATTGATGATCGACTGTAGTATATAGAAAGATACTCTACATACATAGGTGTACTTTAATCTTGGAAATATTTTTGGCCGAAAATACAGTTTCCTACTTAAGATTTGAATAAACGTTTGCATCAATCAAAAACACTATTGATATCTATAGATATATGTATAAATAAATAAAAATTGAATAAACTATTTTATGATCAATAAATATTGTGATACTGGATAAACACTTTTATTAGTTTAAATATCTTTCTCTTGGCTTGAATATTATTCACTCCCACACCTTACGAAGGAGCAACGCTTGTGCGGATAAATTGGTCAATCATGGTCATAAAGTGGAGGACACTCCGTGGTTGGATTCTTTACCTCTCTTCCTTCGCGATTAGTTTCTATATGACTAGATGAGCTTGTCTTGTTATCGTATTGATGAGTTTCATGCTTAATTTTTATCTATTTAAGGTTTAGTCCCCCCACATTGTACATATTTCTTTTTGTTCTATCTATATTATATATATTAGGGTTAAATAAGTTTTTGATCCCTATAGTTTTTCAGAATTTCATTTTTAGTCCCTGGAGATTTTTTTCACACTTTTTAGTCCCTGAAGTTTTATCAGTCAGTGTTTTTAGTCCCTACTTTTAATCAAACTCTTGTATACTTTCACATTTTTTTAATGGTTTTTTTTGTATTCATGTATATAATATTATAAGAATATCTCCGATAAAAATTTAGAATTTTTTAACATAAGATGAATTATTTATGAATTTTATGTGCAAAAAACTAAAAAATTCATACTCCCTCCATGTTTTTAATTGTTCAGTTTCGTCAGATTTAGCGTTTCTAATTAATTGTCCATTTAGTGTTTTAAGGATACGATTTGTCAATTGTACCCTTTGTTAATTACTCTTATAATTTTCAATAAAACTAATTAATGCTATATATTTGAAAAACTAAATTATTCTTTTAAAAAAAAATTGGTCCATAACATATTAAATATATTTTGTTTTTTTGTACATAATATATTAAATTTATTGGAAAGAGAAAATGTGTGCAAAAATACACTTTCTTAATTTGTTGTTACTATTCTAAATGGACTCTTATAAAAAAAATGGAGGGAGTATTTAATTCATCTCTTGTTAAAAAAATTAAAATTTTGCAAGAGAGATTCATATAATATATTAAACATGACCGTGAAAAAAATTTAAAATTTCGAATGATATGCTCGAATTTAATGAAAAGTATGGACTAAAAACATTGACTGAAAAAACTTTAGGGACTAAAAAGTGAAAAAAAAAATCAAGAACTAAAAACGAAATTCTACGAAACTATAAGGACAAAAAATATATTTAACCCTATATATTATTATAAGATATAGGCATGTGATCGGGGTGTCCAGCGATGCTAATATAGCTGAGATGTCTATTCATATATTGATGTCTAGATGCTTTTAATTTATAAAAAAAATAGATAATATTAATTTATATTTTTAAAGTTGTGTAGTATTTAATCAACAATTTTGACAACATTTTTTTAGGGGGAGGGGGGATTGAAATTTACTTAATAGGTAAATTCGGCTTCGAAATTTGTAGGTTTCTAAGTTAATTTTTTTTATGGCAAATATTTTAGGGGCTAGAATTGTACTCTTAAGATGAATAAATAGAGTGTTTGAAATTTGAGCCTCAACTTCTGCATATATATAATATAATCTCCCTAACAATTGAGCTAAACTCCTGGAGACTTCCATATTAACTTTTATAGAGAGGTTTGACACTATATATGGATGTATGTCATATGTGTGCCTTTATCTTTGAACTTGAATTAATGTGACCACAACAGAGACTACTTTTTTAGGTTTGTTTAGTGTGCAGGGTAACAGACGAGATATGATAATGGTATCATATTCAATTTTTCAAGATACTTTTATTATTTTTACTTTCTTAATTAATGTATCAGGGAACTAATTAACATTTTTCATTAACTTATACTTACAAAGTTACAATATCTGTTGGAATTAATTCAGCGCCTCCCTTAGGACTCGGATTCAATGGGCTTAACATTCCAACTCATACTATAACTATATTAAGTTGTTCCCTCACTAACATCAATTTTTTTCGTGTAGTGGTAAGTGTTTCGTCATATAACTGGTATTAGAGCAAAGTGATGAATTTGAATCCCCCGGCTAACACTAGGGAAGATTGTTGGAATTAATCCAATATCACCCTTAAGATTCGATGTGCTTAACATCTCAACCCGTGGTGTTAGGCACAATACAAAAAAGTATCCTCCTTTTGGACTTTTTTGGTACATTGGAAAAATGATTTATTTGGTTCATAATATGTACCACATACATCGTTTTTCCTATGTACAAAAAATGTCAAATTTACTTATAATAGTGATCGGAAGAAATATTAAGTTGCACCCAGTCTCATTCATGACATTTTATGAGCCTTAGACAAAGTGTAAGAAAATGGCCCTCTTACATAATAGATAATTTTTTTAGGCCTAATTACACTTTTGGTTCCTTATCTTTATTTTAAATTTCAAGTTGGTATCTTACTTTTTAAAAGTTTTAAGTTGGTACCTTATGTTTTCTCCAAGTTTCAAATTGGTACCTTCTGTCAATTTTTTAACTATTACCGTTAAATTTGGACATGTGTTATTGATTTATATGTCCAAAAAATTGGTATGTGTCCAAATTTAACAATAATAGTTAAAAAATTGACGGAAAATACCAACTTAAAACCTGCAGAAAAGATAAGATACCAATTTAAAACCTAAAATAAAAATAAGCGATCAAAAGTACAATTAAGCGCTTTTTTTTTTTTTTTTGGTCAAGTAGCCTAGTGGCTTGAAATTCCACCCTTAAAGTGGATAAGTGGGATGACCCGGGTTCGAACCCCGGCCCCCTGCATATATAATGCGGTGTCCAACCAATTAAGCGCTTTTTTTATAAACGATGGATGTGACATGCATTATTTATGTCGGTTGACATTCCATGTCACCATAATACGTTTTTTTTTTTAAACACGGACCATAATTCGATGTTTTGACATTTCCAACACTCGTTCTCTTTCATAATTTTTTCTTGCAAGTGTTTATCAATTGTCTGATTTTTATCCAATCTTATTCTCAATTCGTTCCAAGTATTCATATTAGTTATATATTCGACACTAGAAGTATAAGATTTAAACTATTTATAACAATGTGTAAAAAGAACTATTTATAACAAAAACAATATTTTGTCTAACATATTTGCAATAAACTAACTATTTTTTATACTAATCTCACTATTGCTTACTTTTCTTGAATAATTTGCATATAAGAAATGCCTCTGAATTTGTCATTGAGAATATTAAGATTTCTTTCTCTATTAGGCCCATTTTCAATTAACTCATCCCTTGATTTGTAATCAAGATCCTCCCATTTTTTGGATCATAGTAGGAATTTCTTTTTCATAATCATCACCAAGAGTTTTAATATTAGATGATTTGACATATCATTAGGAACACATGAATTATCTTCAATTTACTTATTTTCATAATCTAAATTTTCTAATGTAAGGCTCGCTTGATAGTGAAATTTAGAGGTGAAAACATTTGCTGGGATATATAGAAAAAAAATATCATTATGGCTAAAAACTATGTTAATGTTTAGCCCCCTAGTGCGATTTGCTAAATAAACCCCATATAAAACATGTTTTACTATATACATCTCCCCTATGATTTATTTTTTGGGGCCAATAAAATTTGTGCTTTAGGGCGTGCTACTTCGGGCCTATGCCGAGGATCGGCCCTAATTACACCCTCACTAATTACAATTATTTGAAAAATACTAATTAGTGTTCTCAAAAAGACCGAGTTTAGGTGCATAGCGCTAAAATAAGTGGTTGAAGAGTCGTTTTCCATCCCGACAATGACTATTGACTTTCCATTTTTGGGATTTCAATTAATTAAAAGACTGGCCTTTAAGCAGCAATGAGAGCAAAGGCAAGGAATTGATGCACCTCGAAGAATGGGGCGAGGCAAATTTTCAGACAATGGCAAGATACTAGTTAAGGAACCTAATATAGCAAATATAGCATTGGAATTTGTGTAATTTACCTTTTCAAAATACAAGATATGCACTTTTCAATACAAAATTATTTTTTTTAGTATCTTTAACTAGTGTTTTGGAGGCACCTTAACAACCGACTGTATCTACCATTACTATTTCTCTAAAACAACACGCACCGGTTTTCTTTTCTTTTTTGGTTTGGCTGCAATTAATAGGGGTAGATAAGGGTCTGCCATAGCACATGAATCAATTAATCCTTAGTGATAGGCGTGTCCTCTAGTTAAACAATTTACTATATTTTCTTCAATTTTTGCATGATCTTCTTCAATGAAGTGTGCCACTAATTGAATCAAGTTATTTTAGCATAAAAATGTCGCATTTTATATTTAATTGGATTATGAATTGGGTAAGTATAAAGTGAATTTCTCACACACTTAGGGATGACAAAAATATTTGTACCCGTGAATATCCGCGGATAAAATCCGCCACGGACACAAAGCGGATAGTCTAATGGATATCTGCGGGTAAGATAAATGGATATTTCAACTACCCGATAGTTGATGGATACAAATGCGGATTTAATGGTATCATGTATCCGCGGATATCCATACCCGTTAGTAAATAAAAAAATTATATAAATATTCTTAGTTAACAAATATAAAAGAGTCTTTAATTCTTTAGAATTTTGTGATAAACTTTGTTTTGATTAGAAATGAAATGTATGGAGTTTTTTCTTAAGAGAAATGTATGAATATTATTATATTTTGGTGAAAAGAAGGAAAATAAATGTGTTGACTTTTGTTGTTAAATTGAAAGTGGAATGTATGAATATTATTATGTGTTAATATTTTTTTTTCTTGTTTCTTTAGAAAGAAGATAAACAAATTTCAAATAATTAAAATAAAAATTCTTTACAAGAATCACAATTTTTTTAAAAAACTTATTATCTATGGATAACTGTAAATATTCGTGGATACTTCAAAATCCGTGGATTAACCGCTTAACGAATACCCGCACGGATATGGAGCGGATATTGATATTATACTATCCGGTCCCACGGACATCCATTAACATCCCTACACACACTCTCCTCCTCTCAAACTTATGCCTACATGATGTTGGAATATGTTATGATATCCCAATAATATTACGTGGACAAATATCTTTATTAATTATATTAGTTATTTATCAATTGGGGTCTAAATTGATTAAGTGATTAAATAAAGTTAAAAGGTTGATTAGATTTTTATTTAGAATTAATTAATTGGATATGGGTTCAATATGAGTGGGTGTCAAGATGACCGATTTCGGAATAATGAGAACCCTAATTGACTATCACACTATATAAAGGATATGATGCCCAATATACCGAACAGAGAGCATATTGTCTCTTCTCCCCATCTAGAGAGTGCTTCCGATTATCTCTCTTTGCATTCTCAGGATTACTGCCAAGAGACTCAATGGTTAATTCATCTAATTCATCTATCCAGGTATTCTATAATCTTAATAAATCAATATGTCGTAGATCCTGTTTTATATACATGCTTGTATGTTCATTAGGCTTCCGCACTAAAGTAAGATTATATATTTGATCTTTGTTATTGAGCATGTGTTATATGATTAAGATTAATTAATTCCAACACGTGAAATTCTAAAAATAAAAATTTGAAGCATGTTTTTCATTTTTTTACGGGAAATAAAATTACAACTAAATTCGTATATTATAACAGAAAGTAAAATTACATCAAATATTGGACAAAAAAAATTATATTTAAAATCAAATCAATATATATATATATATATATATATATATATATATATATATATATATATATATGTCTCCTCCCGTAGGAATAAAAGATTACCCAGCCCAAGTTTTCACTTTTGTGGCAGAATAGTGCATTTGAATTCTTTACTATGTGCTGGTGGTTGTGAAGTTGAGGTCCTCGAGGAAACTTCTAATCAGTTTTTTTTTTTTGCAATTTTTCTCAAGTGTTTTGGAATAAATTTCTCAATTGGTAAGTGTTAATGGTCCTCTGTCCAATGTTGTTGATGATCGATCATGTCATGCAATTTTTTAATGTTTATGTTTTTTGTAAAAATATTCGACAGGTTTACAAATAATTTGGTTCTTTTAGAATTATTAAGAAAAATTGTTTCTTAAGCGATCTTTTAAGAATGCTTTAAATTTTAGTTCTTCGGGAACTATTTTAGTTCTTGAAGGAATCGTGTCCCAACACTTCAAACCAATGAATTTTATTCTTTGAGCAATCCTTCGGGGATGCTTTAATATTAAGATTTTTTTTTCTTTAGTTCTTCGGGAACTATATCAAAATGGTCTTCATGAACAACAAAAAATCTTATTATTTAAGCAATCTTTCAATGATGCTTTAATGTTAAATTCTTCTGGAATTCAACAAGATTATATATGATTAACACACAATAATATCAATAAAATAAAATAAAATACAACAAAAGAATATGAACATGCAATTGAGTATAATCGAAATAAAAAATACTAATGAGATTAATTTTATTAATATTTAGAAAATAAAGTTAACAGGATTCTTCAATAAATCAATTGTATAACCGAAAAAAAATGAAGTCAATGGTCATAATAAATTGAATTAAAGGTGACAAAACTAAATGAAATTAATTGGTATTATAATTCCATAATTGATTGGGTAATGAATTGATAACATAGAACAAAGAAATAAATGTCATTAAACTTTAACATGAATAATTTTCGTGATGATCAGGATCGGTTAATATTTGTCAAGTGGAATAGTACTACTGTACATTATTCAAGCTCTTTCTTGATGAATTCTTCGGGAATTCTACGATTTTTTTTTTTTTTAAGGTTTCTCAAGAACTATATAACATCTTTATAATGTAGGAATAATTTATTTTGTACAATCCTTCAGGGATGCATATATATTAAATTATTTAGGAGTTCTTCAAGAACTCTATAATTGATCTTATCAATTATTTGTACATCCTTCAGGGATATATCACTATTAAATTCTTCAGGAATTCATGGAGAACAAAATTTTGATTTTCAAGCTCTTCAAGAAATATATAAGAGATCAAATCAGTTACTTATCCAATCCTTCAGGGATTATAAAATATAAATTCATTTTACTTATATGTATGAATCATCGGGATTCGTATTTTTTTTTTTAAAAAAATTTATGATACTTTTAGAAACGTAGTCTTATGAATCTTTAGGATTCATATTTTAAATTTAGTCACACTATGAATATGAATCTTCCGGATTCATATTTTAAAAAATTCACTACTATACTTGTGAATCATAGGCTATGAATCTTCGGGATTCATATTACAAAATTTTCATATTTTTGCTTCTAGGTTGTGAATCAATATAAACAATAAATAAATAAATAAGATTTGAAAAAAAAAATAGAATAAAAAATCACACTGAAAATAAAATTATCACTTCCCATGGTTGTTATACCTTTCTTGAAATCAAAGAGAGACTATCGTGCTGATAACGTGTTATGAACTATTTATAACATGAGGAAGAATATAGAAGGGAAGAGATGAAGGAGAGAAAGAGAAGAGAGAATAGACTATTGTATTGTATTCACAAGTGTGTCATTACATTGTAATATATGTTCTATTTATAGGACAATATATGGGCCAATGAATATGGGCCAATACTAATGGACATCCACTATATTATTCATAACAGTTGACTTGTTGACGAGTATGGAAAGAAAAAAAAAATAGCATGATTTTTACTCATAAAGGATTGCTTTTGTTTGATAAAATGCAAATTGTATTGTGGATGGTGATTGAAGTCTTGGAAGAAATATTTTATTTTTTAAATTATGTGGTGTTGCCCTTGTTTGAGGGTTAGACTTTGGATAAAGGGGATATTTGTGATCCAATATATTCCTTTTTAGATAGTACATTACATTTATTTTGTTAGGCACACCTTATTCTTAGCCCTCTTTATTATTTTTTTGAAGAAGCTAAATTAATCCACCTAAATTGGTACTAGAGAGAATCAAACTATGAGATCTTAATGAGAAGCATACTCCTAGGTCTCAAATCAATACCATCAGACCAATCTAAGTGGGTTTTAACCCTCTTTATTTATATATTTCTTTTGGTTTCTTAAAAAAAAATGTGAAGAGACTTGTATCTACTTATGTACCGTTTGGCCTGACTTTTTTACGGTCTAAAAACTACTTTAAAATAAAGTTCAAAGAAAGTGTTTTAGAAATAAAGTTAAAGTTGTTTGGTGATTTCATTTCTAAAAACCTTAAAATAAACTCTAATTTAAATTTTTTTCATAAAAATCATTATAAGTAAATAAAATAATTTATAAATATAATAAAGAAATATTAACATTTTGTGTGCAATATTTATCTTTAATTGTGTGTGGGTGTATATAACATTTTATAAAATCTACCATTTGATTAGAAGTATATATTATTTAGTGGGTCTCAATAATATATAAAATAATTTTAGATTTGGGTAAAATTTTATATAAATAAACTAAATGATATTAACTTTAAATTCATTGTAAATTTTATAATTATTAGAAAGTTATTACGCGGCATAACATTATCGGTGTAATTTTATCCACCACATATATAGTTATTGAATTTTTTTTAAACTCCAAAGTACATTAAAGAAAAAATGGAGTATAAAGAAGGGGGACTTAAACCAAAATCCACAAATATATATAAATCAACAGATTTAAGTGTTGTCTAGATAAATGTGTTTCTCAAGAGCAATAATCTTTTGTGGAAGGTAGATCGATCATTGATAATGCTCTTATTGCCATAGAAGTTATCCATGCATTGAAGCGAAAGACCCAGGGTAGAAGAGGTGAGTTGGCAACAAAAATTGATATTAGCAAGGCCTATGATAAGGTGGATTGAGGTTTTCTCCGCGGAGTTATGACTAAGTTGGGGTTTACTGGTGTCTGGATTCGGTGGGTTATGATGTGTGTTAGCTCAGTCAACTATTCGGTGTTGATGAATTACAACCTAGTTGGTCCTATTTCGCCAGGTCGATGATTGTGACAGGGTGATCCACTATCTCCTTATTTATTTATTTTGGTAGCTGTCATACCCCAAATTTTGCCCACTTACATAATCATATGGTTTATTGCCGCATTTTCTTTTGAATATGTGAATTAGCTCAATTGGTATTTGAAAGAGTGTTTAAGGGTTTAATAGTGCGAGGTCTTGAGTTCGAATCCTACCGTCGTCTTTTTATAACTATTTCATTTAGTTTAAGTTTTATTGTTAGTAACTTTTATTAAAAAAAATCCAAAAGTATTTTAGTCAATTTATTTATTTATTTATTTTTATGTTTTTCTTTAATTTGTCAATATTACTATTAATTTTTTATTTTTTTATTGTTGTCATTATAATTGTTATTATTAGCAGTATCATTGTTATTATTATTATGATTGTCATCATGTGTCAAAAGTCAAAAGAATAGAGAGGGAAGGTATCTACACTTTTAAGACAAATCAAACCAAAGAGGAACAAATCAATTCTTCCATCAATTCCAAATCACCATCATCAAAGCATTCATAAACCAAAACAATCCTCATTCAATTCATAAAAACCTAATTTTGTACCCATATAAATAGCAAGAAAAAACACTGAGAAGGGGGGAGGCCATACACAGAGGCAAGAGAACCAAAATAATAAAAAAAAAGACAGCAACCTTGTTGCTGCGCCACAATCATCTTCAATCTCTCTTCTAACACAAAATCATCACTACAACCCTTATCACATCATCATCATCAACAACATCACAACACAAACCATAAAACCTTCATCTTCACTTTTCATCTACAACAATCTTCCAAAATCCAACACCACCATCAAAACCACCTTAACCCACAAACCATGATCAAAAATAACAAGAGGAAATAGAATAGAGGAGAAACAGAACATAGAAAAGGCAGCAATGTTTCGCCGCCGCCGCTGCTGAGTCCAACAAAACCGATATCCAATCGCTACGCTGCAGTAGACCGGTCGCACCACTCCGTCGCAGCCGCACGCACCACGTGATCTTTCTCTTGCCGTCTGCTTCAAACTCTCGGTTCAGTCTCTCTCTCTGTCTCTCACGCGTATCTGTTTTCATTCTTTTTATTCTGTTCTTTTTTTTTTTTTTATCAATTGTTATTATTATTATTATTATTATTATTTTTGTTTTATCTTGTTAATTGGACTGTTGTTTGGCTATGGGTCCCAAATCCATCTATGTGCACCTTTCAAACTTGCTAATAATAATAATAATCTAATTCTAATAAGATAAAAAATTGCTACCTTTAATTTGCCGGTTTGAAAATAAATAAAACCATAAAATACAGCGATAAATAAATGTGGATTAAAAAAGAGATTGACGAATGTACATTCGTTGGTCTCTCGAACAATCGGGGGCTTAGCGTCACGCTTTGTCGACAGGTTGTTCGTTTTCCACTCAAATATATTTTAATAAAAATCTTGGATTAAAGAAGAGATTGGCGAATGTACATTCGTTGATCTCTCGAACAATCGGGGGGCTTAGCGTCACGCTTTGTTGACAGGTTGTTCGTCTTCCACTCAAATATATTTTAATAAAAATCTTGGATTAAAGAGGAGATTGGCGAATGTACATTCGTTGGTCTCTCGAACAATCGGGGGGCTTAGCGTCACGCTTTGTCGACAGGTTGTTCGTTTTCCACATCTAAAAATAACTCCAACGCATCAAATATTTTTAGCACAGTCAAACATAGAAACAAAAATCTTTTCATAAGTAAAATCAACCAACACACAAACATTTTCTACTCAGAACTGCGTGTAGCTTTGAATTTCCCATTGCACCCTGGAATACGTAGGAGCGAGATTCATACATCTCGTCAAGCACACTAATAAAAAACAAACTTTTTCCCCTTTGTATATATAATAAATAATAAATAATTAAAAGCATGCAAGCAAATTAAACACTCTTTTAACCCTAAAATTAACGAGGAGGTTCCCGTTGAGTACAACGGATGTCAGGGGTGCTAATACCTTCCCTTCGCATAATCGACTCCCGAACTTAGAAATGGTTGCGATGACCATCTTTCCATTCTTTTAAGGTTTTATCGATATTTTCCTTTTCCTCCGGGAATAAATAAAGTTCGGTGGCGACTTTACTGTCTAGCGAGCACTTTCCGCTCGCACATTTTTCCACCCGCTTCAGTAGCAGTATGTTTAACTGCTCTCATTCACCAGGCTGTTGGTAGGGGTGACATTCATGGTGTGAGGATTTGTCGTGGTGCTCCGGAGATCTCTCATCTTTTGTTTGCAGATGATTGTTTCTTATTCTGTAGGGTTAATGTAACTGAGGTGAATGAACTCATGAGAATTTTACATACTTATGAACAAGCTTCAGGCCAGGAAAGTAATTTAGTCAAATCAGAAGTTTTTATTAGTCGGAATATGTCTCACGCTGCTAAAGAAGATCTCTCTCGCATGCTTGGTGCCAGGCTTGTACTAGGTACAGGTATATATCTTGGATTACCGTCCATGGTTGGAAGAAGTAAAAAAGCAATATTTTCCTACATCAAAGATCGTATTTGAAAGAGAATTAATTCCTGGGGAGGGCGTGCGCTGTCAAAGGCAGGTAAGGAAGTCATGATAAAGTCCGTATTGCAGACGATACCATCCTATGTAATGAGTATGTTTATTCTTCCTGCTTCATTTATTGATGATATTGAAAAAATGATAAATGTTTTTTGGTGGAGGGGCGGCAATAGTAATAACAATAATAATAAAGGTATTCATTGGTTAGCATGGGAGAGACTTGCTTGTCTAAAGGCTCATGGGGGTTTAGGCTTTCGTAATTAGATATTTTCCACATTCCTCTTTATTTGAAGCTCCATTGGGATACAACCCTAGCTTTGCATGGCGTAGTAAGTGGCATGCTAGACAAATTCTTTCTCTTGGATGTAGGTGGTGGATTGGGAGTGGGGATAATATTCGTCTTATGCATGACCCTTGGCTGCTTGGAAGTTCTAATAGATGGGTTCCCTTACCTCAACCAACAGGTGTATATCAGTTATCTGTCAAAGATTTGTTACACGAGAATTCTAAAGCGTGGAATATAGCTAAGGTTCGAACCTTGTTTTCAAGAGATGTAGCGGAGAGGGTTCTGGAAACACCACTTGTTAACTCGGTCCGTGAGGATAAAGTGGTCTGGGAGGAGGAAAGAAATAAGTGTTATTCAGTGAAATCTAGTTATAAGTTAGCTATGCGTTACATAATAGGTAGTGACAATATCATGTAGCGGGTAATTGGAATGGTATTTGGAAAGCTCAAGCCCCGCACAAGGCACGTCATTTACTTTGGTGCTTATGCAGAGGATGTCTCCCGACTCGTTATCGATTGTTGGAAAGGCGAGTGGAGTGTAATCCCAATTGTCCCGTGTGTGATGAGGAGATTGAGGATGAGCTTCACATATTCTTTAGGTGTGCAGTAGCCCGGGATAGTTGGTGTGCAGCTGGTCTGTCGTCGGTCTTACATAATGTTGCGTACCAACAATCTAATGCTATGGATCGTATTTTTGCTATGTGCAGTAAGGAGAGTAGTGATCCAGTTGGTAGAGTGACTATGTTACTCTGGTGCATTTGGCACAATCGTAATGATAAACTTTGGAATGATAATGTCCAGATGCCACGCCAAATTGGAAGATATGCTTTCGATGCTTGGAATGATTGGTACTCAGTTCATAAGTTACAAAGTAATAGTGTGAGCGGGTCTACAGAAGCAGATCTGGTAAGGTAGGAGAAACCAGCTCTAGGCTGGGTAAAATGCAACGTTGATGTTGCCTTTGTGTCTGGCTTTGGAAGGACCTCGGTGGGATTGTGTTTCCGCGATAATAGTGGTCAATTCATGGCTGGTATGACACAATGACAGCAAACTGTGATTTCACCTGTAGAAGGAGAAGCATGGACCTTACTTTTAGCAATGGAAGAAGCTAGATATAGAGGACTGAATCAAGTTCAATTTGAAAGTGATTCGAAAGTGTTGATAGAGGCAATTCATATGAAACATAGAGGCAATTCTGAGTTTCTTTCAATTGTTCATGATATTCTTAGTTTTATGTCGTCTTTTCTAAACTTTGAGGTTAAGTTTGTTAGGAGGCAAGCGAATTCAGTTGCTCATACTTTTGCTAGGGCGGCCAATTCTTGGACTAGCTTCCATAGATTTGAGATTATTCCCTTATTGAACACTTAATAGTTAATGAAATCGAGTAAGTTTGTTTGACTAAAAAAAAATGTTATCATTAAAATGAATAATTTCATATTTTAAATAAGAAAAACACTGCATTGGAATGGTACCATATACTTTTTAAAAAAAAATTAATAGTAGCATATATGTACGTTTAATTATTGTGACAAATTAATAATGGTGCATTTTAAATATAAAAAAAATAAAATAATGGTGCATTTAAAAAAAATAACAACAAAAATAATAATAAAATAAATAATAGTAATAATAATGCACATGATATGAGATACCATGCATATATATGAATAATACTTAGAGGAATTCTTATGTGGGGCACAAACACAAATAAATAGTGTTTGGGCACAGATACATAGATGAATAAAAATTAAAGATAAAAGAATATAATAATAGATATTTTTATAATAGGTAAATAGTGTCAATTTTTATGAGTGTGTGCCTAAGCACTGTTTATTTATGTTTGTGCCTATATATTAGACTTTTTCTAATACTTAATACTATGATGCACAAGTACTTCATTTAAGGAAAAATACTTATATCGGGTATCCATACCAGTATCAGATATATATCTGTACCTTAATTTATGTTCATACACGTATATTAGTTTTTCTAAAAATATGATACTCCGTATCGGTACCCGTATCAAGTACTAGTACCGTACCTGCACCTAAGCAACATATAATATATATGATTGGTGTTTGCTGGGATCGAAGAGGTTAACTAGCGAAAAGCTAGTTTAGTGCTAAAAAAGTTGCATATTTTAACTTTACAAAAAGTACATTATTGATATATTTTACACATAAAAATTAAGCAACTTTTTTATCATGTAGCTTTAAAAAATCTGTTTAGCTCAACTTCTCCTTTTATATGAAGTAAAAAGTCAAAAATAAACTGGGCTCACAAAATATTCATTATATCTATTTTGATGGTGCAACGAAACCTAAACCATATAGGAGTATATTGATTATATTTATGGTCAAAATCCCAAGTAAAAATTCTGTTATTTTTTTTTAATAAACAAAATAAAACTAGTAAAAATGATTTAAACATACACACAAAAATACATATCATTTAATTATTTTTAAAATTCGTCAAAAAAATTATTTAGAAAAGAGAAAAAGAAATATGCACCGACAGTGTAAAATTACACTGTCAACCAATAACAACCATATTTTCCGTCACATCACCCCACTTGACCCACTTTTTTTTATATGACATGGCAAATTAATGATTTTTTTATTGGATAATCGTGTAAAATTATTTTACACTTTCGGTGCATCTCCATTAAACTCTTTAAAACAATATAGACATTATTTAATTTTTTAATCATTTACTTTTCTCATTGTGTCTAAATAATTTTAAGTTGAAGTGTAAGTTTCTAACCATACTCCCTCCGTCCTATATTATAAGCAAAAAAATCACTTTTTCTTGTCTCAAATTTTAAGCAAAAAAAACTACTCCCTCCGTCCCAAATTGATTGACACAGTTGACTGTTTCACGCATGCCGATGCATAACTTTGACGATTAATATTTTTAATTGTATTATAGTAAAAATTATAAAAATTTGATATTTTAAAAATACTCATCGAGACGAATCTAACAACATCTTATATGCTAATATTTATTTTTATTTATTAGTAGAAAAATATGGTCAAAACAATTTATGTGAATAGTTCAATATAGTCAAATGTGACAATGAAAATTGGACGGAAGGAGTAACTTTTATCATTTTCAAAGTTTACTTTTACTTATTCTCATACAATTTACTTTCTCTCTTCTTTTCACCATAATCAATAATCAATAAGAATTCTTTCTACATCTTCCCAGGAAACTTGTTTCAAGGAAAACACAAATAATTATATTTCAAATTCTCACATCTTACTTTTCTTAATAAGTGTGAATTTTTTTTGCTTATATTATGGGACGGAGTCTCTCGCATTGACTAGAAAGTGGATTCAACAAAGAGACGTGTACGGTGTTTCTTGCATATACATGTTCTTTTTTCTACAGCATCTTTGCTCATACTTCTTTATTGAATTGGAATATTTGATTTATAACGTTTAAACAGTATCCTCAATATCATATAAGTTGAACAGTTATATAAGGAAAATGGAAGAAGATAACATAATTATTTAACTCTATATGTGAGATAATGACCTATAAGCCACTAGGAATCAAGATCATAGGATCCCAAAATTGATTCCACCAATTTAACTTTTAACAAAAAGAACACTTATAGTGGAATCTGTGTATATACTTTTACCAAAAGTTCAAGAAGCAAATTAAATTATGAAAATAAAGAGGTTTTAACAAATACAAGAAAAACTTTAGATTACGTTGGCTTAGTGGCATAATGGCTCCATTCTCCACTATGCTGGTATGATCAACAGTAGCACGCATTTTCTTAATTTTTGGTAAAAACTTTAAGCATTTTTTTGAATTAACACTTACTCTAACACTCACTTTCACCACGCATTATCTTATCGCATAAAATTAATTTGAATCGTTAGACTACTTGACAAAAAAATTAAAATTGAATCTCTCTCACCATATTTCTCGCATTTTAGCTAATAATAATTGTAGGAGTGTTTTTCTCTCGCACCTAATTTTATTTTAATTTTTCTTTAATTTTGAACTTAGATCATGTTGAATACCAATAAAAAGTGAAAAATCGGCGTAATTTTAACCTAATAAAAGTGAAGTGTTGAAAAAAATATTGAGAGTTGCTAATATATGCATATCAAATATCGAATAATTATAATCGTCAAATGTCTTAGAGATATTAAATATCGGATTTTTCCACTTCTTTCTCTCCATTTCACCTTAAACAACTATAGGTCATACTCAACACTACTTTGACGGTCTAAGTCATATGCCAAACTCGACACTACCATTCAAGTCCTACTCAATCATGTCAAACTTGCCTCGACCAATCAAATTGCACTTAATACTAGATTAAATATTCAACCCTCAACTTGGTTGTGCAGGTTGGCTTGATGTTGTCTTATTTCAAATTCTTTATAACTTATCACGCATCTTGCACAAAGCAATGACCTTTCAGATGCACATCTCAACTTCATGCGCGCTACAGGCAAATGAGCTACATTGAGGAAGGAAAACCAACTCCACACATTGTCGTACTCATATGAATGAGGAGTGAGAGACTTTGGCGCACAACCTAATATGGGTCTCTCGATGACCAAAAAGACCATTAAGTCAAGAAGCGAAGGCTATAAAAGGAGGAATTCAGTAATGAATCCACTCATATATAATTTCTAATGATAGGGTAACACATGAAAAATTTGAAAAGAATGAATTATTTTGTGTGATACAACACTTTACACTCTCGTGAAAGTAATTTATTTTCATTCTAGCTTAAAGAATGTATATATTTTTATCTTGGTCATTTCAAATATTCTTGGAGCTCTACCTAACTAGCTCTACATGATATAACTCGTGTTGTATCTGTGTTCACATACGTGAATAAAGAATTTTGAATTTCTTTAGTTTATTTTTATGTTTCATATATAATAATTAAAGAAAAATGCTAAGAAATGTTATTTTTTTTCATAGAAAATGATGTAATTATTACTTTGACAAATATTTGATTTATATTTTTATGACGAAAATTTTCTTTTATATTTTCCTTAAACAATGCATTTAGAAGGGTTGTTAACCAAATCTGTGTGTCTAAATAGAACCCTGACATGCTCAAACTACAAATTAGATTCTCTCATTCTCTTTCATAACTTTTTCTCTCTTCCTCTCTCTTGATTTTATTTTTTATTTTTTATTTTTTAATGAAGCGGGAGAGTGAAAAGATAAAGCATTAGGAGATGAAATGAGAGAGAAAAAGGAGATAATCCACATCCCTCAAACTACATTTCTTTTGCGATTTTGCATTCTTTTTCCGATCTCTGATGATGTTTTGAAATACCAACTTTTATGGAGAACAAACACATTTAAGCTTAACTAAGGTACAAAAAATGGTTCAAGCCCAAAGAGCTAGAATAGACATAGAAGCAGAACCCATAGTTAAGGCAACAAAAGAAGCCTTTTTCAAACGTGGATCAGAGTTGATAAGCTTGTTGTGAAAGAAATCAGCTGCTATGAGATCAACAAGAGCCATGTAAATTAGAATTCCTGAAGAAATTGAACCTAGTAACCCTTCTATTATTAAGGCATTTGGGTTACTATCATCATAACCTGTCAATGAGAATAATATCATCCCCAAAATTATCCCCATTGGGGTTGTTATTGAAAACATAAAGCACATGTACACCACTGTTCCATAGCTAAATCCTGCCTGTAATTATTAATGGTAAGATATGAATTAGAACCAAACTATGTAATATATTTATATTTTTTTGTCGAAACAAAATATTTATAATTTAATCCATTATTACTATTTTTAGTGTTCATGATGTGTCAAATCCTGCCTATCTTTATTTTTATTATTTCTATATTTATATGTTGGTTTCTGTTACCTCAAAGAATTAAAAGTTAAAATTTCAAAGCAATCAATTGTAATTATATTACTATAATTAATTTTTAAAAATACTACTATTCTTTGATTCAAAAAAAAAAAAACTACTATTTTTGTCCTATATATAATTATACTATATTGGACATTTTATGATAATATTATATTATAAATCAGATACATCAATTAGTTTAGAAGTAGACTACGGTGTCACTTGTGTTAGTTTATTAAACAATTGGTTACATACCAAGCAATAAATTAGTCCGTTTAGAATACATTTGTGGGACTTGAAGAATTATGGGTGAAAGTTGTACAATGGACAACATTATAATATTGACCATTTAAACCATAATTACTTCCTTTTATTATTAAAAATCTTTGTCCATAGTAGTACTAAACTGCAGTCAAATGACTTTTGGTCAACATTTCAACCACATGTTTAACTCATGATTTGTGATTACAATTGAAATTCACATAGGTTAAGCTAAATATTTGTCTGGTTACATGTCAAGAACCCGATTAAAAAATTGAAACAAAATCTTATTTGAAAGAATTTTTTGGGATCAGAGGCTATTATTTTAGTCAATACTTAATATTTTATTTTACTTCTTCATGAAATTAAAGTTTTTAAAAGGATCAGGTAAGTTATTTTTTTTTTGAAGAAGCTAAATTAGTCTACATAAATTAGCACTAGAGAGAATCGAACCTGAGACCTTGAGAGGAGCATACTCCAAGGACCCAAGCTAAGACCACTAAGCCAACCCAAGTGGGTTCAGGTAAGTTATTTTAAGACAGGACCATAAAAATATCCCATATTTTTATGAAAAATATTAATTTTTAGTATATTATATTAATATTTATAATTTTCCATATCAAATTATATGGTCAAATTTATTTAAAGAAATTATTTATTAAAAAAAATCCTAAATTATCTTCTTAAATATATGTAGTATTTCACCTCAAAACATTTTTTTTTTGGTTTATAATTTTTTTATTTTTTTTAGTCAAGTAGCCTATAACCTGAAACTTATACACATATAATGCAATATTCGTCAATTGAACTAAACTCACATGATATATTTATTAAATTAATTAATTAATGACTAATTTTGACCAATTTTTTTTTTAATTATTTGACTAACTATTTTTTGAACTTGTGCATATTTAAGCATTAAATATTTTATATTATTAAATATAAAAATTTTATATCTAAATACATTAACCATGTCTGCTTATCTCACATGTTAAGCTTAAATCACAAAAGGTTCATCCATATTTCTACCAACTTCACAATCAACAAAAACATGCAATTAACTTTTTAACTTGATCCATTCTCTCCTAAAAATGTTTTCAAAGTAAAGCAAAAAAAGAATAACAAATGAACTCACTAACCTGAGCAACACAACCACCAAGACCCATCCCTTCAAAAATCTGATGAAAAGCCAAAGCAGCAACTAAAGGTCTTATAGTACAAACATTCTGAGACATACCCATAGTCACACCAATTATCACCGAATGAAATATTATCCCAATCTCTAAAACTTGCGATACCAATTTCTGTTTCAATTTTATCAATTCTTCACCTCTTTCACAATCTCCTTCACCACCACCACCGCCAAGTTCAACTCCCAGTTCTTTCTCACCCGCACTCACAGGCGCGTACTGCGCGTGTTCAACATGAGAACTAGCAACAAGATCCACGAATAGAGCGAGGATAACGCCGATAAGAGTGACTAATCCAGAGAAAGGGAAATCCTTCCATGGATGATGTGATGCCACGTGGCAATCAGCGAGTGCTGCGTACGCGTCAGGTAGAACGTGGACTAAGGATGTTGATAGGATAACGCCTGCCGCGAAACATTTTATGAAAACTAATGCTCTTTCATATAACGGTTTTCCCCGGAAAATACGGGCGAGAAGGACGGGGGCTGACATGCCTATTGCGCTTGTGATGAAGATGACGAAGAGAGAGATTATTTTCAGGTGTGATGCCGCGACACCGTCGCGGCATGAGTTTGATTCAGATAAGTCTGTTGAAGAACATTCCGTTGTTGCCATGGATCAGAGAGAGAGATATTGAAATTGAGAGAGAGAGATTGGGGGAGTGATGAATAGGGGGTGTAATGGAATGGGTTTTGAAGTTGAAGATGACGAGGAAGGTTTTAAAGCTTGAGTGGTAAAATGATGTGGACCAGTTTGGGTTTCTGTTGTGGATTATGCATAATGTGGGGTACAATATAAAAGCAGTTTTATATTGTTACGTGTTGGAATCTTGAATCATTCCAAAATAAACTCATTTATATCTTTTTCTTCCTTTTTTGTTTTTTCTAATACTCCCTCCGGCCTCATTTATAAGTAAAAGTTACTTTTTAGGTTCATTGAACAATTGATGTATCTAGACTTAAATATAGGCTAGATACATCAATCATTCAATGAACCTAAAAAGTAACTTTTGCTGCTTATAAATAAGGTCGGAGGGAGTACTAATTTTGAACAATGTTTTCAAACAATTTTCTTTTTAATTTGTGGCGTTAGGTTTATGATTAAATTGTCAATTTTACACTCTCATTTAATGTCAATATATATATTCCGCCGAATCACTCCATTGCATCAACTTTAATGCAGAGTCGGTCTCGACTATTTCGAGGCCAAACTTGAATGTTAAAAATTAACCTATTAGTAAAAAAATATAAAAAAAATAAAATAAATACATCTTGTACTCAAACATAAACAATAAATTAATGTAAGAGTTGAGTACATCTTAAACTCCTTATAATTCAATATTTGCTTATTAAAAAAAATGATAGAGTAAAAAAGTGTAATAAAGCCCATTTTTCCATATTGTTGGAAAGTTAAAAGAAGCAAAAGCCTAATCCAATTAATTAGTTTAACTAATAGGTAATAGGTTATCAAGGGTCTTTTTTTTTATAAGCAAAATTTTATTATAAGGGAGTAGATGGGGTACTCAAGCTCTTACAACAAAAAACACTAAATTAAGTGCTTAGAATACAAGACATAGGATTTAAACACAAAAAGGAAAATGAGTACAAGTCCTACGCCCATACCGACTAGTGAACCACAACCAAGAATGAAATTTAATTGCCTCCAATAATGATGAAACATCCGGAATATTGCCCTAACAAATTACTTTATTGCGAAGATTCCAAATATTCCAAGTGGTTGCCAACCATACCAAGTACCGGACACGACCTTTGTCTTTCATTTTGAACAAATCACTAAATAAAAGGAAATGATCTCTACCTTGAACCCCGGTTTGTAAAGATATCCCTAACCAGGATAAAACTTTGTTCCATACTTCCTTACTAAAAGGACATGAAAAGAAAAGATGTATTTCGTCCTCAGCTTGTTGAAAACAAAAGATGCAAGATAATTCGTGATGATTAGTCAAAATACCACGGTGATGAAGAGCTGCTGTTGTGGGTAATCTGTTTAATAATAACCTCCAACCGAAAACATTTACTTTCGAAGGAACATCCGACTTCCATAGGCGTTGAATGACCTCGAGCACATGAGCATCTTGAAGCTCAACCTGCCGCAAATCTAATAAATTCGTGTAACTGGATTTAAATGTGAACAATCCATTCGAATTCGGACTCCAATGCCACTGATCATGATTATTGTTGTGAAGGAAAAACTATCAAACACACCTTGTAATTCAATTCTATTGGTTAATGAATATAACATATAAAGATGATTTAACTTTTATTTAGTAAAACTAATAAGAGAGAAACACCGTGCAATTCTTTTGGAATTTAGAAATGTCCTTGTTGCTTTGTTCCTATGCTTTCGTTGCTCACGGTTTCTACCAGGTATAGCCAGTTGAAACCATCGGGTCCCCTTTCGACCAATTTAAAACATGTTAATATGAAAAGGACCCAAACTTAGTGTTAGATAAAAAGATTTGTCTAACATAATGTACAATTTTCAATACGAACTTACTATTTTGAACTTTTTAACATGTGCAAATTTGCACATGATAGAAAAACAATAGATAAAATTAGACTCGATTACAATGATAGTAAGCATTATGAACAAGAAAAGTTTGATTTATATTTATATACTACTGAAACAACTTTGCTCACACAATAGGGACCATCATCGCCAACCTTGTTCAACAACAAACTAATGATAATTTAAACTTCATACTTCTACATGCGAAGAGTCAAAGGAAAAAAATATTCCTGAATAAATTAACAAGATTTTTCCCAACTCGCGATAAGAAACTTAAATCCTTATTCTACAGCTTAACACGTATCAACGAGCAACACGCAAAAAAAAAAGTGTTCCCCTAAGCTAGCCCAGAAAATATTACACAAAAAATTACAGATACTACAAAACTAATCCAGCAACCCTTTTCAATGATTCAGATGCCTTGTGAATATCAGACTCTGAATGCCCTGCAGAAACAAACAATCTAATTCCTACAGGCAAACGGCACTTGTCCAATGTTGATCTTCTTGAAGTCACCACAAATACAGAATCTTCTTTCAAAGCCTGTGAATACAAAACATTAAGTGCCAGCAAAACTGAAAGTAAGAAATAGACAATGTCATGTAACATTTCTTACACGCTCCGCTATGTTTTCAAGCAGTCGTAGGTCATCATTCAAAGAACCCGTTGACTTCTTTAATCTCAAATAAACAATTGGTGAGTCTGGATGGCTTGCAATTGTGAAGCCTTGTATTTCCGACAACCCTGCAGTAGCCAATGTACCTCAAATAAAAGTGCCTAACCAAAACAATAAAAATGAAATAAAATCCATTTTTATTTGGAGTAATTCAATCTTGATCACAAGCCAAATCATGGACACTACAATACAATTCCATTTACATCAAACCCTACCTTTCCGTAAGACAGCGATATTGTTCTTCAACTTTGTTAACAGACTGGGATTTTCCTCGAGGACATCAATAGCTGTAATTGCAGCGCTTGCAAGATATGGAGGCAAAGAAGCAGAAAAGACGTAGCCAGAGCTACTCAATCGCTGCCAAGGTTGAAACCACAGATATTATTAGTGCTGGGAAAATGGATGAGAAATAATAGTCATCATCACCAATCAATTACTCAGCGATGCTCATTGCTAGCCTTGAAAAGTAATTGTTTAATTTCCACATTTACAATTTTCCTCTCTTTTTTTATCTCTGTTTACTTGAAAATCCAAATTGGTTTATGAATCATTATTACATATGAACTACCATACTTGGTGATCTATAACTCTTGCACTTCCGGTGCAGAATCCTCCTTCTGTGGCCAATGCATGTCCCATAGCAGCAATTATAAGATCTAATTTCTCAACCTGCAGCACACTATAACAAATCACAAATGGCAGTAGAAATTTGAATGTACGAACAGTAGATCTGGTGCGAGTGTATGCACCCACACCCAAACAGCAGTACATACAGGAATTCCATAGTGTTCAGTGAGACCTCTTCCAGAACTTCCAAGCACACCAAATGAGTTGCTCTCATCCAATAAAATTCGAAACCGATATTTTTCCTTCAATTTAATGATATGATCTAAGGGTGCTATTTGGCCAGAATTCTGAAAATTTTACAGAGAAACATATGTCAACAATTACTGATCAAGCAGTTTTCACGCAGGCAAGGCATATCAGTATAGTAGATGTTAGTATGACCACTACAGAAATAATATCTATTACAAATCAGAATAGTGGATGAAACCAGGGCAAGTAACAATAGTCTTTTAAGGAACAAAATTGCAATTTGCAACAGACACCAATCTAACAGCACCACCAATAGGTCAAAACATTTGTTTAAATACTTCGTATATCTTCAATTTGCATTTGTTGGTTACCATACTATCTCAGAAGAAATAGCAGTTCATCTAGCAAAATTAACCAATACTGCGAGATGCATATGAAGCAAGCAATTCATTCAACTGAAATCTTAAGACCGTGAGCACTACTTTGGAAACACAATATAGATGTGTAAAGCTAATAAAAACATGCATGATAGACAAGATCTACCTGGTAGAGAGCTTCAACAACAATATAACGCCTCAAATTCTTGGTGTGCTTATATTTAGAAGTAATGTTCTCTAAAGTTTCTTGTAAAGAATCCATGTCATTGTGCTTAAAATACACCACGGTGCTTCTAGAAAGATAAAGACCATTCTGTATTCCCCAATGGACTCCCTCATCCCTGTTAAATACAAAATTGTATATGAATTGAATCTTGAACCTGCTTGAAACACCACTGATCAAGTGATCAGCCGGTACCAAGTGTAGTTATTTTGCTATATTTTGAAACATAAAGTGAGTGAAGAAGAATTCAGTTCATTCTTTACACCATTCTAATAAATTTTAATACAGAAGTAAAGGAACTAATAATGTAAAACCATCAAAATAGTTCTATATATGTGGTGCATGGCTATCAATGCCCAATATAAATGCCATCAGAATAAATTGAGGAAAAACTGAACAAAAATGAATAATGGATACTTAAAGTTATGCATACTTACGCCACAATTATATCTCCTTTTTTGGAGAAAGCAGGAATAGCACTGAACATGGTTGAAAGTCCATAAGAGTATAGAATTGAATCAGGTGTTCCTAAAAATTTTGCTATTCTTGCTTCACAGTCGAGATGGACATCTGGGCAGAGGAAAGTACCATTAGAGAACACACATTTACACAAAAAAAAAAAACTTTAAGAATGACCCTTACCAATTGTTCCATAAAACCCACGGGGACCACAAGAACCAACACCGTATTTCTCTAAAGCAGAAGAACATGAGTCCTACAAGATAAAGTAAAATATAGATTCACTGTACCAAATCAGTGCCAAAAAAAAAAAGAATTTAATGATATGGGATCATTTCCTTACAATTAACTTTTGATGACCTATTAACCCAAGATAGTTTGCTGAAGCAAAATTGACAACTTCTTTACCATTAACTATGGTATGTGGGCCAGCAGCACTGCATAAGAAATGCTTCGTTATGAGGAGTAACAAAAAAGATAATCGGCTGTTTTATCACAATAACTTACTATTTAACATGCATATATTATGAGCTCAACATGTTATTTATCTGTCCAGAGTCTAGACTGCAATCCTAATGTCTCATTTACATGATGCATTGAGCTCAATATGGAAACTTGTCGAGAGAATATACTTTCAACCAAAGCTACTTCTAGTGAATTATACAGGCAACCCTCATTTTCAAAATCTAACACCTTTTTTCTTTCTTATTTTTAACTTCAATAAAACGTGCAGCTTCCCAATATGATATGGTAAAAGTTAACATTAGGAAAATGTGTGACATTGAAATCAAGGGAGACATCTGAAAACCTATTAAATCATATGGGAGAACTTTTTTATTTACACTTATTTCTTTATTGCAAATAAACAACAATAATTTTAAGAATATAAAGGGTGGTTTTGTCCAGTGCAAAAGAATCCCATTGTAGTGGGGTCTGATTTGACAACCATAACCCTCCCGTAACCATGGCTACCTGGACAAAAGGTGGAAAACTTACCAATATCCTAGGGCTAAGGTTATAGCAGGGTGCCAGGGTTACAATTTTCATGAATTTATGTCGAGAAAATTTAATCGTAGCAGTGAAGTTGAGAAGTAGAGAACAACATAAGATAATATCAGGGAAGGAACTCAGACAATAAATCACACAAGTAAGATAAATTTTAACGCGTGTGAAACATTTAAAATGAGAAAAATAGATGAGGATGAGGGTGCTACTACCACCAGAGAAAATGTAATTACCTCTCCAGCACTGGTGGTTCATGCTGCAAATCTTTATCAAGAGAAGGAATAAGGGGTTGTGGAACCCATTCATCACATAGCTCGTCAATTTCCTGCAGATATTAAAGCACAAACTTATAAAATGCCTAAAAAAACACAATGAATCCAGATTGCATTGTACAAGATCTAAATGGAACGTTATGGTTAGAGGTTCCAAATTAATTTAAAATTAAAAAGGTAAGAAATATGGCAGATGGGTGGAATCATGGGACAAATGTTCTTGGCAAAGGCAATGACAAGAAAGTTTGATGCACCTATTGCTCAAAGGCTGTCAGCGGACGGAGTTTCAGATTCAATCATCATCTTCTCAATACTAGAGAAGACTCTGAACCTTGTGGTACAGTGCCAGAAGTTAAGATGTTAATGATGAAAATTGTTGTTGAGGCTAAAGAGGCATCAGTGAAGAAGAGAAGATTAAGTGTCATTGAGGAAGATGTGAAGAAAATCCAGAGATTGATAACTGTCGACAAAAAGGAAAGCTTGTTACAAAGGGAAAGTTGGTACCAATGGGGCTCAAGCCACAATGAATCAAATGCGAAAAAAACCCTAAAAGAGGCAGCTGATGATGAAGTTACAGAATTTTTTTACAAGGAACAATTCCTTTTATTTGTAATTGTATAAAAAAAACTGGGCTCCCAAAAAATGTTGAGACAATTAGAAGAGATAGAATTTTGGCTACAAACACCCCTCTTAATATGAAATTAGAAGCTATGGGCTGAATTGATGCAATGCTTGATAATTTATGGAGGAGTGGACAAGAACCAGCTGTTTCAACCATGTCCGATGGGTGGACAGACAAAAAGGGATTCATTCTACAATTCTTTGGTGAATAGCTCTATTTGAACAATTTTCCTATATTCATTGAACACTTCTAACATCTCAAAAACGGATGAATTTTTTCTTTTAAGATGTTAGATGATACAATACAATCAAATTTGTAGGGGAGTAGTATGCAGTCCATGTCATTACGTATAATGCTAAAAAATTCAAGGCACCAAGGGAAATGTAATCATATGTTGAAACTTTTGAGAAACATCTAAAGGTTCATCAAGTTACCATTCAGGAGGAAAATAAGGATAGCCATCTATATTATTAGGTTTTTATATTGCACCTAACTCCTCCTTACAACATCGGCCTGTAAGGTGAGGGGTGTCACTCTTTATAAACTATTTCCAGGTCTTATCTATATGACCCTTAATGCAAGTGCGTATTACCTTAATCTCCAATTTTACCTTGTACCTAATTTTAGAATGATGACGCTGAGGTGAAACAAGGGCTATACAATTGTTTGCCAAGGCTGGTAAGTGATGCTATGCAGCGGAACAAGATTAATTTGCAGTTTCATGTCTTTGATTTTCATAGAGGGCTTTTTTCTAAGTATGCAGAGAAAACAAAGACTATGCATCGTTCAGATTGGTTGGGAGATGTATGGGTCTGGGATGGTATTCCATAACTAAAGGAGTTTACTATTCATGTACTGAGCTTGACTTGTAGCTCTTGTAGGTAGTGTAATTGGATTTCTTTTGAAATGATAATTAATGTTATGATTTTGCTTATAGTTTTTAGTTTTTCTGTTCAGTGCTACTGCTAGGTAATCATTACATTTTGGTTTTAATGTCTTATTATTCTAGGCTCATTAATGACTTGATTTATATATGTAGAACTGGAAGTTAAAAAGGAAATATACAAGAAAAGTGTTACTCTTTCATTTGATAATATTCAATCTTATGATGATTGGATAACTGAAGACGGAAATGTTGCCAATGTTAATAAAGAGACTGTAGAGCAACCTCGTGGACATGGTACTGATGTTGAATTAGTTGAAAGTTCAAGCTAACCAATTCCAGGTAGGCTGCTTTTGTGTCAACAATAGCAGGAAACATAGCACTATCATGCCACCCTATTTGGTTGAGGGGATAGAGATGGACTATCAAAGTTAAGGCTTTGTTCCCAATCTCCTTTGTCATAACCAAAACATTATTAAGGCATTGTTCCCAATCTCTCCAGCAATTCTATGCATCCCTCTTTGGATATTCTCTTTCTAGTGCTTTTCTAGGTTAACTCTTACAAGTCTATGGGTTAGTTAATCGAGGCTCCACGAGTTTACCTAGATTCTCGAATTTTACAACCATAGTTAGTATAGAGTCTATAGACAATCAACAAAAAGCAAGTCCAAAATGCATCACAGAGATAGATGCTAATGTACCACCCACTATGGGACAGTGGTTACTTTCAAACGTCACAAATTAAAATGCTTCATTTATTGATTCTAAAACCTTGAAGGCAAAAGCATACATAATATGGGTCTGTTTGGATTGGCTTATTTGAGCTTATCTACTGATATAAATTTTGTGAAACTGTTCGGGAGAACTTATGACAATTTTTATAAGTTTGTTTGAGCTTATTTTCATAAGTTTTCCAATATAACTTATGAAAATAACTCGTAGAATATATAAAAATAATTTATCTTCAATTAATCATTTGCTATAAAATTAGCTTATGTAAGCTTATACATAAGCACTTATCATGATAAGCATTTGTGTTATAAGCTGCAAATAAGCTGTTTATCCAAACAAGTCCTATATATGTAAGAGTTTGTTCCAACTTCAAAGTAGGCATACAATCAGTAATAAAAACATGCTAAAGTCCACAAGTGAGGAGCATATTTTCATCCATAGTAAATCTAAAGATCAACAGGATTTTTATGCTCTAAATCCTCATAAAGAATATAAGCAATAGATTTAAGTGTTTTGATAAATTCTAAAATCTAAACATTAACAGAAACCACTTTTCAACTACACAACATACTCATACCAACAACTCCTCACACAAATTAGAGGCAAAGCATAATACTTAATTTTCAAACTCCGCATTTCAATTAAATAATCACTTAAAGTCACTTTATCAGGAAAATAAAATCACAATACCTTGTTTGTCAATGGCCTTTTAGGAGGTTTATAACTTTTCTGAGATAGCAAGAAAAGTATAACCACCAGGAGAAGAACTTCAATAAATAAATGGCCTTCAAACATAAGATAAAAACATAGGAAATTAATTAATTAATTAATTAAGTACATTCATAATCATTTATATACTAAAAAGTAATAGGTAGTTAAATATAATTAAGTCAAAACAAGAAAAATTACCACCAATATTAAATCCAAAAACTATAGCACTTGCAGAAGGAGCATCTAAAGCATGTGTAACCCAATCTAATGTAGTATTAACGAAATTGACAACAGTTGAAGCCATCATAATCTAACTATATCAATCAAATAAGCAATGAAGCCTTCAAAATCACTCATGCATAAGCTTTCAAGCTAGTCAAATTTCATGAAATTGTTAAATCATGAAAAAATGTAAATCCTGCAAAGTATACGAAAGTTAAACATAAATATTCCGATTAATTTCATGATTTTGGATCAAAATAAAAATTATTGAATGAATAACCTATAAACTTTAACGTACTTGGAGATTTAGAGTGACACGACGAGAGTTTTCTCGAGCGAGATTTGATTTGCGAGATTCAGAATCGAATGAGAGGAAGAGAAAAATGAAATGAAAAGAAAAATCAAATATTTTTATTTTTGTATGAATGGAACGGCTATGATGGTGCCACGTCAGATATCGTTACCAATAACTTAACGGTTGTCAGGACGCGGCGTTTGTCTTCTCTCTAGCTTTGAGTGCTTGACTTCACTCTTTATTGTTTAATGTTTGAGCAAATTAATCTTTTTATTTTTTAATAATTTTTTTTTTATAAAAGCAAGGTGGACAATAATACCAAAGTTTTATGAACATCTTCATCATCTTTATGTAACCAAAAATAATCTTCATTTTCAATATAAAAAAAAACTTTCATTTGAAGATACAAATAATCCCAAAGATCAATCAACACAGATGTCAAAATTGCACGTCTTACATCTTGCTTCTGATAAACAATCATTTATTTTCTCCTCTCAGCTGCCATAGCAACCCTAAATTTTCTTTTGCTTTTTTCTTATTTCATCCATTAGATAGAGGGGTGATTTAAGATCAATTTTTATCCGGAATCACTCCTCTTGATCGTTTTTTATTTCTTTTTCTATTCAAACAAGTGATACCCGCATATTTTTAGGTTTTGTTCGAGTCTTCTTTGTGGTTTTTTTTTTCATATGGTATTATTTTAATCTCGTCTCAGTGCAGAGATTTAGGTGTAGTTTCAGTTTTGATATAAAGTTAACATGTTTGTTATATTGTGTGCACAAAACACATGATAAGATAATTGTTATCCTGTTTATATCATATCATTTTTTTTATCTTGTTTTATGTATTATCATGTCACTATCATATTTCGTGCACCAAATAGAATTTGTGAGTTATAGTTTGTAATTAAGGTTATCTTAAAATAATTGTTTAGTAATATTTTCTTAAAATAATTGTTTAGTAATATTTTCTTAAAAGATACGATTTATTTTACTAGCTTATAGCTTGATTTGATAAGCTAATTAAATTAGCTTTAACTTATCATTTTGTTTCAATTTTACCTCAGTTATCTTACTTGAACAAAAATAGAATATCTTTTTATATTGTTTTTTTACTCACGTTATTTCATATTTATAAGTTAATTCAACCGTTAATTTTTATCAAATAATACAAAAAATTCATTCAAGTTCTTCTCGCTCTCATTGAAGTTCCTCTCCATAGCATCAAACTTTTCCTTAAACTCAGCAGGCGATTCGTACTCTTTAACAGTAGACTCCAGGGGCTCTAAAGAACGGATCATTTTAGACAAGTCCTAATTTTTCTTAGACAAGCCCTTGTTCGTATAAAAATATCCTTATTTTTATCAGACAATTCTTGGGACGTCTTCCGAGAGGCGGCCTTCATATTATTCTTCAGAGCTTTCCTATTGGATTCTGCTTCAGCCTCCATGCGTTGAACTCTAACCCGAAGTGACCTCCTCGGCATTAGACATAAGCCCTAGTCATGACACATGATTGGTACAAAAAACGACAGTACCTGGACGACAACTTGGATACTTACATCCAGATTCTGCAAATAGCCAATATCCAAGGTGTTGTTAGGATTCATGGCCCAACAAATTGCATAGAGAAGACACACGTGGAGGAATAACCGGTAAATTGTCTGAATTACGAGGAAAACTGTTCATAGCTTTCTGGTGAAAACTCTCCCAATGCATCATCTACTACTTCAATTTTCTTTTGAAGTAGAATTTGTCAACTTATCTTCAACCATAAAAGATTTACTTTGACATGCATTGATTCAACAGATTGACAAAATTTTCTCAACTTGATGATTGGAGTAGTTAGGAGCACCCAAGCTCTTATCCTTCAAGAATTAGTCATCATGACTTAAGGACGGCTTCAAGGAAGGAAAGAATCATCACAACTTGTTTACAAGCAACTGTGATTCATTGTAGAAAGGAAAAGAAGAAGAATGTATTGAAGAATTAATGATTAAATGTTGGAAACAACATCAGGTTAGCAATGAATATACATCATGTGGTTGGTAGCATTGCAAATAGGCTTAAATATGCAAAAAGTCCCTGCATTTACGGGTCATTTGAGTTTTAGTCCCTGCATTTTAAAAATCTTTCATTTTGCCACTGCAGTTTCATTTTATTTTAGAAATAGTCCCTGAGCTTATTTTCTTGTTAACGTGTCATAATTTTGCTGATATGTCACTGCTGAATGTGTTTTGGTGTTGATGACTCATTCAATTTCATTATAGAATGACAAAAATACCCTTGACTTTTAAATAAGTATTTAAAAAGAAAAATAAGTTAAAAGTCATAGTATTTTTGTTCATCTCATGGTTATTCAACCACATCTCTCTCAAAAGCAATGCCATGGAAAACCATCACCAAGTTATTTTGAACAACAACACTGCCACCACTTAGGAATGAGCTTTTTCTAATTTATTCTCATTCAAATCACCAATGAAAAACTGTTCAGCATGTATTAACTCCATTTTTGCAATCTTTAATTAGTCAAATTGGGATTTAGGGTTCATCCATTCTTCATGTTTAAACCAAGAAAAATCAAATGCTCCCCAAATTCAGTAGTGTTCCAAAATCAAATTAAGAAAGTGTTTAGCAGAGGAAGAGGAGTTTTGTTCATCGAAGAAAATATTCAAAGAGAAATTTTTGCAATCTTTACCTCTTTCTTTGTCAGATCTGAATTTCTCATGGGTTACGAGTTTGGAAGATCTGAGCTTGTTGGAACTTGGTCGAATGAAGGCGATGTGTATTAGAAGTTGAGTGAAGGAGGTGCTAGGACGGAGGTTAGTGGTTAGAACCCAGATCTTTACCTCCCTCCCATTGTCGGGACATCTTTGTTTTTTAGTGTTGTTATTATGGGTCTGATTTATTTTGGTTTTTGGGACTAGTGCTGGTAGATATCATATGGAAGGAATAGGAGATGGCGGTGTTGGGTGAAGTAGACGATGAACAGTGTTGTTGTGGCTTGAAGTTGAGGATGAACAGATGCAAGGAGTAGGAGACTTGGGTTTTTACTTATTTTTCTTTTTAAATAATTATTTAAAAGTCAAGGGTATTTTTGTCATTCTATAGTGAAATTGAATGAGTCATCAACACCAAAAACAGTCAGCAGTGACATATAGCAAAATTATGACACGTCAACAAGAAAATAGGCTCGGGGACTATTTCTAAAAGAAAATGAAAGTGCAGTGGCAAAATAAAAGGTTTTTGAAATGCAGGGACCAAAACTCAAATGATTTGTAAGTGCAGAGACCTTTTGCATATTTAAGCCTTGCAAATATAACAAAGAAGATTGAGAAAGTGACAATTAGGGTTGTTCTAGATTGCTAAAACCCAATATACATAAAGACCCAAAATTATCGGATGAGCTCTCCACGTGGCTCCAAACGACCGTAGAGTGACTTATAACCTTAATACATGTTCACCAACACTGGATAAATGACACTCTAAGAGATATATGTCGTTGATCATATGCACATGGTGGACCCCGATGTACGGTAACTCTAAAAAATTCCTATATATAAGCATTCATACACTCATCCCAAGGTATGATAAGCCTCCAATTTAGCACATTTTCTCAGCTCATTCATATACTTACTTGATCGTTGGAGTGCTAACATTTTTGCAGATACATTTCCCTTTCAACATAAAGGAATCATTCCAATCATCATCACACTGACGGATTATCATCATCACAACATTCCTTTTATGAGCATTTAGTTCAAGAGCGAGCAACACACGTCATATGTTTGAACAATGAGTCGGATGTCCAAATTAATGATTCACTAAAATAATATATTTCCTAATATGTGTATTTTTGGTTCTTGGAGTGATATTGTGACAAAGAAGGACTATAAGAATATAGGGGTAGAAGTCCCGTGTAATTTGAGAAACTTTTTTTTTTTTTTATTTCTTATAAAAAAAAGTTGATTTTTAAAGTTAAAGTTTCAAAATTTGGATGTGACGATAATCAAGAGCACAATAGAGCAATCATTGTAAATACAATCACACAACCAACAAGAACATAATCATACCACCAATAAGAATGTAACAACAATTCATATTAATCATATTTTAGATTTTATCAAAACATTCATCAAGAAAAATAATAATACTTACTTAATACTTGTTTCCAAAATACTCAACTCAACACCATTTCGAGTACATAGAAATGAAGATTTAATTCTACACATTAAAGGTATATATGAATATAGGGATTTGCATATATACCTTCAACTTAAGCATGACTTACAAATGTTTTAATAAGGAGGGATTTTCTATATATCCTTAGAAACTTTATAAGGAGATGTGGGATTATCTAAGTTATAGTTTAAACTCTACTCCCTCGAGGTGAACCCTAGATTTTCTCTCCTCTCCATCAAAGGGGCTCTTTTATATACATATACCTCTATCTTTGACATTTAGAGTACACAAATGCTAAAATTTGTGTACCATATATAAAAGTAATATTAGTCATTGGTTTATAAATTATGATTTCAATGGCATTGATTTAGAAGGGTATATATTATGCTGTAAAATGCATGGGATTATTTTTTCGTCGACTTAAAAAAGCCCCAACAATAATTTACCTAATTTCTCGTTTAAAATTTTAAAGTAATATATATATATAAAGATTACGTTGCTCGTGTGTTGTATTGCATTTCTAATTATTTGTATCGTACTAGTTACGTTGATTGTGTGTTGAATTGCATTTCTAATTATTTGTATCGTACTAATTACGTTATTTGTGTGTTGTATTTTAAATTAACTTAAGATGATTTTTATGGTATAAATTATTTAAATAAATTTTAAGTGTTTATTATTTTAATTTAATTTTAATCGATAATTGTAATTTAATGTAAATCATAAAAACAAAAATTTAAATTTAAATTTAAATTTAAATAAGAATATGAAATAAAAAAGTGGTGGGTAGGATATTGAATGAAAAACCACTGGAGAGGGTAAAAGTTAAATGAGTGTTGAATTATTAGGTGGAAGAAAGAGAAAATGATGTGGAGTGTTGAGAGTTGAAAAAGTGGGTGTTGAAGTTTTTAACCATTGTACGTGGTCTAATATGAGGGAGAAATATAAGTATGCCTGTCGGGCATATTGTGGTCGGAGTTAATTTGAGGACCCTAATTTAGGTTCTAGTAAGTTGGACAAGGATTTGATGACTTTACGGCAGAAAATATGTTGCCTTTAAGCTAATGGAATCCATCCGATCAATTTAATGTACTAGATTTTGCCCCGTGTACTTCTCTTTATTTTATTTATTAATTAAATAGTAAAATAATGTTTACTCCTTACCGAATTTTGGTTTATCACCTGTAATTTTTTTTTCCTCTTGATTACTTCCATGTAATGTCAAGATTTCATCATTTTAGTCCCTCATAGAGTATGCTGGCCTAAGATTCCTCATAATGATGACGTGACATGTTTAGTGAGGGGTAAATCAAAATTTGCTAAAATTGCAGGGACAAAAGGACATAATCTTAAGCCAACATAATAAATGAGGGCTAAATGGACCAAATCTTGCCTTTACGGGGTAATCAATACATAAATATTATAGGTAGAGCTGTCAAAATGGGTCGAGCTGATGAGCCGGACCATTAGCCCACAGTTTTGGGTGGGTCGGGCCTCAAAAAGCGTAGCCCAAAATGTCATCGGGCTTTTTTGGGCTAAGCCCATTTAGCCCATATGGAAATCGAGCTGGGTTGGGCTAGCCCATCGGACTTTAGCCCATTATTTAATTGATAAAAACACATTTATGTCATTTTTGTAAAAATATTATCAACGAAAAATTATCATTTAATTGATAAATTATTATAAAAAATATAATTAAATATGTAAGCTTAATAAAAACGATATATTTATTTAAAACTAGAGTTTAATTGATATTTAGTGCTGATTTAAATGTAAAAATTATTTACACTTGTATCAAATAATATCTCTTTAAAATTGGTAATTATAAAGAACTAATACATCAAAATGATATAAAAAATATTAAATAAAAACAAAAAAAATTAAATAAATGGGTCGGGCTGACCCATTAGCCGACAAGACCCACGAGGGTCGGGTTAGAGCTTGATATATGCTAGCCCATTTAGTTTGTATGGCCCAGCGGGCCGGACTGGGCCGTGTCAGCCCATTTGACAAGAGAATAAACCAAAATTTGGTAACTTTACAGGAGGTAAACACTATTTAACCATTTATTAAATTAAAAAAAAATTAGAACAGTGTAGAAATTATCCTGCTGCCAAAGCCAAAGTTCTTGCCGTTGCACTCTGTCGATCCGTCTCGTTACCAGTAAACCACCACCACCCTCAACCCCTGTTGCTTTGTTGACCAAAATCAAAGGCCCATTTGAGTTGAAAGAAGAAAAGGAAAAATGGCTATTGAAACCAATTGAGATTTGAGATGAAGGTACATAGCACTGTTTAAAGCATAAGGAAGGAATAACAATGGAAGAAACGTAGAAGCAGAGCAAAAAAGTAATCAATCAATTTAAACAAAGTGGAGATCGCCATTGGTGGGGCATGACGGTGTGTCCTGTTGGAACAAGTATAGTAACTTGTAGGAAGAACTTGATATAGAATAAACACATGAGAGTGTGAATTTGAAAAAGTTCACATTTAGTTCCACATTGCTTAGGACACAAAATGTGGTAGTGTTTATATATTGAAAGCTAATTACATACCCCCCAAGGGGTACCCAATTTTGTAAATGGGGGACACTGCACACCATGTTGAATATCACATGCGCGTGCCGCCGCCATCCGGCTTGGTTCGGGCTGGACTTTGTGATATATTAATTTTTTAATACCGAAAAATAATAATAATTATTTTTTGCACTCCAGCTCTCATTAGTTTTGCTTCATCTCTCTGAATTTTCGAATTCCTTCTTCTCTCTCAATTCTTTCTTCTCAGAAAAACTTCATTGTTTCTTGTTGTTTCAGAAAGTGGTTATTACCACTTCGAATTGATATTTGTATATCAATTATTGACGGGTATATAAAACCATCGAGGGTGTCTTTCTGGCCGTTTTCTACCGTGTAGTAGATAACAATATTTAATTGATTTGACTGTTTTATCACGGGGACTTCATAGTTGCTAGTCTACCTTGCACAAATTTGGGTAGTGTCGTGACAGCGACTCAGCCAATAATTTCTTCAGTGCTGCTTTTTCAAAATCGTTTTTCTAAATCGAAAAATAACATTTGCCGAAGTGATTTGCAACAACGATGGGAGGTAGTGCAAAGGTGCCACGACGTGGGGTAGTGTGAAGGTGCGACATCACCGGAAAAGGAGAAGGTGTAGAGGCGTCAGAAGAGGAAGAGATGTGGATGTGATACTGCGTTGGAACGTAATAAGAGAAGGAGATGAGAAACATTCTCTGTTTAAAAAAAATAAAGATCATGACATGTTGTAAAAACGGTTTACTGACTTTGCAAAAAACAAAAAACGATTTTTTAAAAATGGCAACGAAATAAATTATTGGCTGAGTCGCATACTAGGTCGCTTTCTTTAAAACGTTTCGCGAAACTACCCGAAAAGTGCACCGTAGTATATCGACCGCGAAGTCCCCAGGCTAAAACAGTCGTTTTCAAATATAAATACCGATGAACTACTGCACTGTAGTATCGGCCAGAAATTAATATATCACCAAGCCCAAGCCCGGCCCGATCCGAGCCGAGCCGGCCGGCCGGACGGCGGCGGCGCGCGCGTGTGTGTGATATTCGACAAGGTGCGCGTTCTCCCTTTCTTACAAAAGTGGGTACCCCAAGGGCACACCCTTAGTTGTCACTTTGTAGTATATAAACACTACCATGAAGTGTGTTCTTAGCAATGTTGGACTCAAAGTCATTTTTTTCAATTCACACTTAACATGGTTCTAACACTTGTGCTTATTTCAATACCAAGTTTCCTCCAAGTTTTTCACATCATGTTCCAACAATCCCCCACTTGAATTTAAAAAAAAATTGTTTCAGTCATAACGTTAAACGTTTCAGTAAGATTGTGCATAAGTAAAGGTGAGCTATGTCTTGGAACCTTCACGTAGCCAGTAAGAGCCTGATTAAGCAAGAGTGACGTTTAGTCTTGGAACTCTATCTCAGATTTTTTTCAAACCAGCACACAACCTCTCTTAAGGTGTATTCTTAGGCCCGTGCATTAATGGCCCTGCACGACTATCCCAGTTTCATGAATGCTCTAGGAATTCGCCCCGAAACTCCAGAGGAACCGGCCTCAGTTCCACATTCATATAGGTGATTCTATCAAGAGTACTCCTGATGTACTCCACTCATATAGATTATAGATTTCATTAAGAGTTTTGCTAACTCAACCTTTCTCTTTTCAGGACTTATGCCTCTTAAACTTGCATGTTCATCTCATATTACTCACGACTTGTTGTTTACCCATTGGAACCTAATTCTTGGGATCTGCAGTCTTTTAGGTTGGGCTACCATCATAAGCAATTCATAGGCATTAGTCCCATCTTGACAGATGTATTTTGGAATTTCTCTCTAGCCAGTCCTTTCGTCAAAGGATCTGCTAGATTATCATTAATGCGTACATGATCCACTCTCACAGCACCTGTAGTGATGACGTCTTTTACTGTGCTGTGTTTTCTTCTAATTTGACGTCTTTTACCGTTAAAAAAACGATTCTCAATTTTAGCGATAGCTGCAGTACTATCACAATGGATCAAGACAACAGGCATAGGTTTTTCCCATAAGGGAATCTCAGATAACAAGCATCTCAACCAGCTTGCTTCTTCACTAGCAGTTGCTAGCGCTATCATTTCAGACTCCATAGTGGACTGGGCCAAAATGGTCTGTTTCTTAGACTTCCATGATACAGCTCCACCGACTATACTAAATATAAAGCCACTAGTTGCTTTGAAATCATCTGACAAAGTGTTCCAATCAGTATCACTATACCCTTCAAGTACAGCTGGAAATCTCTGATAGTGTAATATGAGATTCATGGTCCTTTTCAGGTATCTCATGACTCTCTCAATAGCGTGTCAATGCTCATTACTGGGTCTGCTGGTAAACCTACACAAGAGTCCCACGACATAGGCGATGTCGGGTCTAGTACAATCAGTGGCATACCTAAGACTACCAATGATGCTCGCATATTCTGTTTGTCTTATGCTATCACCAGTGTTCTTAAACAGTTTTACACTGGGATCATAAGGTGTGCAAGCAGGTTTACAGTCAAAGTAACCGTATTTCTTTAGGATCTTTTCCACATAATGTGATTGATCTAGGGATATCCCCTTCTCAGACCTAGTGATTTTTATTCCAAGAATCACACTTTCTTCTCCGAGGTCTTTCATATCAAAGTTGTTACCCAACAATGATTTCACATTATTTACGGCAGAAAGGTTTGAACCAAATATCAGCATGTCATCTACATAGAGACATATTATAGTGCAAATGTTGCCATCACATTTATAGTAAATGCATTTGTCACTCTCATTGAGTCTGAACCCATTCGATACCATTAAGTTATTAAACTTTTCATGTCATTGTTTTGGAGCTTGTTTAAGACCATACAGAGATTTATCTAACTTGCAGGCCTTAGTTTCTTGCCCATGTATAACAAACCCTTCAAGTTGTTCCATATAGATTTCTTCTTTTAAGTCACCATTTAAAAAAGCGGTTTTAACATCCATTTGGTGTACAATTAAGTTATAAAGAACTGCTATTGAAATAAGTACTCGAATGGACGTTATTCTAGTGACAGGTGAAAACGTGTCGAAGAAATCAATATATTCTCTTTATCTAAAACCTTTGGCTACAAGGCGAGCCTTGTATTTTTCAACCGTGCCGTCGGGTTTTAGTTTCTTTTTCAAAATCCATTTGCAACCAATTGGTTTGCAGCCGGGAGGCAAGTCTACTAAGTGTCATGTTTTGTTAGATTCTAGAGAATCCATCTCATCATTAATAGCTTCTTGCTAAAGATCTGCATCCATCGATGACAAGACTTCTTGAAGATTTGCAGGATCTTCATTCAATGTATAGGCCGCATAGTCCGGACCATAGTCTTTAGCAACTCTTACACGTTTGCTTCTACGAAGTTCAGTTTCTACTTTGTCATTGTTATCCGCATTTGGTATCACTGGAACGTGACTCGACTCAGGAATATTATCCTATTCAGTGCCCCCACTATTTCTTGATTTAAAGGGAAATTTATTTTCACAGAAATCTGCATCATTAGATTCTATGATCACTTTTTCATTTAGGTCGTAAAACCAATATGCTTTACTGTTTGCTGCGTAACCAATGAATACACATTCATAGGCTCTACTAGCGAGTTTAACTCGCTTCGGGTCCGGTTTTCGGACATAGGCTAGACATCCCCAAGTTCTTAAATAAGACAAGTTAGGGTGTCTTTTCTTTAATATCTCATAAGCTGATTCGCTTCTTTTAGATTTGGGAACTCTATTCAAAACAAAGCAGACAGTCAAAATTATTTCCCCCCGACAATGTTTAGCGGCACCAGAATTTAACATAATAGCAACAACTAATTCAGTAAGAGTTCTATTCTTTCTTTCTGCTTTACCATTCATTTCAGGGGAATATGGCGCAGTCGTTTCATGTATAATTCCGTGTTGTTTATAAAATTCATTAAATAAACTAGAATTATATTCGGTTCCCCTATCACTACGAAGTCTCTTGATTTTCGTATTAAATTGATTTTCTATTTCATTCACAAAAACTTTAAACATATCAAATGCATCACTTTTATTTTTCATTAAATAAACAAAAGTATAATCTGAACAATCATCAATAAAAGTGATAAAATAACGTTTGTTATTTCTAGTCATGGTTCTATCTAGTTCACATATATCAGTGTATAAGTTCCATTGGTTCAGATTCTCTTATAATAACTGATTTATGTTTGCTCTTTGTTATTTTTACTTGACTACAAAATTCACATTTTTCTTTGTCATTAAAACTGAGTTTAGGAATTAAACCTAAGTTACTTAAATTAGAAATTGAGCGCATATTAACATAAACAAAAGTAGAAATTTTATTCATAACATCAAATTCAACATTAAGCTTAAACATGCCATTAGAGGCGTACCCCTTCCCAATAAAAATATTATTCTTAGTGATGATGTACATATCAGCCCCAATAGTTTGATTAAACCCAACATTATTCAAAAGGAAACCAGAAACAAGATTCTTCTTCATCTCAGAAACATGAAGGACTTCTTTCAAGATAAGAGTCTTTCCAGAGGTGAACTTATCTATCCACCATCCATCCATAAATATTTGTTCCAACATGACATATGGCAGAAATTGGTGTACATTATTAATCAGACGGACAATATTTGTTCAATGACACATAACTTAGGAACCACAAAGTCAGCTGATATGGATCTCTATAGTTGTATGTTCACCTAGTAGTATTTTGTCTAATAAATATTCTTCTGAACAAATTTATTTATATTATTCTCTAATCTATTCTTAAGTTTCTTCAATGGTCATGTAGAATATTTTAGAAATTATAAGATATATTTTTCATAAGTTATTTAAATAAAATAATAATAACGGGTAAGATAGAGATATAATTGTTTGGATTATTAATTTTTTACAACGATATTATTTAAATTTGTGTCTGATTATTGAAATTTTGCTCTTACACAACAAAATAAAAAATTAATTGACTTCTTTACTTTATAGTAATAGTAATGATTAATTATAATTTTGTAGTGTATACCAAAAAAAATTATAATTTTGTAGTGATATTGTAGTTTTTCGTATCTTCTAAACCCAACATTGCATATGAGGCTATTAAATCTAATTAATTAAAAGGTAAGAGAAATATAAATTGAAGTGTAAGGATATTTTAACATAGAAATAAGTGATATTACTATAATTAAATGACAGCTTGTGCAATATGGTATATCAAAGAGGTATATTGCACATTTATTTTTCTATCACAAATAACTTATTCTCCTTTGTAGGATGTTTTTGTACTCTCCTTAATCCGATACCGATAAAATTACATAGGAATTTTTGGAATTTTTGGCCCTTCAGGCTTTGGAATCATAATCCATTTGCATTTAAAATCAACACACTTACAATTAAAGTACTCATTCCAAGCTGGTTCACAATCATCATCAGTTTGACAAGGTGGTTCAAAATAATCTGTGTAATGAAAAAAGACAATACATAATATTTTAGTAAAACATGATAAAAGATTGTGCACGAACTACGAATTTAACAGGAAAATTTGAGAACAATGAAACAATGGCTTACCAGCATCAAATTCCGCTGCAATAAGAGATAAAGAAAGAAATAGAATCACAACATAAAAAGACTTGTGAATTTTAGCCATGTTTTTTTGTTTTTTCCCTCTTTGCATGTAAAATATAGAATAAGATTTAATCTCTTTATAGTGTATGAAAATTAATCACTCCTATAAATAATTAATTTTTTTAGCACTTATGAAGTTGTAACAACACTTCATAAAATTAAAATTATTATTAAATATCCTAAAAGTATAAAAGTGTGTTATATTTGTCCCTTTAGCACACCAAATAATGAGGTCACTTAATAGTCAAGGGAAATTTTTTAACCTTTCATGGTAACAAAGAGAAAATTTTCTCTTTAACCTTTCATTACTCATAACTTTTCATCATTATTCTTTTATCATTTTATTATATTAAAGTATCTGCATGACAAAGTGTATTAGTCATGATAGTTTTCGAGGACTCTAGCCTATATGTTATACAAGTAAAAAGTTCGTGATTAGTAAGAATGTATATTTAGATCGATGGAAAAATATGTAGTAGAAGCCACCTAAAGTTAAGAGCAAATAGTAAAATAATATTATTTATCTACTTGTAAAAGGTGTCAAGATCATTGTTGTCCATTGTTCGTTGTTAGAATATCAATTAAGCAAAGTCAAAAGGAAAGACCAATGATCATTTGGTGCTTATGTACTTCATTAAAAAAGTAACGTCATTTGTTTCTTACAATTTGTTGACATAACTAAAACATAAAGTGTATATCAGTCGTTAATTGATTCAGTGGTGATTGTCGCTGAATTTGGTAGGGAGACCACGGTTCGATTCCCCACAACTTCTAGTGCTTTATGTTGAATTGATCATATTGTTGTCATTTGATTACATGTTGACTATTTGATTTACTGAAAAATCACGTCGGTATTGTGAGACAGGTTGAGAAATATTGTTTTAATACTTTCATAGATAATATGTAATTTTATGAAAGTCCCCAAAGATGACGGAATTTCAAAACTAGTTTCCATCGTGTGAATTAAACATGATTATGTGTGAGGTATTTGTTAAACATGAAATAAATTTCTTTGATTAGGTGAGTATGGTGAGACTGTTGTGATTCATTGGCAGTGGAATGAGCAATTGACGGTAAGTGAAGTGAAACAGGCAGCAGAACTTTCAAATTTGTTGGTTGGTTTCACCTTATGGCGGGAAATTTCTAATTACCGGTGATGGATACCTGAATCTAATGGTTTGTATTCTATCAATTTTTGTTAGGGATAAATATGTTTCTGGTCCCTATAAATATTCCGAGTTTTGTTTTTAGTCCTTCTAAAAATTTTCTTCTACTTTTAGTCCCTCAAAAATTTTCAATTAACACTTTTAGTCCCTACTTTTAAATCAACTCATGTGTATATTTCATATTTTTTAATGAAATTTTCAAGAAAAATGTAGAATATTTTAACAATCACTCACAAAAAATATTAGATTTTTTTAACAAAACATGAATTAAATATGAATTTTTAAGCACAAAAAATATAAAAATTTATATTTAATTTATGCTTTGTTAAAAATTTCAAAAAAAAATTGGGAGAGATTCTTATAATATTTTAAACATTCATAAAAAAATTCAATAAAAAATATGAAGTTTATACATGAGTTGATTTGGAAGTAGGGACTAAAAATAGAAGAAAATTTTTAGAGGGACTAAAAACAAAACTTGGAATATTTATAGGAACCAGAAACATATTTATCCCTTCTTGTTATAATGTTTTATTAGCAGGTTTGTATCCCATTGTGTTGAATGTCATCAATCATCTTTGGAGGAATGATATACCGTCTAAAGTTTTGGTTTTCGGTTGACGACTGTTATTAGAAAGATTACCCACTCGGTCAGCGCTAAATCGACGAGGTATTTTACTTAATCTGCAGGACTTACTTTGTGCTTTTTGCTCTTTTTCTGTTGAGGATTGTGCCCATGTTTTCTTCCAATGTTCTTTTGCAAAAAGTGTGTGGGAAGAGATTTTTCATTGGTTTGGTAGGAGCTTCCAAGCAGGGCCCGTTGGCTGGCAGCACTTTAATATGTTTGGCGATTTGGCAAAATTGAATTTTTTTGAAAGGGCGCGTCATTTCATATGGTTGGCGACCACTTGGAGTTTGTGGGAGCTTAGAAACAACGTAGTTTTCAACGGGGCCACTCCGAGTATCTCCTTTTTGTTGAATGACATCAAAACTATTTCTTGGATTTGGTTTAGCGGTCGCTATGGTCATAAAACTTGTATTTGTTTACCTATTTGGCGTTTTGTGATCGATCCTGTCATACCCCATTTTTTGACCGATTGATTTTGTTCGGCGTTTAAAACCTTCTTGCCCTTCTTGTCATTTCTGACGAAATTTCGGCAGAGAGGTATTTTAAAATACCTCATTTGTTGTTTCTTTTATATTTATTCTTTTTCTATTATTATTATTTATTATTTTTTACCATTATTTGTTATTATTATTATCTTCTTTCTTTTAAAATTTATTTATTTATTTTATTTTCTGTTTTTTATTAATTTTCGTTTTTTATTTATTTAATTTAATTATTTTGTTTTTATTTTTATTTTTACTTTGTCCTTTTTTTCTGATAAAAAAATCAGGAAAATTTGAAAGTCAACCTCTCCCTCACATGCAAAGGGGACATTTTCCTGCAGAAAGCAGTGTCCTTGTTTGTCCAAAAAACCTTCTTTGTTCCCTTTTTTTTTGTATATAGTGAACAGATGAAATCAGGGACAGAACCAGCCGCAGATCAAACAGAAAATTCCCAATTTTTTTTTACTTCCTTTTGGATCAAATTCAAAACAGAAAACAGAAAAGAAATAAAAAAAACAGAAAATCATAGATCAAACTCATCATTCACAGAAACCATAAACACCATCACCACGAATCCAGAAAACGAAAAAACAAAAACCCAAGCAAAAAGCTTCATCACTTTCGTTCTTAAAATTCAACAAATCATAAACACAAACCGAAAATCCAGAATCAAGAATCAAATCCTCAAAACCCAGAACCAAATAAGATCAAAACAAACCTCAGATCAAAGAGAAACCAAAGGAAATCAAATCAATCCCGTTTCAAAATCAAACCGAAATCAAAACAGAAAAAACGCAGAAGAAGAAGAATCAGATCGAAAACCAGAATCACCAAGTTTGTTTCCTTTTTCCGATCTGGTTCGTTTGGGTTTGATTTAGTTTTTTTTTGAGTTTGATTTATGTTTAGAGGTTAATTTCATGTGATTTTGGTGTTGAGTTTTTTTTGAAAAAAAATGGAGTTTGGGGTTTGAGAGTTTTGGCCGCCGTGAGAAAAGAAGAGAGAAGGAGAAAGATGAGCACGGCGGCGGAGGAAGAAGAGAAAGAGAGATTTTTCTGAAATTGTGAAATTTTTTAAGGTTTTTTCCTTTTATACCAAAAAGTGATCTTGTGCGCGCAGGTGCACGCCATTACGATGCACCTGCACGCCTTAGCCTCTTTGATTTCAATCTGACCACCCCTGATCTATCTTCCCTTTGATCAAATCAGGGCCGTCTGATCTATCAGACGGCCAGGACTAATCCTGGCCTTTTTTTTTTGTTTGTTTACACGCAGATGGGCCTCAAGGGCTGGGCTTTACTATTTTGCTGCTATTGGCACCCCCTGTTTATTTCGTTTTACTGTTCACACCCCCTGTTTTAATTTTATTTTATTTTTAGCTTATGAGATAAGTGCTTTTGGCATAAGCTATTTTAGCTTTTATTTTAGCCAATCAAGCATGATGTCGAGGCTTATTTTCATCTTTTAGTTTCGTATTTATTTATTTAGGTTATTTATCCATGCATATCATATTATTTCATTACATCCCTTTATTTATCATTTTTACCTTTATTTTTATAATATCGTTATTATCACAATATTGAGTGTTTATCACTTTATTAATTGTCATTTACTTTGCTCTTGAATTTAGGATGTAAATAGGTCAAATGTAAACTCTAAATAAAAGTGCATAGCATACCCCCTCTCTTGCATCATTTCATATTTATTTTCTTGCAAATATTTTAGAGTGTGATTAGGCCAATGTACTCATAAATGAAAAATTGCATCTCATGCATATTTATTTTTTTATCGCATTCCGTCCATATGCGTAATTTTAAATTCCGAGGGAAAAGACACCGTTTTGATCAAAATATCATTACGGATTGTCTTCGCGCTTAATTGGCTTATTGCGACGTTATTATTCTTTTAGCGCTACCTTTTAATTTTAACCCAACATTCCATTTTAAATAATTAGTCATTTTATTCTCAAAAATGAGGTCAAAACCTCTTTCAAAAATATCAACACAATCTCTTTTCAACATCATCAAACATCAAAATATTTTGTCATTGTACACTTTTCAAAACTTTGGACTTTAAACCAAACGTTTCTTTTTATCGCAAACTTGGATTTTAAACCAAGTGCCTTGGAATTTAAACCAACGGCGTCTTTTATTGCGAAAACCTTGGGTTTTAACCCAAGAGTCTTTTTATCGCAAACTTGGATTTTAAACCAAGTGCCTTGGAATTTAAACCAACGGCGTCTTTTATTGCGAAAACCTTGGATTTTAACCCAAGAGTCTTTTTATCGCGAAACTTGGATTTTAAACCAAGTGCCTTGGAATTTAAACCAACGGCGTCTTTTATCGTGAAAACCTTGGATTTTAACCCAAGAGTCTTTTTTATCACCAAACTTGGACTTTAAACCAAGTGCCTTGGACTTTAAACCAACGGCTTCTTTTGTCGCTAAAACCTTGTACTTTAACCCAAGTGTTCCTTTTTCTCGCCAAAAACCTTGGATTTTAAACCAAGTGCATTTTCTTCATCCATACATTTTTAATCATGCATAAACCTTGGATTTTAAACCAAGTGTCTTTTATCACTCAAAATATTTCTCAACAAACCTTGGATTTTAAACCAAGTGTCCGCGTCTTATTTCATAATCAAACTTGAATCAATTTAACCATATAGACTTTCTTCAGAAATTAACATCAACCAAACTCACATTTTGCCACTTTTGGCTTTTGGTCTTTTAAAACCATTTTCAAAACTTTAAAATCAAACAAACAAATTTACTCCGCTTTTTACCCCGAACTACGGTGGTTTGATCCCTCGGGTACGTAGGCATGAGACTTGTCTCTCCAATCAATAAAATCAACAAAAACATTTTTCCTTTTCTATCACTTTAAACTTCTTTTTTATCATCACTTTAATTCTTACACTTATACATTTTTTACAAGCAAATAAAATAAAGCGCAAAGTTAGAATAAAAACAAGAGGTTCCTATAGAGTACTATAGATACTTAGGGTGCTAATATCTTCCCTTCGTATAACCAACCCCCGAACCTTGTTCTCTAAAAAATAGGGTTTTTTCGAACCTTTTCCCTTTCCCTCGGATAAATTAAAGATCGGTGGTGAAACATTAAATTGCGATTCGAAGTTAATTAATAACTCGATATCCAAAAATCACCGCGACAGAAATGACGACTTCACTGGGGACAACCAAGCGGGTTGAGCCTAACTTGTTTTATTTTCTATTTTCGCGCTATTACTCTTTTTGCTTATGTAAATGTTTGTATATATATACTTGGGTTTGATTTTGAGTGGTGAGATAAGTCCCCCACCCGGACTTGAGTGAACAATAAGATAGGATAGTGGTATAATCATAATGTCTATCCGAGAGTAAGTTTCGGCCGTGGCATATGTGGTAACCACACTCAATTGAGGAACTTTGGAGGTAATAGTGCCAACATGAGTAGTCGTGTTTAACATTCTATCTTCAAGGAACCGACGATGTTGAGGACCTTTAGTTACACCTAACCCATCTTGGCCTCTTTAGGGCGTAGTGCGGTGGCTAATCGAGAGTAAGTCTCGGATTGGTTGATACGCGATACTACACTCAAACGAGACTTTTCTACGGATTTTGTTGGATCGGAAGTAGTTCCGTAACCCGATGATTTTCGGAGGAGGTCGAGGACTTTGAGAACTTGTTAGAACCCGTAATGCAGGTACACATGAACCCTAGTACATACCATATGGGAGGGTTTCACCTTTGACTCCAACATTATACTTTAAACCCCACCATGTTTTCCGCATCATGCATGCATGCACTCATTCATAAATTCTTTTTTCTCATCCGATGTCGAAGGACTTAAAACAATTTTTTTTTTTTTTTTTTTGTAAACATTGTAGATTACATTCATTACACATAATAAATTTTTCTCTTTTTTCTTCTTACATAATCCATATCTAAATGTTTACAACTAGTTTGGGATAAGTTCTTCGATAACAAAAAAAACAAAACAAAAAAATGCATTGCATATTTTAGCATAAACACATCATACATTATAATGCATTCATAAGTTTCCAAATTCGAGTCTCATATTTTCCCTTTTCTCTCCGCCTCAGTCAAAGTGGCCCGACGACCACGCCCACAACCATCTCGCACGTACAACACTCGAGCAAACAGGAAAAAGAGAATGGACCAAGTTGAACAAGAGAACGTTGAGCTCCATGGGGAAGTAACAACGCTCCGGGCTGAAGTAGAAAAGCTAACCGCCATGGTGACATCGTTGATGGCTGCGCAGAATCAGCCACTAACCCCTCCTCCTCAAGCTACGGTCATTTCTGAAATCGCCTCTGCCCCGGTTCCAGTGGTACCTGTCAACACACATCAGCATGTCATGCCCGAAGGTTATCCTTGGGGCATGCCTATGAATTTTAATGAAGGGCTTCGACCCCAAGTTCCCGAGGTCCCTACTCCTACTTTGCCACATGCTACTGTTGTTCCCCAACCTGGGACGACTCTTCCTCAAGTTACTATGTGTGTCCCTCAGTCAACAATGACCATTCCTTATGTGAGTGAACAAGTCTATCATGCGGAGGATCCAGAGACTTATGGCCGTATGGATAATCTTCAGGATCAGTTTGATAAGATGCAGCTCGAGATTAAGGCCCTTCGTGGGAAAGATTTGTTCGGCAAAAGCGCCCATGACCTTTGCTTGGTACCAAACGTTAGGATCCCACCTAAGTTTAAGGTCCCCGAGTTTGAGAAGTACAAAGGAAATTCCTGCCCTCAGAGCCATCTGGTAATGTACGCCCGAAAGATGTCTACTCAAACAGACGACCATCAGTTACTAGTTCACTACTTTCAGGATAGCTTGACAGGTGCCGCTTTGAAGTGGTACATGGGCTTAGATGGTGCCAAGATCCAAACATTCAATGATTTGGGCGAAACTTTTGTCCGTCAATACAAATACAATCTAGACATGGCTCCAGATAGAGATCAACTTCGAGGAATGTCTCAAAAAGACAAAGAGAGTTTCAAAGAATACGCTCAGCGATGGAGAGAGATTGCCGCTCAGATTTGTCCACCACTGGAAGAAAAAGAAATGACCAAGATTTTCCTAAATACTCTTGATTCATTTTACTATGAACGAATGATTGCTAGTGCACCCAGTGATTTCACTGAGATGGTAAACATGGGGATGCGACTTGAAGAAGGGGTCCGACAAGGACGATTGACAAGAGAGAAAGTTCTGACTAATACTGCCAAGAGATATGGCAACAACTTTTCAGAGAAGAAAGAATTTGAAGTTGGCATGGTGGCCCAAGGAGGACATCATTCAAGAAACTCAGCTTATCAACATATTGCAGCCATAGCACTACCACCACAATACCCACAATCCCATCACCTACCATCTCCCCAACAATCATTCAATCATAACCGCACTTAGAAAAATCCTCCATTTGACCCCATACCTATGAAATATGCCAACTTACTCCCCGCCTTACTTGCTAAAAATTTTGTCCAGACGAGACCACCTCCACCTGTGCCAGCAGTACTACCTCCCTGGTACCGCAGTGATTTAACTTGTGCCTTCCATCAAGGGGCCCCTGACCATGATGTAGAACGTTGTTATCCTCTCAAGAAAGCTGTTCAGGATTTAGTCCGTAACAAGGTGCTATCTTTCAAGGATGAGAACCCTAATGTTCAAAGTTCATCCTCTGCTTAATCATGAGTCCTCTGTCATTTTCAAGAGAATCAAGAAGTTTGTCCCTAGGATCACTAGGCCTTTTATGTTCAATTGCAATTTCTTTCTTGCCAAGCATTTATTTACATTTTAAGGTTGTATCTTTTAAATTTAAATTTCTAAACAATGAACATGCATATTTTGGAATCCATCCATTCGTATTCACTCTTTTCTTGTGCCATCACAAATGGTAATGTTTTTATATTTCACTTTTTTGTTTACAAACTTGAGGTGAGAATGATGTAAACTAAATGTTTAAAATTGCTGATATATGCTTTCATTAGTAAATACCCGGTTGATGATGTAAGGCATTGTTTCACTTTCCAAACACCGGAGAAATAAGGAGATAATCCGTAGTCAACCCCTTTGAGCCAGAAGTTGGTGTTCTTTCTATAGAAAAAACAACCCTTAATCTTAACCCGGGGCAGGGTAGTCTTTCAATAATTCAATGACACATCCCAATACAAGAGGATAAATATGTTGAGATAGAGGAAGTCGTGAGTAGACAAAACTCACCATAACATGTGACAGTCACAAACATCCTACACCAAAACAAAAAAAACAAACACAACAAAAACAACAAAAAGCCCGCTAGGTAAAAAGACTTAGGCAAAATTCAGGGCATCCCGATGGTCCATAAAATCCAAAAAGAATTGGTCCATGCAAAAATAAGGGATTAAGAGCAAAAATGTTGAAGACAAGCTTGTGAATGAAAAAGTGACTGTCACTTCAAAAATCTCATCAAAACTTCGACCAAAGCGTCAACCTCAAACATCATTGTCAAAAGAAATCCTCTTGTCAACCAAAGCGTGTCTGATGAATTAGTTGAATATAGGAATGAAGAACATCAAAGAAGTGGGTGGGTTAAAACAGAATTTTGAGCCTAAACATCTTTCTTTTTCAAAACCATGAACCAGGCCACGTTATAACCCTCAAAAGACCTAATTGAAGCTAGGTTTACTTTGAATGCATAATCAGCAAAATTATTGTTAAAACTGACTCCACCTGTTTGTTGAATAACAATCTCTTACACACACCACATGTGTTTTATATAAAGTTTTGCGATTCCAAAACTTGCATGTACATTACATCAGAAATATTTTTCAAAAGAAACAATTTTGTCTACAAATTTATATTTGGCATCAAAGAAATTCAATCAAATGGTCTAATCAAGAGCAAATCAATTCAAAGCGCTCCTGACTTGGGGCAAATTACCTCAGGAACCTGCCAATCAGGGGCAAGTCTTTATATCCAGGGGCATACAATTCAAAGATTCAAAGTCAAAGTTTCACTTACTTGGGGCACCTGAAGTGGTTTCCAGGGGCAATCTAGATCTGCCAAGATGGTTGTTATGTTTCTTCCTCCTTGAGCTGATAATCATCAAGTTGATATTTTGGGTTCTTACGGATATGTGTGTTACTATAATATGCTGAGCACGTGGTCCAATATTCTTAAAATTGAATACTGAACTTGACTGTTCTCTGGTAATCTCCAGCAAGTGGTTATCATCAAGAAGCCTGTATGATTTTCCTTTCCCCAGTGAAAGAAAAAGCCGAGACCCGTTTGGAAGGCTCATTCATCAGCAAATGACATCTCTTGGAGAAGTTTGCACATCAGTCTATCAGTCTTGTTTCTTTCTATCAAAAAAAAAGAAAAAAGCAAAAAAAAACAAACAAAAGCTCGATAAGTCGAAAACCTGAAAGGGCGACTTAGGCAAAAAATGAGCGTCCCGGTGGATTGAAAACCCGAAAGGGCGGTCCAGGCAAAAATTAGGGGCAAAACAAAAAAAGAGATAAATATTCCCGGTGGATTGAAAACCCGAAAGGGCAATCCAGGCAAAAGTTAGGGATTTCAAAAAAAGCAGAAGCATGACTGTCGAAACTAGACCCTGAGAAAATTTTCGATTTCAGTGTACAAAATGGCGACTTCTGCCAAACCTCTGACCAATGGGCTTTACCCCAAGAAGCAATCATTCTTACTATGGATTGACATACCATACCGGGTTTTACCTCGAGAATCTGATTTATTTCACCTCTAAGGGGCGCTGTCCCCAGTGGAGAACTATTGAGTGGTTGTACGGATACGTCGGCCCGATGTTCATCTTTTCTGATCAATCTTTTATCTCATCCAGTCGTGTACAAATATCATTCAATCATACAAATACAAGCTTCATAACAATCATACATACGTACATACACATACATTCGTACATACATACATACAATCATTCACATATGTACACAAACATTCATATTTACATGCAACATGCACACAAATCATTCACACATACAACATTGACCATCATGTGTCTTGCTTCAATACATCAAAAAAGAGTCATCCCCAGTGTATCTGGTCCAGAGATGTCTCCATCAATCATACATCACAAAAAAGAGTCATCCCCAGTGTATCTGGTCCAGAGATGTCTCCATCAATCATACATCACAAAAAGAGTCATCCCCAGTGTATCTGGTCCAGAGATGTCTCCATCAATCGTACATCACAAAAAGAGTCATCCCCAGTGTATCTGGTCCAGAGATGTCTCTATCATTCATACAAAAAAGAGTCATCCCCAGTGAGTCTGGTCCAAAGATGTCTCCATCAAACATATTCAAAGTAGCAGATTTTGCAAACAATCAACTGCAAACTTACAATTAATTTCCCCAAAAGAGGTCATCTCCAATGTGTCTGGTCTAGACAAATACATATTCTTTTCATGTCTCGCTCTCCCACAATGACAACAGACAATTTATTTCCTCGTTGTGTCCTTACTATCCCACAATGTTGGTAGACACTGCCTTTACTTGCTTACCATCCCACAATGTTGGTAGACACTGGCTTTACTTGTCCTTACCATCTCACAATGTTGGTGGACACGGTCTTTACTTCTGTCCGTACACAGGACTTTATCGCTTTCAGTCTTTACTTCTGTCCGCACACAGGACTTTATCTTCTTATGTCCGCACACAGGACTTTATTGCTTTCTGTCTTTACTTCTGTCCGTACACAGGACTTTACTGCTTTCTGTCTTTACTTCTGGGCACACAGGACTTTATCTGCTTTTGTCCGTACACGGGACTTTATTGCTTTCTGTCTTTACTTCTGTCCACACACAGGACTCTACTGCTTTCTGTCCGCATACAGGACTTTATCGCTTTCTGACTTCATTACCCCTGTCAGATAATCTTCATTACATTCAAACACTTGTAAACATAACACTCATAAGCATAACACTCATAACGTCATATCACAGCATTTTATAGTTCAATCCGGTCAAAAATGGTGTACTCTGTATTTAAGTCTCTTCCATCGTCGAACCAAAACAAAAACATCATCAAAAATTATCTCTTTCTTTTTATCTCCGATGGAAGAAACTTAAATAGGGGCATCTGTCATACCCCATTTTTTGACCGATTGATTTTGTTCGGCGTTTAAAACCTTCTTGCCCTTCTTGTCATTTCTGACGAAATTTCGGCAGAGAGGTATTTTAAAATACCTCATTTGTTGTTTCTTTTATATTTATTCTTTTTCTATTATTATTATTTATTATTTTTTACCATTATTTGTTATTATTATTATCTTCTTTCTTTTAAAATTTATTTATTTATTTTATTTTCTGTTTTTTATTAATTTTCGTTTTTTATTTATTTAATTTAATTATTTTGTTTTTATTTTTATTTTTACTTTGTCCTTTTTTTCTGATAAAAAAATCAGGAAAATTTGAAAGTCAACCTCTCCCTCACATGCAAAGGGGACATTTTCCTGCAGAAAGCAGTGTCCTTGTTTGTCCAAAAAACCTTCTTTGTTCCCTTTTTTTTGTATATAGTGAACAGATGAAATCAGGGACAGAACCAGCCGCAGATCAAACAGAAAATTCCCAATTTTTTTTTTACTTCCTTTTGGATCAAATTCAAAACAGAAAACAGAAAAGAAATAAAAAAAACAGAAAATCATAGATCAAACTCATCATTCACAGAAACCATAAACACCATCACCACGAATCCAGAAAACGAAAAAACAAATGTAAATAGGATGTAAATAGATTGTCTAAGTGAGTGTTTATCACTTTATTAATTGTCATTTACTTTGCTCTTGAATTTAGGATGTAAATAGGTCAAATGTAAACTCTAAATAAAAGTGCATAGCATACCCCCTCTCTTGCATCATTTCATATTTATTTTCTTGCAAATATTTTAGAGTGTGATTAGGCCAATGTACTCATAAATGAAAAATTGCATCTCATGCATATTTATTTTTTTATCGCATTCCGTCCATATGCGTAATTTTAAATTCCGAGGGAAAAGACACCGTTTTGATCAAAATATCATTACGGATTGTCTTCGCGCTTAATTGGCTTATTGCGACGTTATTATTCTTTTAGCGCTACCTTTTAATTTTAACCCAACATTCCATTTTAAATAATTAGTCATTTTATTCTCAAAAATGAGGTCAAAACCTCTTTCAAAAATATCAACACAATCTCTTTTCAACATCATCAAACATCAAAATATTTTGTCATCGTACACTTTTCAAAACTTTGGACTTTAAACCAAACGTTTCTTTTTATCGCAAACTTGGATTTTAAACCAAGTGCCTTGGAATTTAAACCAACGGCGTCTTTTATTGCGAAAACCTTGAGTTTTAACCCAAGAGTCTTTTTATCGCAAACTTGGATTTTAAACCAAGTGCCTTGGAATTTAAACCAACGGCGTCTTTTATTGCGAAAACCTTGGATTTTAACCCAAGAGTCTTTTTATCGCGAAACTTGGATTTTAAACCAAGTGCCTTGGAATTTAAACCAACGGCGTCTTTTATCGTGAAAACCTTGGATTTTAACCCAAGAGTCTTTTTTATCACCAAACTTGGACTTTAAACCAAGTGCCTTGGACTTTAAACCAACGGCTTCTTTTGTCGCTAAAACCTTGGACTTTAACCCAAGTGTTCCTTTTTCTCGCCAAAAACCTTGGATTTTAAACCAAGTGCATTTTCTTCATCCATACATTTTTAATCATGCATAAACCTTGGATTTTAAACCAAGTGTCTTTTATCACTCAAAATATTTCTCAACAAACCTTGGATTTTAAACCAAGTGTCCGCGTCTTATTTCATAATCAAACTTGAATCAATTTAACCATATAGACTTTCTTCACAAATTAACATCAACCAAACTCACATTTTGCCACTTTTGGCTTTTGGTCTTTTAAAACCATTTTCAAAACTTTAAAATCAAACAAACAAATTTACTCCGCTTTTTACCCCGAACTACGGTGGTTTGATCCCTCGGGTACGTAGGCATGAGACTTGTCTCTCCAATCAATAAAATCAACAAAAACATTTTTCCTTTTCTATCACTTTAAACTTCTTTTTTATCATCACTTTAATTCTTACACTTATACATTTTTTACAAGCAAATAAAATAAAGCGCAAAGTTAGAATAAAAACAAGAGGTTCCTATAGAGTACTATAGATACTTAGGGTGCTAATATCTTCCCTTCGTATAACCAACCCCCGAACCTTGTTCTCTAAAAAATAGGGTTTTTTCGAACCTTTTCCCTTTCCCTCGGATAAATTAAAGATCGGTGGTGAAACATTAAATTGCGATTCGAAGTTAATTAATAACTCGATATCCAAAAATCACCGCGACAGATCCTATCCTATGACTTGTTTCCAAAACATTTTTTAATATGCTTAGTATTGTAAGAGTTTGAGTACCCCTTGTACTTCCTTATAATATAATTCATTTTTCTATCAAAATTTTTTTTGAGTTTGAAATAATTCATACTAATTTTTGAGAAAGTCGGCCTATAACATATACTCCCTCCGTCCCATGTTATAAGGGAAAAATGACCCTTTTTTTGTCTCAAATTATAAGGGAAAAAACAACTTTCAAGAATGTTTTTTACTTATTCTTATAAAATTAAATGCAAATTGCATTTAATTTTTTTTCTCTCTCATTTTCTCAATAAACAACAACCAATCAAATTTGTTTTTACATCTTCCCATGCAACTTATTTCAAGAAAAACCCACAAAACCATATTTCAAATTCTCAAGTTTTGGTTTTCTTAATAAGTGTGTTTTTTTTTCTTCCTTATAATATGGGACGGAGGGAGTATATGTTGTTTAAACTCTTGGAGACTATGTGGATCTCGAAAATATTTAGACTGAGATTTTAATGTCGTCTTTAATTGAGATTCTTGCATAACTTTCACAAAACCACAACTTGAAAATCGATTTCAATCAAACCCTATAGCAACTATTAAAGACTAGGAATAAACCCGTGCGTTGCACGGGTTTGATTAGAATACACAATTAAATTTTTTTTAGAAATGAAAAATGATAATTATAATTAAATAAGTATAATCACAGTGGTTTGGTCACAAGTCACTTTTATTTTTATCTTGGTGCATCTCTTATTCTTTTCAATAAATTTTCGTTATAGAAGGTGATATTGTCTTTTTCATAATTTGATCTCATTCGTTGAAAATTTCATAAGAAATAGCGTAACTGGTTACTCTCCTCTATGCAATTTTTGTGCTGAGATATTGACTCTCTTTAAACTTCCTTTTAATTCTTTTGAAGTTTCCTATAAATATATCAACTTTTATTTTTAGTTTCTCTAAAAAAAATCTTCGAACGTTGGCCCTTCTAAATTTTAAGTCCCCTTTTTTTTAACCGAAGTTCACATATCATGTTCAAAATATTTGAGTTTAGCTTCGGTTATTGGCCTAGGTTATAAAGAAATTTTATCATTTTAGAAGAATTTAATATTCGACATGCCATGAGAAACATTCATATACGATGGTTTCGTCTTACTCATCATTTGATCCCGCTTTTTAAAATAGCGTAAATGTTTGCTCTCCTATTTGCAATTTAAGGTCTCTTATACGTAATGAAAATGAAAATATTGACTTCTTTTAGAGTTTCTTCCAACTTGGCGAAATTTTATTCCAACTTTTATTGATCTTAATAAGTTTATGTGCTCTCAAACTTTTTTGTTTTGTTTTTGTCTCTCATATTTAATAAAATTTGCTTGTAGTTTCATAATTTCGTTACCAACATAATTTTAAGAAAAAAAAAACTCTTTTTTTGAAAGAAAACTCTTTGGAGAAGTACTCTGACTTGTTTATAATATATAGAGTAGTAATATAAAAAATATAGACTAATATTTGATATACTTTTTTATAGAAACTTATGATAATTCTCTCCCTTTTTCTTATAATCAGAAAAATTTATCAAAGGGAGTAGAAAGAGTAATCCAACTCTTAAAAAAAAAAAATCTTAATCCATTATCATTGCGAATGGATCTACTCGCCTTCTAAGAAAAGTTCATAATTATATTCTCTTTAACTTGACTTCTATTTCATATTCTTCCATTACAAATTATTAATTCAATGTAAAGATATTAATCATACTTTTCTAACTAAACTTATTTGGCTTTATTTTCTATTATTATACGTGATTGAATTAATTAAGAGAATACACAATTAAGTGTAAAGAGTACAATAATATATTTCACTTACTAATTAGTTATTTTTTCTATTGCAAAGTAATATACATAAAAAATAATAATCACATGCAATTGCGTCCACTCTACACAATAAACAATAATCACCATTTCTATTTTGTCTTACACAATAGCCGGTTGGTTTATTTATTTTCTTTTTACTATGTTTAATTCTTGTTCTCTTTTTGTTTTATGTCTTTATCTTTTTCTATGAGGTTTTTCTCCCCTCATTTATCTTTATCTTTTTTAATGAGGTTTTTCTCCCCTCATTTTTTTGTCTTTTTTTCTATTTAATAATTTTTATTCAGGTTTTCAGTTTAGTGTTTAGTAGTGCTTATTAAAATGTGTTTAGTAGTGCTTATTAAATTGACAGGTTGGTAATATCAAAATTAAAATAATGGTTTTGTTGTTTTAATAATTTTAGTGAATTTTTTTTTTTGAAAAAATAAGTGATATTGTTGCAGGGTAGTAAGTAAAAACTATCTTCAAACTTGTTTGATACTTTACTATAGATGAAGAACAAAAAATAAATTTTAGTTTGTCCAATTTTTATTTTAGTACATATGAATATGGTATTATGAATAATAACATAGTGGAAATGCTCAAAGATAAATACTTACATAAATTGTAGTTTTTCTTAGACTTCTCAAGCATCAAGAATGCAACAAAGACAAAAATATAAGTCTATTTATTCTCTTCTCCTAATTCACATGAAAAAATTGCCGTATCTATGTTAAGAAAATTAAAAAAAAAAGTTAGAAAAATAGGCTAACAAACATTATATCAACAAAAAACAAAAGATGTCTAAAATTTTCAAGCAATGTATGAGTAACATGATAAATTTCAATATAGAATTAAACCAATAAATTGTGAATAGATGAAGAAATCTAGAGGAATAAGAGAAACAACCTATAATATAAAATTGAAGAGGTTTCATCCAATTGTTGCTTGAGGAAAACTCAAATTTACACTACAAACATTTTGGTTTTGTGCACAAAATCATATATTTATAAATACAATGGTTAGGAAAATATAACAATTTAAAGGATTGTATGATAAATTTATTTGTTATAGTTAAGGAATAAGAGTTATGGAATATGAAAGAATGGTAGTTTAAAAGTTGATGTGACAAAGTTATTTTTTAATAAAATAATAGCACAATAGTAATTAATAAACAATATAACTAAATTATTTTTTTTTCATAATTAAGAGAAGTTGGTAAAATTTCAATAGAAATGTGGAGTTTTCTTAAAGATACCACATCATCACAATGCTTGAATATGAGCAACTCAAACTTCCTTTTACATGTAAAACAAAGATTCTATCATACCCTATTTGAAATAACATAAACAACCGTTCAGATTAGATGGGTTTACGTGGCTGCCAAGATGTTTCTAGACAAAGGGGATTGTTTAGTTTTTTTCTTGTAATTTAATAATGCTATAAACACATCACATTATAATAGTAGTGTCACTATTTATGATAACTTACCTCTATTATACCATTCATTTTCTCATAAACATCTAGGTTCTAATTAAATTCGTAACTTATTTTAACTTAAGGCTGATGATAATTATTATTATTTTTTTGTCTTAGATGAAATGGTAATCCACTTAAATTAAACTCACATATAAATGTGAAATCCCGAGTTCGAATGCGGGTCATGACGTCCGACCTAACAATTTCGGCATTTTTGCCAGTTGAGCTAGAACTTATGAGACATATGCTAATGATAATAATTATTAACTCTAATAAGAATTTGGATTGTTACATTCTACCGCCTTTAAAAAAAATTCATCCTCGAAATTTCGCACTACTTCACAATCCGAGCTTCTGCTGCGTATTTTGATCAACAAATAGCCCTACTTATCATTTTAAGCCTTAATATCTTCCTCTGTAATCTCTATACACACCATCACAACTTGAATAACCAATTTCAGTTAAAAAAACATCAATGCCTACTTCAAAACTTTAGATTAATATCACTCAGGTCAATAATCAGATAACACTGAGTTACAACCAAATCAGAAGAAGAAAAACAAAAATGCAACTACACATATGTTGCAGACATTACGAAGGACATGAATGATGAAAAACAATCACCAGACACAAAACCATAAACACCAAGGCTTAAGTACACCTAAGCTGCCTCAATTAACACAAAATTAAAACAAGAAGAACCACCAAAAGCCACAGACAAGCACAAAAAACTACAACTGACCAAATAAACTAGACAGTATTTGAGAAAAGAAAAGCAAAATTATCACACAACAAACTGACCAAATACATCCATGCTGGCTGACCCTACATATACTCATGGTAATGCAAACATTGCAGCGGAAATAGGAAACCTATCCTGGTTATCTAGACAATTCATATATAATCCAACTCTTCATAAAAGTTCTCAAAATTAAGCATATATAAACATCTCGAGCTAAACAGCCACAATCCAAGCATACAAGAATAGTTAAGGAATCATAATTTCATCATATGGTTATCCAACTAAATCTGGCGCTAAGGCCTCAACAACAAATATCCAAGATAAATAAAATATCGGGAAATCCTAAGGAGTCCACGATACCAAAGCATGTAAAAATAGAAGATCAATCACCATTGTTGCATAACAATGTGAAATCTACAATGTCAAGAGCTGTGAATTTGGTTCTGCAATTGCTTTGCAGAGAGAGATTAATTGAGAGAGAAGAAGAGGATTTTTATTATCACAAAAAACTTAATTACAAAGACTAATGAATGTCTTATTTATACACAAATGAATCAACTCTTCTAATGATGAACTAACTAAAACTAACTCTAACTAACTAACAACAAAACGGTTATGGAAGTTAGATAGCTTGTCTAACAAGTTGGTTACTCATCCTTTCTCAATTGTAGTTTTAACATCCCCCCTCAAGCTAGAATAGATATCAATCATTCCTAGCTTGTCATGTAGCATATGAAAAGGGCCTGGATGTAGAGACTTGGTCAAAATATTTGCAACTTGTTCTTTTGAAGGAACATGCAGTAAGTGAATGAGACCATCTTGAACCTTTTCCCTTACCACATGGCAATCCATTTCAATGTGCTTTGTCCTCTCGTGAAAAGCTGGATTAGCAGCTATGTGAAATGCAGACTTGTTATCACAGTAGATGACTATTGGTGTGGGATGTGAGATGTGAAAGTCTTGCAAGAGAAACTTCAACCATTGTCCTTCACAAGTGGTCTGGGCTAAAGCTCTATATTCTGCCTCTGATGAACACCTTGAAACTACATTTTGTTTCTTGCGTTTCCAACTTATAAGAGAGTTACCAAGGAAGAAACAAAACCCTGTAGTGGATCTCCTAGGTCTGGACAAGCTCCCCAATCTGAGTCAGAGAATCCTTTGAGTGTTAAGGATGATTTTGAGTCAAAAAACAATCCTTGTCCAGGGCTATTCTTAATGTACCTTAGAACATGTAAACCTGCCAGCATATGTTCATTGGTTGGAGCAGCTAAAAATTGGCTGAGTTTACTTACTGCATAAGCGCTATCTCAGGCCTAGAATGAGTGAGATATAGCAGTCTACCAATGAGTCTTCTATATGCAGTGGAATCTGATATTGCTTCACCAGATGACGTGTGTAATTGTAGCCGTGGTTGCATAAGTGTGTTGCAGGGTTTTGCACCAAGTAGCCCTGTGTCTTGGATCAAATCAAGTGCATATTTTCTCTGACACAAAGAAATACCAGCTTGTGTATTAGCCACTTCAAAACCCATAAAGTACTTTATAGATCCTAGATCCTTGATACTAAACTTGGCATCCAATAGAGCTTTAATATTTTGAATCTCAACATTATCAGTCCCTCCTAAAACAAGATTATCAACATAGACAAGAATCACTGTAAAACCTGTTGAAGCTTGTTTTGTGAATAGAGAATAATCTGACTTGGATTGAACATAGCTAGATGAAGTGAGAGTTTCAGTAAGCTTAGTATTCCACTGCCTGCTAGCTTGTTAGAGACCATACAATGATCTTTGAAGCTTGCAAACTAAGTTAGGTTGTGGAAGATCAAGACCAGGAGGCGGCTGCATATAAACTTCTTCATTCAAATCTCCATGAAGAAAAGCTGTATTGACATCAAGCTGATATAGAGGCCAGTTCTCAGAGGCTGCAATAGCTAGAAGCATCCTTATAGTGATCATTTTTACAACTGGGCTGAAGGTATCCAAGTAGTCAATGCCTTCAGTCTGTGTATAACCCTTTGCAACTAATCTAGCTTTGTATCTCTCAATAGTCCCATTGGCATGTAGCTTGAGTTTGAAAACCCATTTACAGCCTATAGAATGCTTGTGAGGAGGTAATGGAACAAGTTTCCAGGTGTTGTTTTTACCCAAAGCAGTTAATTCAGCTTGGATGGCAGTTCTCCAATTTTCATCACAAATAGCCTTCTCATATCATGTGTGCTCAGAAATGGTAGAGAGATTAAAAAGATAATGTTTGTCTACAGAAGAGATATTTTGATAAGAAATAAAAGATGAGATAAGATACTTACATGTAGAGGATGTTTGTATGTTGCCAGATGGATCATGAATTGCAGTACTCATTTGATTACAATAGTAATCTTGAAGGTAAGGAGGTGGATGGCAATTTCTAGTAGATTGTCTAAGTGGGATATAGTCTATAGTGTTGTTGGGAAGAGTGGTGGAAGAAGGGGAAATGCCAGGTTCATTTCTAGGTGGATTACTTGTACATGAAGTAATCTGTGTGGAAGGCATATAAATTGCAGATGGAGTGTGTGACCGAGGGATATGCTCAGCACTATGGTGAGATGTAGATGGAGTGTGATGATTAGAGTGTGATGGACCTGTAGGTTTAAAATTTGGTGTTGATGTTAAGTCATGAGAACTATGTGTGTTAAGTGGATAAAAATCAGAGTCAAAGAAAGGATCATCATATCTATGTAAATTGTGTGATGATGATTGAGATTTGTCCACATTCTTTTGTGAATCCTGATAAGGAAAAACATTTTCAAAGAAAATTACATCTCTAGATAAAAACAGTTATCTAGTTTTTAAGTCAAATAGCATATTTTACACCAGTTTTGAAACCCAAATACAAGCATTTTCTAGATCTAGGATCTAATTTCTTTCTATGTGCTGATAAAGTGGTAGCAAAGCACAAAGAACCAAAAATTTTAAGTTTTGAAATATCAGGTAATTGCTTGTGCAAAATTTGATAAGGTGACTTGTGTGACAAGAAAGGTGTAGGCAACCTATTTATTATGTGTACAACATGACTAATGGCATAATCCCATAAATTTTTTGGAAGATTAGATTGAAAAAGTAAGGCTCTAGCTGTGCCCAGAATGTGTTGGTGTTTTCTTTCGACAATGCCATTTTGCTGTGGAGTTCCAACACATGAACATTGGTGAATTATACCATGTTCATTGTAGAAATTTGCTAGTTTGAATTCATTGTCATTGTCAGACCTAATACACTTAACTTGGGAATTAAATTGAGTCTGAACCATTGGCACAAAGGTTTTAACTAACTGTGCTATTTCAGACTTCAATTTCATTAGGTATATCCAAGTGAACCTACTCTTATCATCAATAATGCTAAAAAAATACCTATGTCCAGACATGGATGAAATTGATAGAGGACCCCATATGTCCATATGGACAAGATAAAAAATGTTTTTAGAAATATTGTGACTAGTGGGAAATGGTAATCTTTTCTGTTTTGCATAAAAACATACATCACAAGGCAAATCAGTTTTTGAAACTTTAACAAAAGGAAACATTTTATTGATTTCAACAAGTTTATCAAAAGAAGTGTGACCAAATCTCATGTGCCACAAGATACAATCATTATTTCTATCCTTATTCTTAACTACACTATCTTTATCTAATGTATTTAACACATTGATGTACTGTTGATTGGCTTGACAGGGTTGCTTGGCAGGTAAGCAAACTGGACTAGTTAAGGGTGTAGTGAGAATATACAATCCATGATGCATCTTAGCTGCACCAATCATCCTCTTGGATAATTTGTCCTGTATCAAACAGTTATTTCCATAAAATGTTAGAAAACAATTTAAATTTTGTGTGAGTTTTGGGACAAAAATCAAATTAAAAGAAAAATTAGGGAAATATAGCACATTGGTAATGTACAGGTTTTTGTTAAAGAAAATAGTTCCAGCTAAATCAGTGGAAACAAGTGCACCATTTGGTAATTTGATGTTAATGGGATGAATTCTCTTCATGCACTGAAAATATTTGAGGGAATGACAAACATGGTCTGTGGCTCCTGTATCTAATATAAAGGAGTCATTTGGTTTAGAAATGAGAGGAATGGTGCAAAGAATACTTGTACTAGATGATGGGTGAGAGGTTATGTGATTCATGCTATGAGCTGACATATTGTTAGAATTTTGGAGAAGAGCCAGCAAAGTTTTGTGCTGATCAGGAGTAAAGAACAACTTACATGTATCCTTGTCACCATTATCTTCTTCATAAGGAATGAATTTTGAATCCTCTTAAGTACCATTATTGTGACAATTATTCACCATACCCTTACTCTGCATATGAGGAGGAAACTCATGTTTCTTGAAACACTCATCTACAACATGGTTAGTCATTCCACAGAAAGTGCAAACCTTGTTCCCTTTACCTCTACCTCTTCCATATGAGGGTTTTCCACCACGTTCACCTCTACCTCGTGAGTATGATGATCCTCTGCCATTTGCAGCATGTCGCGGTGATTTTTGGATGTCGAGTTATTAATTAACTTCGAATTGCAATTTCATGTTCCACCACCGATCTGTAATTTATCCGAGGGAAAGGGAAAAAGTTCGAAAAAACCTATTTTTAAGAGAACAAGGTTCGGGGGTTGGTTATACAAAGGGAAGGTATTAGCACCCTAAGTATCCATAGTACTCTATAGGAACCTCTTGTTTTTATTCTATCTATGCGCTTTATTTTAATTGCTTGTAAAAATGTATAAGTGGGAAATTAAAATGATGATAAAAATGCTTAAAGAATGAAAAGAAGAAAAATGTTTTTGTTGATTTTATTGATTGAAGAGACAAGTCTCATGCCTACGTACCCGAGGGATCAAACCACCGTAGTTCGGGATAAAAAGACGAGTAAATTTGTTTGTTTGATTTTAAGGTTTTGAAAATGGTTTTAAAATACCAAAAGCCAAAAGTGGCAAAAATGTGAGTTTTGATTGATGTTAGTTTGTGAAGAAAGTCTATATGATTAAATTGATTAAAATTTGATTGAGAAAATAAAACGCGGACACTTGGTTTAAAATCCAAGGTTTGTTGAGAAAATGTTTGAAGTGATAAAAGACACTTGGTTTAAAATCCAAGTTTTATGCATGATAAAAAAATGTATGAATGAAGAAAATGCACTTGGTTTAAAATCCAAGGTTTTAGGCGAGCAAAAGGACACTTGGGTTAAAGTCCAAGGTTTTAGCGATAAAAGGAGCCGTTGGTTTAAAGTCCAAGGCACTTGGTTTAAAATCCAAGTTCGCGATAAGAAAAAGACACTTGGGTTAAAATCCAAGGTTTTCACGATAAAAGACGCCGTTGGTTTAAATTCCAAGGCACTTGGTTTAAAGTCCAAGTTCGCGGTAAAAAAGCACTCGGGTTAAAATCCGAGGTTTTCACGATAAAAGACGCCGTTGGTTTAAATTCCAAGGCACTTGGTTTAAAATCCAAGTTTGCGATAAAAAAGACACTTGGGTTAAAATCCAAGGTTTTCGCGATAAAAAGAAACGTTTGGTTTAAAGTCCAAAGTTTGAAAAGTGTATGATGACAAAATATTTTTGATGCTTGATGATATATGAAAATGAATTATATTGACTTTTTTTTAAAGAGGTTTTGACCTCATTTTTTGAAGAATAAAAAGACTAATTATTTTTGAAGAGGTGTTGACCTCATTTTTGAGAATAAAATGACTAACTATTTGATTGGTATATTGGGTTAAAATAAAAAGGTAGCGCTAAAATTATTAACGTCGCAATAGGCAAAATAAGCGCGAAGACGATCCGTAATGATATTTTGATCAAAACGGTGTCTTTTCCCTCGGAATGAAATATGTAGCGTGTTTGCGGAAAGCGATAAATAAATATGCATGAGATGCGATTTTTTCATTTATAGTGTACATTTGTTCCTAATCACAATCTAAAGTATCGCGAGGAAAAATAAATATGAGATGAATGCAACATGATGCTATGCAATTTATTTAAATTTACATTAAGTCCCAAAAAATACAATCTAATGTCTTTACAATAAAATAAATAATTAAGCAAAAAAATAAAATAAAAACAGAAGGGGGTGCAAACATTAATTAAAATATAAAAGGGGGTGCAAATAATATATCTGGGCCCAAGCCCAACTGGGGGGCGTGGCCCAGAGGGGGGTATATGGAGAAAAACGTGAGAATCAGATCAGAGCCGTCTGATTGATCAGACAGCTTTGATCTGATCACAAGAACATAGAATCATGAACGTTGATCAGGATCAGAAAGATATAAGCGCGCAGGTGCACCATAAGACTGTGCACCTGCGCGCACAGGATTAAAAAACAGAATATATATACAAAAACCTAGAAAAAACAACACAGAATTCTCTCTTCTTCTCTCTCGCCGCCGGCGAACTAACAACCTTCTTCTCTCTCGGCCATATTCAATCAAATCGAAACTCTCTCTTTCTTAACAAAAGCTCAGCATCAAGCAAACACAAATCTATCTCCTAAATCTAAATCCATACTCCAAAATTCCTAAATCAAACTCCAGAGTTCTAGATCGAAAAAAGAAAAAAAAAAACAAAGAGAGAGAAAAAAAGCTTCAACCTTCTCTATTTTCTGCTTCTTCTTCGCGGTTTCAATTCTGGTTTCTATTTGCTTCTGGAATTGGTTGGATTCTGTTTGTATTTTCGTTTTTTGGTTTCGTATTGTTTCGATCTGTTGGTTTCGATGGGTTTTGGTTGCGAATCGATGATGGAAGTTTGGGTTTGTGATGAAGATGTGGTTTCGGTTTGAATGATTTGTGATGATGATGACTTTTTAATTTATTTTCTGGGTTTGATTTGAAGAAACAGTAATGAAGATGACTATGAGAGTGTTTCTGAATTTGTGTTGGTTGGATGAGTTTTGATTTTGATCTGGGCTGATGATGAACGATGATGAATTTTTTTTTACTCTGTTTTTTTGTTTTGATTTTTCAACGAAGAAGATGAAACTTCTTTTCTCTGCGGCTGATTTGGATTTTTTTTTGTGTCCTGACCTTGGGAACTGTGCACAGTATAAATACTGTGTCAGACCTAGGGTTTGGCAGATGAAATTTACCCAATTTGGACAAAATTGCCCCTTTGGGCCTGGACAAAAAATACCTGATCTGGATCTCTTTTAAAAAATGTCAAAAACATCAAAATAGAAAAATACACAAATAAACATTAAAAATAAAATAATAATATATATATTAATAATAATAATAAATACGAAAATAATAAATAATAATAATAAAAAACGAAAAATAAAGAAGTAAAAATAATAACAAAAAGAAAATAAAAATCAAATCAAATAAATGAGGTATTTTAAAATACCTCTCTGCCGAAATTTCGTCAGAAACGAACAAAGAAAAATTCGTCGTAAAAAGACGCATAAAAACGATTGGTCAAAAAATGGGGTATGACAGATGCCCCTATTTAAGTTTCTTCCATCGGAGATAAAAAGAAAAAGATGATTTTTTATGATATTTTTGTTTTGGTTCGACGGTGGAAGAGACTTAAATACAGAGTACACCATTTTTTGACCGGATTGAACTATAAAATACTATGATATGATGTTATGAATGTTATGCTTATGCGTGATATGTTTATGAGTGCTATATTTACAAAGTGTTTGAATGTAATGAAGATTATTTGACAGGGGTAATGAAGACAGAAAGCGATAAAGTCCTGTGTACGGACATAAGCAGTAAAGTCCTGTGTGCGGACAGAAGTAAAGACAGAAAGCGATAAAGTCCTGTGTGCGGACATAAGTAAAGACTGAAAGCAGTAAAGTCCTGTGTGCGGACATAAGCGGTAAAGTCCTGTGTGCGGACAGAAGTAAAGACAGAAAGCAGTAAAGTCCTGTGTGCGGACATAAGCAGATAAAGTCCTGTGTGCGGACAGAAGTAAAGACAGTGTCCACCAACATTGTGGGATGGTAAGGACACACCGAGGAAATAAATTGTCTGCTGACATTGTGGGAGAGCGAGACATGACAACAATATGTATTTGTTTGGACCAGGCATACTGGAGATGACTTTCTTTTGGGGAAATGAACTGTAAGTTTGCAGTTGATTGTTTGCAAAATCTGCTACTTTGAATGTGAATGATGGAGACATCTCTGGACCAGACTCACTGGGGATGATCTCTTTTGTGATGATTTATGATTGATGGAGACATCTCTGGACCAGATACACTGGGGATGACTCTTTTTTGTGATGTATGAAACAAGACACATGATGGTCAATGCAGTATGTGTGAATGATTTTGTGTGCATGTTGCATGCGAATATGAATTTATGTACACATATGTGAATGATTATATGTATGTATGTATGTATGCGTGTATGATCATATGTATGAATATGTGAATGATTGTATGTATATATGAATGTATGTATGTATGTATGTATATATAATGATTGTATGTATGTTATGGATATGTAAATGATTGCATGTATGCACATGTGAATGATTGTATTTGTACGATTGAATGATATTTGTACATGACTGGATGAGACAAGAGATGTGACTGGATAAGATGAGCATTGGGCCGACGTATCCGTACAACCACTCGGTAGTTTCTCTGCTGGGGACAGCATCCCTATAGGTGAAATAAATCAGATCCTCGGGATAACACCCGGCATAGTATGTTGATCCATGGTAAGAATAATCGCTTCTTGGGGTAAGCCCAATGGTCAGAGATCTGGCAGAAGTCGCCATTTTGTACACTGAAACTGAATATTTCCTCATGGTCCTGTTTCGACAGTCATGCTTTTGCTTTTTCTTTTTTTTTTTTTTGAAATCCCTAACTTTTGCCTGGATCGCCCTTTCAGGTTCTCAATCCACCGGGAATATATTTATTTTTTTGTTTTGCCCCTAAATTTTTGCCTGGACCGCCCTTTCGGGTTTTCAATCCACCGGGACGCTCATTTTTGCCTAAGCCGCCCTTTCGGGTTTTCAACTTAGCGAGCTGTTCTTTTTTTCCTTTTTTTTTTTTTTTTTTTTTCTTCTCTTTTCTTTTTTTTTTTGACAGAAAGAAACAAGACCGATATGCTGATGTGCAAACTTCTCCAAGAGATGCCATTTGCTGATGATATGCACACTTCTCAAAGAGATGCCATTTGCTGATGATATGCAAACTTCTCAAGGAGATGTCATTTGCTGTTGAATGAGCCTCCCAAACGGGTCTCAGCTTTTTCTTTCACTGGGGGAAAGGAAATCATACAAGCTTCTTAAAGATAACCACTTGCTGGAGATTACCGGAGAACAATCAAGTTCAGTATTCAATGGAGATTACTAAGAACCCCAGATATCGACTCGACGATTATTGGCTCAAGGAGGAAGAAACATAACAACTATCTTGGCAGATCTGGATTGCCCCTGGAAACCACTTCAGGTGCCCAGAGTGAGTGAAACATTGACCTTGAATCTTTGAAGTGTATGCCCCTGGATGTAAAGACGTGCCCCTGATTGGCAGGTTCCTGATGTAATTTGCCCCAAGCTAGGAGCGCTTTGAATTGATTCGTTCTTGATTAGACCATTTGATTGAATTTCTCTGATGCCAAATATAAATTTGTAAACAAAATTGTTTCTTTTGAAAAGTGTTTCTAATGTAATGTATATGCAAATTTTGGAATCGCAAAAATTTATATGAAACATATGTGGTGTGTGTAAAAGATAATTACTCAACAAACAGGTGGAGTCAGTTTTTAACAATAATTTTGCTGATTATGCCTTCAAAGTAAACCTAGCTTCAATTAGGTCTTTTGAGGGTTATAACGTGGCCTGGTTCACGGTTTTGAAAAAGAAAGGATTATTAGGCTCAAAGTTCTGTTTTAACCCACCCACTTCTTTGATGTCCTTCATTCCTACATTCAATTAATTCATCAGACATGCTTTGGTTGACAAGAGGATTTCTTTTGATAATGATGTTTGAGGTTGACACTTTGGTCGAAGCTTTGATGAGATTCTTGAAGTGGCAGTCACTTTTCATCTTCAACATTTGTGCTCTTAATCCCTAATTTTTGCATGGACCAATTCTTTTGGATTTTGCGGTCCATCGGGATGCCCTGAATTTTGCCTAAGTCTTTTACTTAGCGGGCTTTTTGTTGTTGTTTTTGTTTGTGTTTTTTTTTTTGTTGTAGGACAATGGTGACTGCCACATGCTATTGTGAGTTTTGTCTACTCATGACTTCTTGTATCTCAGACTGATTGATCCTCTTGTATTGGGATGTGTCATTGAATTATTGAAAGACTACCCTGCCCCGGGTCAAGATTAATGGTTTTTTTTTTTTTATAGAAAGAACACCAACTTCTGGCTCAAAGGGGTTGACTACGGATTATCTCCTTATTTCTCCAGTGTTTGGGAAGTGAAACAATGCCTTACATCATCAACCGGGTCTTACTAATGAAAGCACATATCAGTAATTTTAAACATTTAATTTACATCATTCTCCCCTCAAGTTTGTAAACAAGAAAAGTGAAGTAGAAAAACATTATCATTTATGATGGCACAAGAAAAGAGTGAATACGAATGGATGGATTCCAAAATATGCATGCTCATTGTTTAGAAATTTTAATTTAAAAGATACAACTTAAAAATGCAAATAAATGCTTGGCAAGAAAGAAATTGCAATTGGAAAAATAAAAGGCCCAGTGATCCTAGGGACAAGCTTCTTGATAATCTTGAATATGACGGGGGACCCATGATTAAGCAGACGATGAACCTTGAACATTAGGGTTCTCATCCTTGAAAGATAGCATATTGTTACGGATTAAATCCTGAACAGCTTTCTTGAGGGGATAGCAACGCTCTACATCATGGCCAGGGGCCCCTTGATGGAAGGCACAAGTTAAATCACTGCGGTACCAGGGAGGTAGTACTGCTGGCACAGGTGGAGGTGGCCTTGTTTGGACAAAGTTTTTAGCAAGTAAGGCAGGGAGTAGGTCGGCATATTTCACAGGTATGGGGTCAAATGGTTGATTTTTCTGACCACGGTTATGATTGAATGATTGTTGGGGAGATGGTAGGTGATGAGATTGTGGGTATTGTGGTGGTAATGCTATGGCTGCAATATGTGGATAAGCTGGGTTTCTCGAATGAGGTCCTCCCTGAGCCACCATGTCAACATCAAATTCTTGCTTCTCTGAAAAGTTGTTGCCATATCTCTTGGCAGTATTAGTCGGAGCTTTCTCTCTTGTCAACCGTCCCTGACGGACTCCTTCTTCTAAACACATTCCCATTTCCACCATTCCTGTGAAGCTTCTTGATACAACACCAACCATTTTCTCATAGAAGAATGGGCTCAGAGTATGCAAAAACAACTTACACAATTCTTTTTCTTCGACTGGAGGACGAATCTGAGCAGCAAGCTCCCTCCATCTTTGAGCATACTCCTTAAAAGACTCCCTATCTTTCTGTGTCAATGCTCGTAACTCGTCCCTATCAGGGGCCAGATATGAATTGTAATTATACTGCCGAATAAAAGCACTGGCCATGTCATTAAAGGAACTGACGTTTGCCCTATCAAGGTCCATGTACCACCTCAGAGCTGCACCGGTAAGACTGTCTTGAAAATAATGGATCAGCAACTTATCATTACTGGATTGAGTAGACATCTTTCTGGCATACATTATCAAGTGAGCCTTGGGACAAGTGCTCCCCTTGTACTTCTCAAAATCTGGAACTTTAAATTTGTGAGGGACCACAACATCAGGGACCAAGCAAAGTTCATGCGCGTCTTGGCCGAACAAATCTTTCCCTCTAAGAGCCCTCATCTCTTTTTGCATCTCATCATATTTGATCTGTAAGTCATTCATCCTATCATAACCTCCTACACTTTCAGCATGAAAGATGGGCATCTGAGTTTGCTGGGTAGTATGAACCAAAGGTGCAGAAACCTGAGGAAGTGTACTGCCGAGCTGAGGAATAGGCACTGTCGATTGGACATGGGGAATCTCTGATATTACAGGACGTGATTCTGCCCCAAGAAAGCCAACTGGCATGCCCCATGGGTAACCTTCAGACATGATAAACTGAGGAGCGCCAAGAGGCGCAGATGCAATAGGAGGAGGTACAAGAGCATTACTATACTGTGGTGCTGGTGTTGACACCTGATTCTGGGTAGCCATCAAAGATGCCACCATGCTAGTCAACTTCTCAATTTCCGTCTGCATGGTTGTCACCTGTTCCCGGAGCATATGGTTTTCTTCCTCAAAATTGTTCATCTTGTTTCTCAACCTGAACCGAGTATTGTAGACACGAGTTGGTTTGTACTGAATACGCCGAGCCACTTTTTACTGAGGTAGAGAGAACAGGAAAATATGAGACTTGAGTTTGGAAACTTATGAATGTAGTATGATGCATGATGTGTTTATGCTAAAATATACAATGTTTTTTGTTATCGAAGGACTTATCCCAAATTGGTTGTAAACATTTAGATATGGATTTTGTAAGGAGAAAAAAAAGAAAATTTTGTTATGTGTTATTTGAAATGAATGTTCTCTATAATGTTTACAAAAATTTGTTTAAGTCCTTCGATATCGGATGAGGAAAAAGAATTTATGAATGAGTGCATGCATGCATGATGCGGAAAACATGGTGGGGTTAAAGTATAATGTTGGAGTCAAAGGTGAAACCCTCCCATATGGTATGTACTAGGGTTTATTTGTACCTGCATGACGGGTTCTACAAAGTTCCCAAAGTCATCGACCATCTCATGGATATCACTGGGTTACGGGACTACTCTCGTTCCGATAACATCCACGGGATAATCTCGTTTGAGTGTAGTTTCGCGTGACGACTAATCTCAAGACTACTCCTGATTTAGCCACCGCACTACGCCCTAAAAAGGCCAAGATGGGTTAGGGTGATTCTAAAGGTTCTCGGCTTCGCCGGACACTCATATTGAAAATAATACCATCATCATGACTTTTCATGACAACGAGTACTACCGTCATGAGGCCTCCACCGAGTAGGATCATATCACATGTGCTTCATAATCCAGACTACTCTGGACATGTCACTATGATTTCACCCCGTCCTATCTTATTGTGTCACTCAAGCCCGGGTGGGGGACTTATCTCACCACTCAAGACAAACCCAAATAAATATACAAATATTTACAAATAAAAGAATAAAAGCGCGAAGATAGAAAATAAAACAAGTTAGGTTCAACCCACTTGGTTGTCCCCAGTGAAGTCGCCATTTCTGTCGCGGTGATTTTTGGATGTCGAGTTATTAATTAACTTCGAATCGCAATTTCATGTTCCACCACCGATCTTTAATTTATCCGAGGGAAAGGGAAAAAGTTCGAAAAAACCTATTTTTAAGAGAACAAGGTTCGGGGGTTGGTTATACAAAGGGAAGGTATTAGCACCCTAAGTATCCATAGTACTCTATAGGAACCTCTTGTTTTTATTCTATCTATGCGCTTTATTTTAATTGCTTGTAAAAATGTATAAGTGGGAAATTAAAATGATGATAAAAATGCTTAAAGAATGAAAAGAAGAAAAATGTTTTTGTTGATTTTATTGATTGAAGAGACAAGTCTCATGCCTACGTACCCGAGGGATCAAACCACCGTAGTTCGGGATAAAAAGACGAGTAAATTTGTTTGTTTGATTTTAAGGTTTTGAAAATGGTTTTAAAATACCAAAAGCCAAAAGTGGCAAAAATGTGAGTTTTGATTGATGTTAGTTTGTGAAGAAAGTCTATATGATTAAATTGATTAAAATTTGATTGAGAAAATAAAACGCGGACACTTGGTTTAAAATCCAAGGTTTGTTGAGAAAATGTTTGAAGTGATAAAAGACACTTGGTTTAAAATCCAAGTTTTATGCATGATAAAAAAATGTATGAATGAAGAAAATGCACTTGGTTTAAAATCCAAGGTTTTAGGCGAGCAAAAGGACACTTGGGTTAAAGTCCAAGGTTTTAGCGATAAAAGGAGCCGTTGGTTTAAAGTCCAAGGCACTTGGTTTAAAATCCAAGTTCGCGATAAGAAAAAGACACTTGGGTTAAAATCCAAGGTTTTCACGATAAAAGACGCCGTTGGTTTAAATTCCAAGGCACTTGGTTTAAAGTCCAAGTTCGCGGTAAAAAAGCACTCGGGTTAAAATCCGAGGTTTTCACGATAAAAGACGCCGTTGGTTTAAATTCCAAGGCACTTGGTTTAAAATCCAAGTTTGCGATAAAAAAGACACTTGGGTTAAAATCCAAGGTTTTCGCGATAAAAAGAAACGTTTGGTTTAAAGTCCAAAGTTTGAAAAGTGTATGATGACAAAATATTTTTGATGCTTGATGATATATGAAAATGAATTATATTGACTTTTTTTTAAAGAGGTTTTGACCTCATTTTTTGAAGAATAAAAAGACTAATTATTTTTGAAGAGGTGTTGACCTCATTTTTGAGAATAAAATGACTAACTATTTGATTGGTATATTGGGTTAAAATAAAAAGGTAGCGCTAAAATTATTAACGTCGCAATAGGCAAAATAAGCGCGAAGACGATCCGTAATGATATTTTGATCAAAACGGTGTCTTTTCCCTCGGAATGAAATATGTAGCGTGTTTGCGGAAAGCGATAAATAAATATGCATGAGATGCGATTTTTTCATTTATAGTGTACATTTGTTCCTAATCACAATCTAAAGTATCGCGAGGAAAAATAAATATGAGATGAATGCAACATGATGCTATGCAATTTATTTAAATTTACATTAAGTCCCAAAAAATACAATCTAATGTCTTTACAATAAAATAAATAATTAAGCAAAAAAATAAAATAAAAACAGAAGGGGGTGCAAACATTAATTAAAATATAAAAGGGGGTGCAAATAATATATCTGGGCCCAAGCCCAACTGGGGGGCGTGGCCCAGAGGGGGGTATATGGAGAAAAACGTGAGAATCAGATCAGAGCCGTCTGATTGATCAGACAGCTCTGATCTGATCACAAGAACATAGAATCATGAACGTTGATCAGGATCAGAAAGATATAAGCGCGCAGGTGCACCATAAGACTGTGCACCTGCGCGCACAGGATTAAAAAACAGAATATATATACAAAAACCTAGAAAAAACAACACAGAATTCTCTCTTCTTCTCTCTCGCCGCCGGCGAACTAACAACCTTCTTCTCTCTCGGCCATATTCAATCAAATCGAAACTCTCTCTTTCTTAACAAAAGCTCAGCATCAAGCAAACACAAATCTATCTCCTAAATCTAAATCCATACTCCAAAATTCCTAAATCAAACTCCAGAGTTCTAGATCGAAAAAAGAAAAAAAAAAACAAAGAGAGAGAAAAAAAGCTTCAACCTTCTCTATTTTCTGCTTCTTCTTCGCGGTTTCAATTCTGGTTTCTATTTGCTTCTGGAATTGGTTGGATTCTGTTTGTATTTTCGTTTTTTGGTTTCGTATTGTTTCGATCTGTTGGTTTCGATGGGTTTTGGTTGCGAATCGATGATGGAAGTTTGGGTTTGTGATGAAGATGTGGTTTTGGTTTGAATGATTTGTGATGATGATGACTTTTTAATTTATTTTCTGGGTTTGATTTGAAGAAACAGTAATGAAGATGACTATGAGAGTGTTTCTGAATTTGTGTTGGTTGGATGAGTTTTGATTTTGATCTGGGCTGATGATGAACGATGATGAATTTTTTTTTACTCTGTTTTTTTGTTTTGATTTTTCAACGAAGAAGATGAAACTTCTTTTCTCTGCGGCTGATTTGGATTTTTTTTTGTGTCCTGACCTTGGGAACTGTGCACAGTATAAATACTGTGTCAGACCTAGGGTTTGGCAGATGAAATTTACCCAATTTGGACAAAATTGCCCCTTTGGGCCTGGACAAAAAATACCTGATCTGGATCTCTTTTAAAAAATGTCAAAAACATCA